>VDFB02281492.1:228110504-228459231 GCA_007258455.2 Sequoia sempervirens | reverse complement strand
AGGGTTTAGGGTTTAAGGGTTGAGGGTTGAGGGTTGAGGGTTGAGGGTTGAGGGTTGAGGGTTGAGGGTAGAGGATTGAGGGTACAAGGTATAGGGTCAAGGGTTTAGGGTTGAGTGTCAAAGGTATAGGGAGGAGGGTATAGGGGTTGAGGGATTAGAGTTTAAGGGTTAAGGGTAGAGGGTAGAGGGGAGAGAAATAGAATTAGGGTATAGGGTAGAGGATATAGTGTAGGGTGCGAAAGGGAGAGACTTGAGAGTGTGAGGGGGTGAGAGGGAGAGACTTGAAAGATAGGTAGTGAGAGGGAGTGTGAGAGGGATAGAGTGGGATGGATGGATGGATAGAGAGAAGGAGAGAAGAGGGGGGAGGTACATAGATATATAAGGTATGAGGATCCAATGTATAGGGTATAGGGTTGAGAATATAGGGTATAGGGTCGATGGATTAGGGTATTGGGTTGAGGCTATAGGGTTGATGGATTAGGGTTGAGGGTGCATATAGTTGAAGGATTAGGGTTAAGAGTACAATGTCTAGGGTAGAGGGTATCAAGGTTGAGGTTTTAGATTTTGAGGGTTGAGGATTGAGGGATTAAGGGTTGAGGGTTGAGAATTGAGGATTGGTTGTTTAATGTATATGGTAGAGGTTTTAAGGGTTGAGGGCTTAGGGTTTAAGGTTGAGGGTACAAGATTGAGGGTATAGGGTTGGGGAATTAGGTTTGAGGGTCCAATGCATAGGATAGAGGGTATAGGGGCTAAGGGATTAGGGTTTAAGGGTTGAGGGATTATGGTTGAGGGTAGAGGGTAGATGATTGAGGGTAGAGGGTGGAGGATTTATGGTAGAGGGTAGAGGGTTTAAGGGTTGAGAGTTTAGGGTTTAGGGTTGAGTGTTTAAGGGTTTATAGGGTAGAGGGTAGTGTGTACAGGGTTTAAGCCTTGAGGGTAGATGATTGAGGGTATAGGGTTGGGGGATTAGGTTCGAGGGTCAAATGTATAGGGTAGAGGGTATAGGGGTTGAGGGATTAGGGTTGAGGGATTGAGGAATTATGGGTCAAGAGGGTTTAGGGATAAGGGTAGAGAGTTTACTAAGTGGGTTTAAGGGTTTAAGGGTTGAGGGATTAGGGTTGAGAGTAGAGGGTGGAGGAATGATTGAGGGTGGGGTAGAGGGTTTAGGGTTGCGGTTTTGGGTTTTGGGGTTTTGGTGTTTAGGGTTTATAGGGTAGAAGGTGGTGGGTAGATGGTTTTGGGCGGTGTAGAGGTTGATGGTGAGGTTGGGGGATTAGGGTTGAGGGTCAGTAGGGTAGGTGGAAGGGTTGAGGATTGGGTTTAAGGGTTGAGAATTAGGGTCGAGGGTTGTGGGATTAGGGTGAGGGTTTGCTAAGTGGGTTTTAGGGTTTTAGGGTGAGGGTGAAGGGTAGAGGATTGATGGTGGGGGTGGGGTTTTGGGGTTTTGGGTTTTGGGGTTGGGCTTTGAGGGTTTAGGATTGAATGTTAGGGTTTATATGGTAGAGGGTTTAAGGGTTGAGGGTTTAGGGCTGAGGGTAGGATTGAGGGTGGGGTGTTGGGGATTAGGGTGGGGTCAATGTATGGGGTGGGGTGTGGGGGTTGAGGGATTAGGGTTTAAGGGTTGAGGGATTAAGGGTCAAGAGGGTTGAGGGATTAGGGTAGAGAGTTTATATTGTTTTAAGGGTTTAGGGTTGAGGATTAGGGTTGAGTGTAGAGGGTAGAGGGTTTAGGGTTGAGAGTCGAGGGTTGGTGTTTAGTGTTTATGGGTTTTGTGGTTTAGGGTTTAGGGTTGAGGGATTAGGATAGAGGGATGGATGGATACAGGAGAGGGAGGGACATAGATATATGAGGGTTTAGAATAGAGGGTATAGGGTTGATGACCTCTAGGGTTGAGGGATTAGGGTATTGGGTTGAGGGTATAGGGTTGAGGGATTAGGTTGAGGATACAAATGGTTGAAGTATTGGTTTTAAGAGTCCAATGTATAGGGTAGAGGGTATTGGGGTTGAGGGTTGAGGATTGAGGGATTAAGGGTTGAGAATTGAGGGTTGGGTGTTTAATTTATAGGGTAGATGATAGACGGTAGAGGGTTTAAGGTTGATGGTAGAGGATTGAGGGTCTAACATATAGGGTAGAGGGTATAGGGGTTGATGGATTAGGGTTTAATGGTTGAGGGATTAAGGGTCAAGAGGGTTGAGGTATTAGGGTAGAGAGTTTACTAAGTGGGTTTAATGGTTTAAGGAGTGAGGGATTAAGGTTGAGGGTAGAGGGTAGAGGGTTTAGGGGTTTAGGGTTTAGGGTTGAGTGTTTAAGTGTTTATAGGGTAGAGGGTAGTGTGTAGAGGGTTTAAGGGTTGAGGGTTTAAGGTTGAGGGTAGAGGATTGAGGGTATAGGGTTGGGGGATTAGGATTGAGGGTCTAATGTATAGGGTAAAGGGTATAGGATTTGAGGGATTAGGGTTGAAGGGTCAAGGGATTATGGTTCAAGAGGGTTGAGGGATTAGGGTAGAGAGTTTACTAAGTGGGTTTAAGGGTTTAAGGGTTGAGGGACTAGGGTTGAGGGTAGAGGGTAGATGATTGAGGGTAGAGGGTAGAGGGTTTAAGGGTTGAGGTTTTAGGGTTTATGGTTGAGTGTTTAAGGGTTTATAGGGTAGAGGGAAGTAGGTATAAGGTTTAAGGGTTAAGGGTTTAAGGTTGAGGTATAGGGTTGGGGGATTAGGGTAGAGGGTATAGGGGTTGAGGGATTAGGTTTGAAGGGTTGAATGATTATGGGTCAAGAGGGTTGAGGGATTATGGTAGAGAGTTTACTATGTGAGTTTAAGGGTTTAAGGGCTGAGGAATTAGGGTAGAGGGTAGAGTGTAGAGGATTGAGGGTAGAGGGTAGAGGGTTTAAGGGTTTAGGGTTGAGTTTTTAAGGTTTTATAGGGTAGAGGGTAGTGGGTAGAGGTTTAAGGGTTGAGGGTTTAAGGTTGAGGGTAGAGTATTGAGGGTATAGTGTTGGGGTATTGAGTGAGTGAGTGAGAGAGAGGGAGTGAGTGAGGGAGAGGGGTAGGAGGGATATACTCGATAGATCGAGAGGGAGGGAGTGGGAGAGAGATAGATGGTAGAGAATAGAGTGTATAAGGGTTAAGGGTAGAGGGTAGATGGGGAGAGAGATAGAATTAAGGTATAGGGGTTGAGTGTATAGGGGTTAAGGGTAGAGGGTAGATGGGGAGAGATCGAATTAGTTAGGGGTGAGGGATAGGGGTTAAGGGTAGAGGGTAGAGGGAGAGAGATGGAGGGAGTGAGTGAGTGAGGGATAGGGGTTGAGAGAGGGATAGATGAGAGAGAGAGAGGGAGGGAGTGGGAGAGAGATAGAGGGTATAGGGTTAAGGGTAGAGGGTAGAGGGGAGAGAGATAGAATTAGGGTATAAGGGTAGAGGGAAGAGATATAGAATCAATGTATATAGGTTATAAACAAAGAGAAAAGAAATCTATTAAAAAACCAACTTTCTCATAACGTGAGTGTGTTTTGAAGAAGTAGATATATGGTTGTTTTAGGAAGAAATAACACACTTGCATTATAATGTGAGCACGTTATAACGTGAGCATGTTTTGTGTTGCACTAAAAATGATTAAAAAACTCAATATACCCGTGATCGCAAGGTCCACATTTTGTATATTCTCCTGGTTTTGCATGTGCTCTTACAAAAAGTAGCTTTTTGATGATGTTGTGAAGTGTGCATGCATGTTTTTCATATTCCACCTCCTTTTGCATGATCATTCTACCACCTTTGCATGAAATATAAGAGTTTTCATGTTGAAAGACATATAATATCAATTCAAGTTTCAATTCCATTGAAAACTGATATACAATTGAATTTTGGAGGGGAACAAGCTTTTGAAAAAGTCAAATTGTTGAGTAGTTTGAAGAAAGGAGAAGCTAAGGCTACATAATTGGGTTGAACTCCTCCATTTGAAACTCTGGTTTTTTAGGTATGTGAAGTATTTACACATTTTCTTTCATTCTATTATGGCTTGCTTTCATTTTTTTATTTTGCATATTCCATGTTGATCATTGTTTGTTTGTCATTATAACCTTAGGTTGTCAATGTACATTTTAAATTGCACAATTCTATACACTTTCCAACTACATTTTTAAACCAAATCTTTTTGAGGCATTTTTTCATTTAACAATTGACTTACCTTATGTATGCTTCCACATTTTGTATACACATATATATTACATACATTTTAAGGTAGTAAAATAAAACATCATTTCTCAATCCTTAATTATGGAAGTGCATACCACTCTCCAAATCTTTCATTGAGGTATTTTGTCAAACAATTATACCAAGCAGCTCATTGCCTTGTCTATGCTACCAAATTTTCCATACATCTCTCTAAAAAATTGGAATATACTCCTCCCACATTGATAGATCTTAGAAACTATTTTGGTTTTCATCTCTATTTCTAAATTTACCTCATCACTAAACCTACCTAATCACTTTTATTTGTGATATATTTTAAATTTTTCCTTGATTAGTCTACCTACAAGGGATTCTAACCCTTCTCTCCACTGTTAGAAGACTCTTTATTGCAGGCTAAGTTAGCAACATGGGGAAAGGTGTAGCCTATCTTGCAATCATGGCTGAAAATGGAAGCATGGAAAAATAATTTTAATTGTGATGCAACCAAGGGAGTTCTTTGAAACACAATTGAACACAAAAAATAAACCAACAAGAACAATTCAAAAGTCATAATTCTCAAAACTCTTCACTTTTCACCAAATCAGTACTCTTCCTTGTACCATTGCCAACTCATTCAATCAGTATTTCTTCTCGATAAGATTCTTTTAGACCAAGACTTGAACCATTTCAAGGACCCTTTAAGGTATAGAATCACATTCCAACAAACCACTATTGGTTACTTTGTAACAACTTTCTCAAATCAAGCTTTCCACACCAACTAGGCCTCAAATTAAGACACTTTAGCAAAGAACTTATCTTGAAACTTGACCAAAACCTCCAAAGCCATGTGGGAAGAAATTTATATGTGTTCAAAACAAATAATTCACAATTAGTTCTTATAAATTCATCCACCAAGATGCCAAAACCAAAAACCTTCTTTTTAAGCCAAATAACCTAGGGCTTATTGGAAAACACACTTCCCAGCCTAATCAATACATGCCACCACCTCAAATAGGTCTAAAATGGCCTAAAAAAACTCAATTCAACAAGAAAAAATGCTTCCCTAACACAATACTCACTTTATCTTGTCAAAACTTCTCAAATTCACATGGAAAAAACCAAATTTCACTTTAGGGCTTCATGCCCAACTCAACTCTTGACCTCCCCTATACACATTCAACATTCCCACACCTTTTTAGTGATTTTTTAGACCCATTCCTTGAGTTAGAGTGGCTATAGTGAGGGGAATGGGTCAATACACCATTTTAAATGACTTTCAAACCTTAAAACTGTGTGTTCAAGTTGGTCTTAGAAATGGTTCACATGGTAGGGGCAGTGTATGCCTCATAGAAATGGGGTGTCATGGTGAAGCTAGCTCACTTACTAGCTTTCCAATGTGGTAGGGTTGCAAAGGTAGGGGTAGTGTATGCCTCATATAAATTGGGTGTCACGCCCCATTTCTATGAGGCATACATTACCACTACCTTCTCAACCCTACCGCATTGCATCACCATGACACCCCATTTCTATGAGGCATACGCATTGCTAGAAATAATCTTGTACAAGATGATTGTAAGTATTTTTAATGAATCCTTGAATGACATATATTTCATTTATTTGAATGGACAAATACTTTAGGAACTACTATTCATCTCATTACCATGCTACAGGTAAAATTATCTGCCATGCCAAATAAATGAAGAAGGAATAAACTAACAGATGAAGAGTATGAAACCTTCAAAGCAAAGGAGAGAGAATGGGTGGTGACATATTGTGAAAAGAAGAAATTGGGTACTATTGACAAAAACAAGCCAATTGAAGAGGAACCTTGATCGTCAAAATGAGAACAAGATTTCATTTATGTTTCATAGAAAAATGGTCCCTTGTCATTTTCATGGCCTTTTAGGTCTTGTTTCATGGTGTTGGAACTATGTTTCTTTTATTTTATGTTGAATCATGGCTTGAACATGCTTATTTAGGTATGAAAACTCAAATAGCGATGTCTTGATAAGGTGTTGTGAAGTGTTGTAAGGAATTTCTACATTCTTATAGACTCTATTTAATGCAATTTACCTAAAAGTCACCTTTTTACTCATCAACAAGCCCTATTTTGAAGTGTTGTAAAGTCTTGTAACAAGCTTTCACACTCTTCTAGGCACATCTTCACTATTTAAACCCTTCTCATGCTTTACTTTGTCTCTTTATGCCCTCATAAGTTGTAATTACGTGTATTTTTGAATGTTATTGTGACAAACAACATTAAACATGATATTTTTTCTAACGCGTGTTTTTAGGTCCTAGGTGGGACCCATTCACCATGGGTGGTGAATGAGTCCCCCTTGGCCCCAAATTCAAAATATTTTTGATTTCCTTTTGATATTTTATTCAAAATCACTTGATGTCAGCCTGTGATGAGGTATGAATGGATACTAAGGCACTAGAATTGTATAAATATGTGATTTTTTCCTCATTTTACATCTTTGATAATCTCCTCACTCATTCAAGCATTAAATTCTACATTTCAAGCATTTTACATCAATAATTCAAGAACTTTTCAAGCACTTTGAAGTAGCCATTGACATTACTTTAGACTCACATTATCAAGAGTTAGGTGAGTTGATAACACTTGCATGTTAGTCGTTTATCTTTCTCTTTCATTACATTGTCTTTTCAAGGGTTTAATTACCAAAAGTGGGGTTTGACCAAGGCAAACCCCTATTCACTAACTCCTAATCATTTTTCCCCATTTGCTTGTTTGTTTGCAGCCCTTTGTTTGCAAATTTGATAGTTTATTAGGTGTTGAAGAGTAATTTTCAATTCAACTAGGTGCTTCAAGTCAACTTGAGTCAAAATCAAGCTTGGAGAGACTTATTTGTCTATTTTCTATAGATTTGACTTTTGGAACTCGATAAGCAGACGTTCTCAGATCTAGTGTTGCAGAGTTGTCTCCTAGTTTCTCAGAAATTTGGGAGAGGAATGATTCATCATCTGTGGAAAATGAGTCATTCCTTAGGATTGGAAGCTTAAGTTTTGTCAGTTTTTAGATCCTGACAGACAGAAACCAACTCCTGGCATTTTTTCACCAATAGGTGGATTGATTTGCCATCCTGGGCGAATGAGTCCCACTATGAAAAATCAATAAATTTCACCAGCATCTAGAACAATCCAAAAATCTCACAATTCATCCAATTCCACTCAGATTCATCTCTTTACTTTTTTTTTGCATTATTTCTTCATTTACATAGTTTTTTGCATATCACAATGTGTTTTCAAACATAGTTGTAATTGCATTTTTGCATTCATTTTCAGTCACATAGATTAACCTATTGCATTTATTTAAATTCATTTACATCACATCACATCACACACATCCTAATTTGAGTGATTCATAAGCATTTTGACCCTATCTCTCTCCTTTTAGGTGAAAAAACCTAGAAGTGCAAGAGTAGTCCATAGGGTCCCAAAAATCTATGTTTCAATTTCCATTTTGGATGCTCTTTATTTTTCTCTTTTACTATGCGTATTTGTAGGTAAACTACTAAAAAATTATTGGTCTCTTGTTGCAAAAAATGTTGATCTATGAGCCATCAAAGAGAATCTTAGCCAAAAAAGCAATGCAACATCCTTATTTTGATGATCTTGACAAATCTCAATTATGATTTGAAGCCATTATAAAAGAGCATGTGAAGCTTAGCGATGGAATCCCAAGTTAATAAATTTAATTTAACCTCATAATGATTACCTATTATGTATTGAAATTAGGTGTTTTTCAATTTGAATATGTAAGTGGTGCAAGAGCACCTTGCTCACAAAATGCCTACAAAAGGAAAAATTTCAAAAGTTTGAATTTTCAAATTTAAAATGTGTGTAAGAGGTCATATGAAGACCTATTTCAATGTATTTGAATGTTTATTAGGTCACTAGGAGGTGAGGCAATTGATTTTACAAAAAAATAATACTAAAAGTGCAAAAGTTGTAAAAATTGTCAAAAATGCAAGAAAAGGAAAAAAAATCATAAGTTGAAGAGTCTTTTTGTGGGAAATTAGAGGGATAGGTCCATGAAGGAAGTTGAAAAGGAGTTATTAGTTGGTAAAAATCTATATAAAGTATGTAAGGTCGATAAAAACAAAGATCTTTTATATTCTTGAAGATTTACAATCAATAAAGTCCATGTTTTAGTGATTTTATGAGTTTTTCCAGTTGTTCATTAGCTTGTATAGACTGTACAGTAGTTTAAGGCATTGAATCTTGTTTTTTAAGGTATAATAGTGAAGTATATTTCATTTGAATCTATTTAGGATGGTATCCATTGAGTTTATCATTAGTTTGAACTGATTTTTCTCAACTTGATTTTTAAACCCTCAAGATTGGGGTTTTGAGAGTCTAGATAACCAATAATGAATACTCTACAAAATTTTATAGTTTAGATTAGTGCGGTAGATTGATATTTTAGGTGTGTGTGTGTTTAGTTTTGCAGGGGAATTCAAGAAACAAAGGTGGAGTTGTTGCTACAGGGTTTTATGATGAATTTCCAAGTGAAAAGTGTGGCTCAAAGTGGTGTTTTGAGGAAAATGAAGTGTTCAAGGATGGAAGGATGTTTAGAATGCATATGCAGACATATCTAATTTTTTTTGGAGTTGTGGCTAATCTTTTTAAGGTTTTCAATGGTGTTTTCTATCAAACCCTCATTCTTTTTGCATGGTTTAAGTCTAAAAACAAGGTTTCTATTGTTAGGTGTTTATTTGGGCCTTTAATCCCATAAATGTTGGTGAGTCCTAAGTTTTGAAGCATGATAAAATAATTTTTTAATTCATATGGAGTTTTGGAGTTGATTAATTGGTAGTCCCTTTGTAAATTTGGGCTAATTTGAAGCATTTTCCAATGGGTAGGCTATTGGCTTACACATATTTTCCAAAATAGGTATATCTATTTTTTGGATATGTTAATATTGGCCAAAATGGGTTGCTAAAAAGCTTCTGGTCCAGGTTTGAAAGTATTTCAATAATAAGTTACACCTGATTCAAGGTTTGGAAACCTACTTGCAATTTGATGCCTTGATGGCTAAAATGGGAAAATCTATGTAAATAGTGATTTGAATGATTATTTATGATTGAAACTTGTCTGAAAGGTGTTGGAAAACATGTCTCAATGCTTGGATAATAGCAAGGAAGCTAACTTGGTGTTTGAGTGTTTTGAGCAAGGTTTACACAATGTGTAAAATGATGTTTTTATTGCTAAAAATTGGTAATCTAAGTAAACAGAGTTTTCATAGTTTCAATGTGTATTGAAACTTCCAAGATAATGCATTTAAAGATGTATCTTTGGTTTGGTAAAGGTGAAGACTTTAATCTTGAAGATTTGATTTTTTGAGTACGGTGGACTTTTGGTGCAAAATGGTGTTTTTGATTGCAAGTTAATGGTAAGTTTGATGGCTAGTGGCTTGTAAGTGTGTATCTGCTTTATTTTAGTCAAGAACAAGCTATTTACAGTGTCTTGGATGTCTGGTGAATGGTTAGAAGTAGACTCAATGGTTTGTAGTCTTATTCCCTCATTGAAACAAGTTGAAATGATGAGTAATTGGTTAAAAAATGAAAGATTTGAATGGTTTAGTGTCATTGATCAGGTCATGGTTTTGATATAGTCAATATGATGCTGGTAAGGTTGTTTTTGAATCTAATAATGACATAGAATATTATTTAATTTCTTGTCTTGTTGGTTGTCTTATAGTTTCTAATGAGAAAAGTGGGATTTTGGTGAATGGATAATGAATTTTTCATGAAAGTTGAGCAAAAGAATGATGTTTTTTTAATTTGATCTTCTCCTATTAAGTTTGGGTCAGAATTACTTTGATGGTTTGTGGATCTTGGTAGATGTGCTTGCATCAGTAAGCAAGGGGTGTACATCTTCATAAAACCTCAAATGAATGAGTTTCAAACAAAGTTTCAACCAACAACTCTCTATCTCTTCAATTTTAACCCTTCACTCTGCCTTGTCTAGTAGGTCAACATACCCTAGTTTTAGACCTTTTCTCAAAAACTTCTCAAATGAATTCACAAAAAAGTGACTAATCTAGATAGCCATTGTTGAGTTACAACACATACTTCCAAATCAATAGTGATTATCTTGGAACATGTGCATAAAAAATGACCAAAGTGCAAAAGGGCATAAATATTTGACGGGGTATTACTCATAAACCATGGAATTTAAAAAATATTCATCTGAGCCTATGAGATCACATTGGGACCCTCTACAAAAACCTCTCTTAGTTTTTTCTATCTCGAAGTGGTTTTCCTGTGGCGGCGGATTTTCACTTGATGGAAAAAGTGTCAAATGCAAGCAGTGCAAAGTTGCAAAGTGGTGTAACTTTCCTTCTGCAACTTGTGTGACCAAATAGACTGTTCTAGCACATTTGAATAAGTATTTTTACACTAGGCATGGTCCTCTTTTGCACCCAAACATGCTAAATCACTTCGAGCTATGTTCAACCAGATCAATCCTTTAAGAGTCCAAAGTGTAAAATGACTGCAAACTTTAGCATGTTGTTACTCGGATACCATGATGTATAAAAAGTTCTCATCTAATCCTAGAGGATCGCGTTTGACCCCTCTACAAAAACCTCTCTTGATTTTGGATATCTCAAAATGGTTTTCTCGTGGCGATAGATTTTCACTTAATGGAAAAAGTGTCAAATACATGTAGTGCATAGTTGCAAAGTGGTGCAACTTTTGTTTTGCAACTCATGTGACCAAATAGACTATTCAAACATGTCTGAATAGGTATTTGTAAACTAGACATAATCATCTTTCACACCCAAACATGTGGAATCGCTCTAACTTATGTTCAACCAAATCGATCCCTTAAGAGTCTAAAGTGCAAAATGACTGCAAACTTCAGCATGTTGTTACTTGGATATCGTTATGCTTAGAAACTTCTCATTTGATCCTACAGGATCATGTTGGGACCTTCTACAAAATAAGCTCTTGGTTTTGGCTATCTTAGAGTGGATTTCCCATAGTAGCCAATTTTTACTTGATGGAAAAAGTGTCAAATGCAAGCAGTGCAAAGTTGCAAAGTAGTGCAACTTTCATTCTACAACTTGTGTGACAAAATGGACTATTCTAATTCATCTAAATAGGTATGTTTACACTAGGAATGGTCCTATTTCACACCCAAACATGCAGAATCACTCTGAGCTACTTTCAATCGAATCGATCCCTCAAGAGTCCAAAGTGCAAAATGGCTGCAAACTTTAGCATGCTATTTCTTAGACATTGTGACACTTAGAATCTTCTCATCAAATGCTATAGGATTCTGTTGGTCCCATCTACAAAAACCTCTCTTGGTTTTGGCTATCTTGGAGTGGTTTTTGTGTGGCGGCAGATTTTCACTTGATGGAAAAAGTGTGAAATGCAAGTAGTGCAAAGTTGCAAAGTGGTGCAACTTTCGTTCTACAACTTGTGTGATCAAACAGACTATTCTAATGTGTCTGAATAGGTATTTTTATACTATGAATCATCCTATTTCACACCCAAACATGCGGAATCGCTTCGAGCTACTTTCAATCAGATCGATCCCTTAAGAGTCGAAAGTGTAAAATGGCTGCAAACTTCAGCATGTTGTTACTTGGATATCGTGACACTTAGAAACTTCTCATCTGATCTTATAGGATTGTGTTGGGCCCCTCTACAAAATGATCTCTTTGTTTTTGCTATCTTAGAGTGGTTTTTCTATGGCAATAGATTTTCATTTGATGGAAAAAGTGTCAAATATAAGCAGTGCAAAGTTGTAAAGTGGTGCAACTTTCATTTTGCAACTTGTGTAACCAAACAAACTATTCAAACACATTGAAATAGTTATGTTTATGCTATGCATGGTCCTCTTTCACACCCAAACATGAGGAATCATTTTGAGCTACATTCAACTAGATCAATCCTTTAAGAGTCTAAAGTGGAAAATGGCTGCAAACTTCAGTATTTTGTTATTCGAATACCGTGATAGTTAGAAAATTTTCATTTGATGATATAGAATCATGTTTGGCCCCTCTACAAAAAAATGTTTTAGTTTTGGCTATATCGGAGTGGTTTTCATGTGGCGGTGTATTTTCACTTGATGGAAAAAGTGTCAAATGTAGGCAGTGCAGTTTGCAAAGTGGTGCAACTTTCGTTCTATAACTTGTGTGATCAAACATATTGTTCCAATGCATCTGAATAGGTATGTTTAGGCTAGGCATGGTGCTCTTTCACATCCAAACATGCGGAATCGCTCTGAGCTATGTTTAACCAGATTGATCTTTTAAGGGTCCAAAGTGTAAAAAGGAAGCAAAATTTGATGGTCTATTACTCAGAAACCATGATGTTTAGAAACTCTTTATCTGAGCCTACAAGATCATGTTGGGCCCCTCTACAATAACCTCTCTCATTTTTTCTTATCTCGAGTCATTTTCTTGTGGTGTCCAATTTTCACTTGATGGAAAAAGTGTCAAATGGAAGCAGTGTAAAGTTGCAAAGTGGTGCAACTTTTATTTTTCAATTTGTGTGACCAAACAAACTGCTCCAATGCATCTTGATAGGTAGGTTTATGCTAGGCATAGTCCTCTTTCACACCCAAATATGCATAATTTCTCTAAGCTACGTTCAACTGGCTTGATCCCTTATGATGGCATGCAAAACAATGGAAAAGAGAAACATACACATGATGGTTGAGAAGTCTAAGTATTCCACACAAAAAGTGTATGATCATTGGTGCAGAGCACCTTGTTCCTTCATTTGATGAAGAAGGTCTAGTTCAGTGGTTTTAGTCATTATAATGTCAAATAAGGCCATGCTAGGCCATTTTGTAATCTTTATTTTAGTTTTTATTTAGTGTGGGGTCATTTGAGTCAATTATGTAAGTATGAATAAGAAAATAGCATTGGTAAAGGTATTGGAAGAGATTACTAATGCTACCCCTGTTCAAAATTTAAAATTTAGGCCTTAAAAGCAAGGCTAGATGAGGTGAAAAGAAGAAATTGCTTGAGAATAAGTTAGAATAGGTTGGAAATAGGGTGAGGTTGTGTATTTTGATGTGTTCAAATGGTCTACAAGGATAAGGGAGGTCAAAAGTATGTTATGGCATGATGCCCTAATTCATAATAGAAGGGTTTTGAATGGAAAAGAGAGGTTTGAGGGAGTAAAAGTGGGTAAAGTGAAGGGGAAGCATAATTTGGTGGTTAATTAAGTTTGTGCAGGTAGAATGAAGAGTGTTGAAATAGGTTTTAAGGTTGTATGATTTTTGGATATGGGGTTTTCAATAAACCCTAGTGAAATTTTAGAAAAGTGAGGGTTTAGAGGATAGTGGGGTTAGAGGGTCAATCATGCCCTTAAAAATTGTGGATTTTGTGGATTTGTAGATTGGTAGATGCTTCCCAATGGTGTTTTGCAATTGGAAGAGTGATTGAGAGCATTTTGCTTTCTTAAATAAACCTATTTGGCGGTTGGGTATGTGTAGGATCATGATGGGCCAAAAAGTGGAAATATGTAAGTGATATGATGGCCCATGTGGCTGATGACTTTTTTTTACCCAAAATTAACAAAATAAAAATGGTTTTTACAGGAGATTCTCAGCTTTCCATGAGTATAAATTATCCTTTACTTTGAATTTAATAAATAATTAGTATTCATTTTCTATTTGAATTATGACTAAAGTCTGATTGATAGGCTGATTGAAAAATATTTATAGCTTTCAAACAATATCACATTTTTTGAATTTGAAACATGTGTCACATTCTATGCTTCGCATACTATAGGATTAAAAAAAAATGAATTTCACAAAGTGTTGACCAAGTTAAGGTGGTCAAACATACAAGTTTTTATATTTTTAAAAAGTTGTAATAAAAAATTCATAATTAATTATTTACTTGGAAAAAAATTACAAACAAATATACATCATATTGAGACATGAGTCCTCTACTTATATCTAAAATATTATAAAAAATAATTATCATTTTATTGTGGTTAGGGTGGTCAGACAAACACCTACTTCTTTTTTTTCCCTGAAATTTAAGTACTAATACATTCAAATTTCAAATTTTCACCAAATAGATTTAAAAAAAAAAAAACCTCGTAGCTTTGAAACTAAATTTAATTTGCTACAGATTCTATTCTTACATATTTTTGAAATAATATATATAACTTATTCAAATTTTTACGTCAAGTTGCCTAACTTTGATTTTTTGAATTTTTTGCCACTTAAAGGCCTGTTTTTTCCATGATGATCGTGCACATACCCGGTCTAGGACAACATTGAGTCCATTTCTTATTTTTATAATAAATTATAACTTGCTTTCTCCCAAGTCCATTTTGTATACAAGAAATAATATTTCAAAAAGTTGACATATAAATCTTCGATATGTTTATATGGTGACACATCAAGAACATAACAATTTTTTTTGCATTATCAGGATTATGTTGTGAAATTTTTTAAAGACTATTGAAGATAAATCTTTTTATGATAATGTGTCAAGAAGTTAACTACTTCATCTACTCTGAATATTTTTTTTTTCAAGTGTTGTGAAGATTATGTATCATTTGCTTAATTGATTTGTTCCAATCAAAGGATTAAATATATTGGAATCATTTCATGGAATACTAATTGAAAAAATGTTTTTTTCTTTTAGATAAAGTTTTTATTTATCAATCAATTAATATTCAATACTAGGGCTAACCAATTAATAAGTATACACGTGAATAAGTCAATCATGTAGATGTGACTAAGGGAAACACAAGTACTCAAAAACACATAAGCCTTGAAGTATACACACAAATACATAGTATACAAAAATTAATACAAATTATATGCATGAATACAAGGTATACGCATGAAAAAACATAAGTGTCAAATTATACATTGGAACACACATGAGTTACAAAGTATATACGTAAGTTGTAAAGTACATACACTTGAATACACGTAACTCATATCTATTGAACCATCAATTTAGAATGCAAATATGGACACCATTGATAAAAAAGATTTATATTAACCAAATAGCCATGTAGGTATACATCAATATATGTCAATATAAGTATGAAATATAGGTACAAAATAGCCATATAGGCTTACGAGAATGCCATATAGGCATACAATGTCAAATATATCCAATATAAAGTATGTACAAAACTGCTATGTAGGCATACACCAAAGGGCTTTGGAATCAAAAGTTATTTCTCTCCATGCTTTGGAAATAAATTCTTTCCCTTTTCTTCTCGATTGGATGGTGATAGGTCTGTCACTCATTTTTGTTGTGCTCAAGGAGTGCTCCTATTGCTCCTCCTAGTGTTTAGTTCATGGTGAAGTTTTAATTGTTGCAATATGAAGTTAGAAATTAATATATAGAAATTATGTTATAAAAAATGATATATTTAACAAAATAATAACTTACTGCCATCTCATGATCACTCTCCATGAGGGAAATATTCACATGCCCATGCTGAGGTGTGCTTAGGCCTTGTATAAACCATCTAAATAGAAATTAAACTATGAATCAATAATGGTTTGATTTTTCACTAACTAACATCTATAACAACGAATGTAAATTGAAATTTACTAATTTTCCTCGTACCTCCCCTATCAGAGCCATTGAGGACTATATAGCAGATGAAACACTGATCTCCATTTCCCTCGTCACATTTAGAGGTGTTTTAGCTTGCAACATCTGAAAATTAAAAAAAATTTATTCAATCACAAAAAATACAATAGCGATCCACGTCATGACTTATAATGTATGAGATAATGAACAAAATTTTGACTACTTATTAAAGTATATATTTTTTATTATCATGCTTACTATTTTCCCTATCCATATCTTGTTTGAAAGGATGTGTTTTTATGCTTTTACCCATAGAAGCAAGCTGGTGAACTGTTTGATCAAATGCTTTCATAGACATGTACGATAACTGTGGTGGAATAGAGAAGGAAGTGAACTGTTTGAAAAAATGCTTCAAAGAAATGGGGTGTCGTGGTGATGGAATGCCATTACAAACAAATGCATGTCATGGCATTCCATCACCATAAGACCACATTTGTTTTAGGTATTTTTTCAAGAAGTTCATTGCCTTCTCTATGGTATTATTGCTTACTATTATGCTTTGATAGATATTTTTCCAAGCATCCATAGTTTGTTGGAAAGCACCTATTTTAGGCTTTTAGCCATAGCAGCAAGGAAGTGAGTAGTTTGATAAAATTCTTTGGTACACATGTATGGAAAATGCAGTATCATAGAAAAGGTGGTGAGATATTTGAAGAAATTCCTTGAAGAAATGTGGTCTCATGGTGATGGAATGGAATTCCATCACCATGAGACTGCATTTCTAGAAGGAATTTTTTCAAACTACTAACTACCTTGTCTATGCTATTGCTTGCTATTATGCTTTGATAGATTTTTTCCAAGCATCCATAGTTTGTCATGCAGGTGAACCTTTGCAAGCACATGCCTCCATGACAAGCAAAAAGTAAAAAGTGAACTGTTTGAAAAGATGTTGAGCAGTAAAAAGTGGTCTCATGGAATGCTATGACAAGCAAATGCTATTGGAAGCTACTTCTAGACTTATTACTTACGCTATGTGAAGTAATTGCATCACTTCTTATGTTGACTTTCCAAACAACTATATTTTAGTTGAAATTTTGTCATCTATCAACATCTAGTTATTAGTTATGGAATGTGAAGTAATGCTTTGAGTTTGAATGATGTACAATGCAATGTAATCAATGATATGAATATAAACTACACAAATCTATTAAGTACAATTTATTAGTTAAACTCTTTATTCTATTACCTAGATGTAGGTTTGAGTAAATCCACTGGCATTGGGAGGTGTTCCCTGGAAACCTCCAATATTAGCCTGTTCAACATCCAAAATCACATATTAAAATACCATTCACAAAACAATGCTATTAACATGTAATAAATTTATATTTTTTTACTAGTTACATACCTCACCGATAGGTGTACTACAAAAATAAATATGTGTAGGGCCGGTGTATCTAGTCTCAATATTACGACCCTGCAATTTTATTAAAATCATAAGACTAAATTAGTTAATCTTGCATTTCAAAATTGAAATTTAATAAATTAAATTAAATTAACATGCTAACTTTTACCTAACTATCAATTCCGTACGCCTCATGCAAAATGTCAGCTACCCTATCCATCTCCATAGCTGCATATAGATCCTGCGTAGTAGCCTCCTGAGTGTCGATGGGGTATATGAACAATTGACCCTGCAAGATTGACACACATGGGTTCGAAGGCCACCACTTGAAGACTCCCCTGTATGGCACTATAGAATAGGGCTTGTATGATGGATGACACTCTAGGTCAAAGTGTTGATCACTTGCAATGTCTCTAGGTCGACACTCTTCTTCACGATGGAAGGCATAACAATGTGCTCACAAGGTGGCCTAGTGAGAGCTTGTCTCCCTTGCCGCGTAGGATCTAGCTATGCACCTAGTCTATCCTGATTTGACCCCCACCTCTCCCTTGGAAGTCCCTCATATCAAAGTAATTTGGGATTTTGTTCAATATGAACTCACTGTATATTTTCTTAAGAAAATACCATGGGACTTCACAATTTTTGCATGGTGGGTAATCAAAGACCATGTACCACCTATCATAAAAATATTTCCTAATCTGTTTGTGGTGGCACTAATGAATAGGAAACCTCTTCACATTGAGGGTAAAATTTTGATTTGTGAGTGGGTTAGTGAATAATGAACACAAATTAGCTTTTGTAATTTTTAAATCCTTTACATCTTTATATGATAGTTTATCCGCATAATAAGCCCTAGTCCCCTGCCTCCTATCTTGCCATCTAGTTATTTGTTTGCTAATTGAATCTACAGTTTTTAACATATCTTTCAATGAACTTGCTAGGGTCATTCTTTTTGTGGTTGAACCATTTGATCACTCAACTTACTGATTAAATCCTCAATATTTTTTTGTTCTCAACTTCACTCATTAAATTTTTTTGAGTTCCAGGAGGGTGTTGAGTGATTGGTGGAGGAGGTTGTTGTTGGGTTGATTTTGTTGTTGAGGTTGATTTTGTTGTTGAGGATTTTGTTCTTAAGGATTTGGTTGCTCTTCTTGTTGGGGATTTTGAGGGTTTGCAGGTTGATTTGTATCTCCTGCAAATTCAAAAAAAAAATATCAAATACAACCTAAAACTAACAAATTCAACCTAAAACTAAAAAATTAAAAACAAAAGGAAAACAATCCTCACCTCTCACACCTCCTCGTGGTCGTGGTGCCATCCTTGCAAAGAAATAGCAACTGTTGGTGTATATTTTTGCAGAATACCTCCTCCTAGAATGCGAGCATGAAAAATGGGGGTTTTGGCTATGGGCACAACCAAAACCACAGTCGAAATGAAGAATGAATGAGTTTCACTTTTTTTCCTTTTAACATGTCATAACGTCAACGCGTTATAACATGCTCATGTTATAACATGCTTGCGTTATGGGCTCATTGTGGCCAAGCCTCAGGCTTGACACACCAAGCCATGACAAGAGTGCGTTATAATGTGCTTGTATTATGAATTTTCAAAAAAAAAATTGAAAGTGGCCACAAATTGGCTACCCATCTCCACCCCGCCCATCTCTATCATCCCTTGAATTAAATGGACTATTCCTCCCTCAGGGTGTGTTTCCCACCCATCGAGGATGAGAACTAGTGTTATAGTAAGCATCACAATCCTCCTAACCATTGGCACTCATGAGTATAATAGCATTGGTAGATCAATCCACCCTCTCACTCGATAATCATGAATTGGACCATCTAGATAGTACTATAAATTGATCTTCTACTCATGGAAGGTGTGGTCTATCTGGAAATGTACCTCCCCTGAATCAACACATAGATAATATGGTGTACATCCTCTAAGGTGATCATCATCTCCCTTGTCGCTAGATGAAATGTGCATGTATCTGCATCCTAGTGCTCGTAGAGAGCCATTAGTATAGCACTGTGGCACCTCATGGGAGGCATAAGGAATGCCCAATAGATTCCTACCACCTGAAGGTGCTTTGTTTCGTCTATTGATAGTGATGGGGCTAGGTCTCTTGATAATCTCAACTGTCTACCACCTAATCGCTATTATGATCGGGTGGGTACCTATTAAATCAAACAAATATGCTCTGAAAATCATCTAATACCTTTAATTTTTACATTATTCAGCATGCAAGTGTACTAAATTTCTTCTAGTGTTCTTTCCTAAAGGCCCTAGACACTTTAGAACCCTTTTAGGATGTGAAGAAATGGGACACTTTGCGAAAAAGTGGGACACTTTGCAAAAAAAGGGGACAATTTGCGAACTTTTTTCCAAGATCCTAAATTAACCTAGATATCCATAAAAATCTTTAAATAATTACATAAACATATAACTCATGTAGTAGAATCAACTCACTTTGTGCTGATGCTCACCGTGTGCCACCTAGTCTCAGAGAACGTCCAATCATGTAGGTCTGTAATCTCGTATGCTCAACATATTTCCATCTCAATTGTCACTCTAAAGCTACAAGAAGGTAAAATGAAATAGTAACTGACAAAATACTTCACTTTCACCTTTGTTAACCCTTTTTCATTCTTTTTACTCTTATGTATCATATTAGGGTTTTTCCTATTTTAAGAGTTAATAAAGTGTTTTTTTCAGCATACCATAATAGGTGCTAGGGAAATCCATTTTCAACACCATTTAATGCATTGGAATCGTGATTCTGCACTCGACATCATCAATTATCTATCATTATGTGGCATGGTACTTGGAAATGTGCTATGATATATGTTTTCTATTTCAATGTGGCTAGATTGCTACCTTGATTCCACCTCTGTAAAGCAAGTAGAATCAAGGGGGGGCATACATCTACCCTCTAAGTTTATTTCTAGAAGTTATACAAAATTATTTTTGTACAATTAATGAATTTGTGTTGCAAGATGCGGTTCCTAATGTTGTGGTTCTATAAATAACTACACTAGGGACTTCATTCTCCTGTCTTTTGAATGAATATCCTTTTATAGAAAAGTGTACTATTTAGATTCCTCTAGCTTACCCATGCACATAGAGTCATATGGGCACTAAAGTGGGGACTTAGTGTGTCACCAAAAATTGTATACTCTTGAAGAAAGAGACAATTTTGCAATTAATTTGGTCTTATTTTAGACACCCTTGCATCAACCACCCCTTAAAAGTTGCATTTATAGGCCCCTAATGCTCATTATTTTGGACTTTAAGGCCTATGCCACTCACAAATCATACAAATCCTGATAAGAAACATTCAAACTACTCAAATTTCATGAAACATGCCTGAAAAATTCTTGGTGTGACTAAGTCACGTAGGGTGGTGACTTAGTCCCTTTTGAGGTATTTTCCACTTTTGAGCAGGAAAATCACCAACTTAATTCAAATACTTATAGGATATTAGCCTGTGAAGTTAAAATAATGAATAATTTAGTGTTAATGCCTATAAATACATGTTTTTAGGTCATTTTTCACAACATTGAGTCATTTTTACAAAGCAAAATCGAAAGTCAAGAGCTGAATATCTTTCACAAGAAGATTCTTTAGTCTTTCTACAACAAAGTTGAAGCTTTAGGGAAAGAAACTAAGGTTTTTATAGGTCTTCAAGCTCACTTTTTTCCAATATCAAACATTTCCAAGGGTTGATCATGGAGAAATCTAGGTTGGTGAGATGCAACTAGCCATCAAATCACACCTAAAGACTTGTTTTGAAAGTGATTTGATCTTCCATTTTCTCTTTATCTTTAGCCTAAGGAAGGTTTGGATGTAATTTAGATTCATTTCTAATGTGATTTAGTTTCTCTTAGAATGAGTCTTCCATTGTTCTAAATCCATTTATGCATCTTATTCTTACACATTAGAATAGGGTTGCATTTTATTTTTTAGATTTCCTAGTCTTAGACACACTTAGGGCTAGGGTTTTATGTAGATTTTATCCATTCATGGTTTAATTACCAACCTAGGGTTTTGACCAAGGTGAATCCCCCATTAGAAATCAAGTTATCTTTTGTTTTTGTAGGCAATTTTGCAAATTCAGATTTGGATCTCCATCAGAAAATAAAGTGCAGACTGTTGGTTTTTGTTTCCGCTTTCAGATTTATAGAAAATCCAAAGTGGATTAAATCAGCCCTAGTGGTGACTTAGTCCCACTGCATTGATTTTTCAATTTTTTTTATAGTTTTAGATACCCATCTGGTAGAAACAACTTTCTGGGGAGTTTTCTTGATTTGGGACTAAGTCGCCCAACTTGGCGTAAGTGTCTTGGTTGGCTCAAAACTCAAAATTTTCAAAATTCCATAGGTCTCTGCAATCTCCATTATGCTCTTAACTAGTTTCCAAGTGCATTGTTTCTGGTTGGCATCTTTATTTTGTTCTTTCTTGCATTCATTTTACCATTTTGCATACCATAGTGTGTTTTTCAGCACTTTGCATTTCCTAGGTTTTGCATCAATAATCACCTTTCTTTTTTAGTTTATTGCATTAGGACATCATATTTAGATACATTTCATCCATTTTACATTAATCTTGATTGTATAAATTAGCATTTTGGGTCCATTTCTCTCCTTTTAGGTGAAAAACCTAGAAGAGTTAGAGAACCATTGGACACCCAAAATCGGTGTCCACAGTTTTTTTTTGTTGATGATGGATTCACACCCACTTTCACAGAGATTCCACTTAAGGATAACCCTAGAGATTTCAATGCAAAGGAGATTGAAATCTTGCAATAGGTTGTCCTAGAGACTGAATGATAACTAATGAGGGGTTCACGACCAAGTAAACTTGGAAAAGATAATGAATTGGAAAACATAATGTGGTATGCAAAATGACCTAGAAAATGCCTTAGAAATGCAAGATAAATAGAACAAGAAACTAAAAATGTAAATATTGTGCATCTGGGAACCTTGAAGTAACTGGAAATAACTCTGAAATTCTAGAAATGTTGACTTTTTGACCAACTGGGACTCATTTGCCAACCTGGACGAATCAGTCCTAGATCAGGGTTTCTAGACGAGGGTCTATTTTGGGAAAAAGGGTATTGAAATCTGCAAATAGATCTAGTAAAAAACTACAGTGAGACTCATTTTCCACTCTTGGTGAATTAGTCATGTTCCGCTTTTCCATAATTTGAAAGCTTTGATTTGCACTTCAACACTTGCCTTTTCCTTCCAATCTTAGTTTAGGACCCAAACTTGTGAAAAGCACCTACAAAACAGAATTCAACTTGATTTTCCAATGGGGGTTTTTCCTTGGTTAAACCCCTAGTTTGGTAATTAAACCTTGATAAGAATAAATAAATTTGCATGAAAAATCTACCCTTAATTTTGTCTAAGACTAAGAAATATGAAACATGATGTGATCCTATTCTAATGTGCATGAATATGATGCAATGATGGAAATGTAGAGATGAAGGACTCACTTGTGATGATCCCTAATCACCCAAAATGAGCTCTAATGATGCATGTTCCTTCCTTAGGATGAATATAGAGTGATAATGGAAGATTAAAACACTTAGGAAACAAGTATTTAGGCTTGGCTTGATGGCTAGTTGCATCTCCCTAACCTAGAATCCATCATGATTCACCATAGGCATGCATTATCAACCCTTGAAAATGATAGATCTTGATGAAAGTAAGCTTGAAGACATACAAAAATGCTTTGATGCTATTCCAATGCTTCAACTTTACTTTCTCTTGAAATGAGAATACTCTTGTGAAAGTTTCACTTGAAGATTCTTGATGCTTAATGCTTGAAAATGCTTACTCAAAGTGCTTAGATATGATGAAAATGACTTAGAAACTTTCTTTTATAGTCACTAACACCTAATTGACTATTATTTAGATCTCAATGGCCAAAACCCACCAAAAGTTGAATTAAATTGATGAATTCCTGCTCAAATTTGAAAAAGAGCCCAAATGGGACTCATTTTCCACACTTGGTGAATGGGTCCCACCTAAGGGGACTCATTTTCCCAAGGTGGCGAATGAGTCCCATCTTAGCTTTTTGAGGTGGGTTTTTAGATTTTTTGGTGTTTTGAATGATTTTATAGGAGTTTCAGGTGAAATGAGCCTTGAGATCCAAAATAATGGGTCCTAGGGGCCTAAAAATGACGATTTAAAGGATAATTAGTGTAAGGGTACCCAAGATAGGTCCAAATTAGACCTAGGATTGTACTTTCTCTAAGAAGGAAGTACAATTTCGGTGGTCACAATGTCTAAGATTAGGAAATTTGAAATGCAATGAAACCCTATTCTAATGTGCAAGAATGAGGTGCATGAATGGAATGTGAAGATGAATGACTCACTTTGAGAGATATCTGATCACCCAAATGAGCCTTAATAATGCATGTACCTTCCTTAGGTTGAATGTAGAGTGATAATGGAAAATGGAATCACTTAAGAAACAAGTCATTAGGCTTGGCTTGATGGCTAGTTGCATCTCTCCAACCTAGAATCCATCATGATTCACCATAGACAACCATGATCCTTTACAATGCTAGATCTTGAATGAAAGTGAGCTTGAAGGCTTGAAAAGGCATTTTAATGCTACTCCAAGACTTCAACTTTTCTTACTTTTGAAACTTGAATGCTCTTGTGAAAGAATGCTTGAATATTATGAGTGCTTGGATCTTGAAATTTCTCTTGAAAATTCTTGCCTAGATTGAAAAATGACTTAGGAGCTTGCTTATATAGGAATTCACCTAATCTACCATTATTCAGATCTCAAAGGTCGACATCAACAAAAAATTTGTATTAAAAAGTTGATTTTCCCACTCAAACCCTAAAAAAGTCCCAAATGGGACTCATATGCTAGCCTTGGCGTATGGATTCCACCTAGGGGAGTCATACACCCAAGGTGGCGTATGAGTTCCACCCTAGATTTTCGGGGTGGGTTTTTGAAATTTTTGATGTTTTTGATGATTTTTTTAGGTTTTTAGTTGAAACAAGCCTTGAGATCCAAAATAATGGGTCTTTTTGGCCTATTAATGACGATTTAAAGGGTAATTAATGCAAGGGTACCAAAATAGGTCCAAATTAGGCAAGGAATTGTACTATCTCCAAGAAGGGAGTACAATTTCCATTGCCACAAAATTAAAATTTGAAAACCATAAAAATCAACTGAAAAACCTGTAAATTAATTTTTTAAAACCCTAAAGTGAGACCCATGCACCCATGGGCGAATGAGTCCACTATTAGGGATTTTTCTACATTTATGAGCATCAAAAATAATATTTTTACATTATATACTACTTTACATAGTTTTCTACTTTAGTTTCTAGAATTTTAGTTTTCTGAAATTGTTCACATTAAGGTTAATTTGTTAAATTCAATGCATTGTTTGAATTCAAAATTGAATTTAAAAGACATTATTTCCTGGATTTTACATAGCATAATAAAAAAATTATCTTGTTTAAAATATATAAATTTCTTTTACATTCTTTCATTGCACTTTACATTTTAGGGTGTTTGATTGCATTTTACCTATTCTCCATTTTGGGTGCACCTTGGGTTTGTGAAACTTGTATGAGCTTCACAACCTAGTTTCCTATTGCCAATATTATCGTGAGACGTAATTTGAGACTCATGTCATCATGCGATACATCACTCGTTGTGGATCTTGGGTTTTCTAACTTGTTTACTCATAGTGTTGACACTAGTCAACCCACTATGGACCATACCCTTGACACTTCATTTCCTATGACCTCCTTACCAACAACTAATGGTACTAATGTTGATTCAAGGGTTGCTAATGTCCCTCAAGAGAACCTAAGAAGAATGGATGAAGAGTTATAGAAAATGAAAAACTTTGTGAGTTCTAAATACATCATTGGTAATGTGGTTCCTATCATAGATAACATGACGATAATAATTGATAATGAACTAGGAATAGAAGTTGTACATAGCTCAAACAATATCATTACCGACAATGTCCCTACAATGACTAGTTGTGATCAAGCTTTGGGGTATACTCAAAGTCAAGGTGGAAATTCAATTCCTCCTTCCACAACCATGACCTCTATATCGACAGACACTAATCCAACTATTGCTACAACCATACAACCTACTAGCAATGTCTATACTATGTTAGCTATTTCGATTGGGAATCTCTACTAGGAGTTCTATGCCGTAATACAAGATTTGAAGAAGTGAATACACTACCTACTACCAAATGGCTTTGTGTTATACATTGACCACCAAGCTATCTAATACTTAAATAGTCAAGGAAAGTTGAATCAAAGATACATGTAGTGGGTAGAATTCATGGAAGGATTTACTTTTGTCTTGAAAAACTAGAGCTGGGATTTCAAACAAGCTTGTGGATGCACTAAGAAGAAGCAAAAACTTAATGAAATAGATGAGGGTGGTGGTGATGGGATTTAATGAGAAAAATCACCTATATGAGACTTATCCACATCTTGTCGAGGCCTGGAAGGAAAGAAGAAAATCAACAATCATCAAAAAAAGTAATTGGTTGGACTATTTCATTAAGGGTGGTATGTTGTTAAAAGGAAACCAATTGTGCATCCCCAAGAGCTTGATGTGGGAGAATTTGATCAAGGAATAGCATTATAGAGGATTAGAAAAGCACTTTGTCATTGATAAGACTACAAACTTAGTAAGTTGAATTACATTTGGCCTCAAATATATAGGGATGTTCAAAAGTTTGTTCAAGAATGTAGGACTTGTTAAGTAGCTAAAGGGACCAGTTACAATACCAGTTTGTACCGACATCTTTCAGTTATGGAAAGACCATGAGAGGATATCAACATGGACTTTGTGCTTGGACTACTCAGGACTCAAAGAGGAATTGACTCTATATTTGTGGTGGTGGACATATTCTCTAAGAGGGAATATTTCATCCCTTGTAAGAAGATCCATGATGTAGTACATGTTTCCTCTCAAAAACGTAGGCTGAATGCCTCAAGAGGCTGCCAATCTCTTGATACGCTTTAGGGTAATAGACAAGGTCAAATGAATTAAACCTTCTACTCTTTAGGTGCTGCCAGACCTAGGCGGGTGTACCTATCTGAGTAGTGTAGACTTATCTTATGATTATCCTTCTGAAATGCTTTGTCCACAATGGCAGATGATAGTGAACAAAATGAAACCAAACCTAATAGAAATTTGCAGATCTAAATCCTAAAATACTTAATTAACAAATATAAAGAAGCTGAATGAATTCAAATGATGAAATTGCAGAGACCAGTGCCTTGTTGGGTATGCGGAGTCAAAAGAAATAGAAGTGGGTAACTTATTCTAGCAGAAAATCAAATTGCAGGCATATGATATGTTCATAACTTGTATAAACAATGCAATATTATGACTACTGAGCTCTTCTTTAATAATCCAAATGAATCTTCCTGATTACTGTGATCAATGAAAAGGATTTAATCCCTACTTGAGAGAACCAGTTAATTAATCACATAAATGCAGCAAATGTGCACAGATAAACTGAAAGTAAACTTGTTATTCCAATTTAAACAACCAGAAAAAATCAAATTGGAGACAGCTTCAGCAATACTTTCCAATAAGCTTAACAGACAATTGATACTAAAATAGCCTGTCACACCAGCTGAATTTCATTGAAACCACCATTAAAAAGCATGCACCATGGTCTCCAGAATGAGAACTTTATTCTACCGTGCCCATTCCTACTCTACTGTATTTTTCTAATCTAAAATCTTCTCCCCCTTCTATTACAATTGGGGTGTATATTTATACACCAGCAATCCAAAAACAAAATATGTTGAGATCACATGTCGGCCAGAATCCATATCGATCAACCATTACAATCGGGCCCAATCATGTCGGCCCAACACTTTGAAATTATGTTTAAATCACCAACCAATCGCCAAGACAGGCCTGAACGTATGCCGAAGGAAAAATAATGCTTATCGCTCCCTGCCAGTGTTCCCCTGCATCGCATTCGCCGTGACCAAGCATATCTCTCGTCAATGAAATCCTTTCGTTTTGTTCATAGTCGCTATAACTCAACAGTATCAGAGAGACCTCATGTAGACTTTATCTTGTTTCACCGAAAGTCATCATTTACCCTGGGTCACCGTAGCACCTTGCTTGTTACACCGAGGTCAAAGGATGTTCTTCTGATTCTTTAAGCTTCACTGTGACCACACAACATTGGTGAGACTCAATAGGGAATTAACTAAGTTCCACCGAAAGCCTTGAGCCACAATATATCGCCAAGTCACAAACGATTTTACATGGATAGAAAACACCTGCCTCATGTTTGTTGCTATAGCCCATCACACTTGGGGAGACATCCTATAGAGATTTCATGCTATACCGAGAACCTTTATTCACCCGTATCACTATAACTCTGTGATATCGAGGGGACCCTATGTCTAATGCTTTAAGTTTCATCGAAGGTCATCCCGCCAACCTCCATCGCCAAAACAATAGTGAACTCTCGCTGAAAGTCACTTGGAGGAAAGCTTTCCATTTTCAGTGAGACAAATAAAATTCGCCCAGACCTCCTGTCGCAAACACATGCCTTTGTCGATAGAGTCCACACATGTTTCATCAGTGAGACCCTGCTGCATTCATCAAGACCTACTCCGAATCCAACATAGTCTCACCAAAAGAAAATTCAAAGAGAAACCATGTGTAAGGTCGGCGAGACCAAAGGTCACTTGCCAAGACCTTACAATGATAGCCTCATCTCCCACCGAGCTGCCCCTTCACCTGCCAGTCAGTGTGACAAAATGATATCACCAAGAGCCCGCACCGATACTGCCAAGCTCCTGCCGAAGACCTCCATATGCACAAGTCGGGGAGACGGACTGAGTTCGATAAGACACTGCCCCGAAAGCCATAACATATGCTGATAAACATCTCCACAGTCACCAAAATAACATGGATGCAATGTCGATAACCACCAATAGACAAATGTCAGTCACCACAATAAAGAACATGTCACGTTGATACACCTGGAACAAAATATTTTAGCAGAAAAAACACAATTGAGTCAGGGATACCCAAACCAACTCATGCTGATATGGACCAAAGTGTGGAAAATGTAGACATGGACAAATTCTATGGGGCAATAAGGGCAAAATATAGATAAAAAATGCATTTTCTAGGACCCAATCAAGAAATTTATGAGTGAAGTCATATGTAAAATTATCAGATTTTACAGTTCCAACAGTACACATTGTTGACCCTTTTATTTCGAGTAGTGGTGAGACTACATGGAATATCACGAAGCATTGTTTCATACTGAGACACTAAATTTATTTGATATTTCTGGAGAACATTATTAAAGAAGATGAAGATAGACTTGAAGTTTAGTTCCACATTCCACCTCTAGATGGATAGACAAATAGAGTTTGTGAATAGAAGTTTGGGGAACCTACTTAGATGTTTGTAGGAGACAAGCCTAAAAAAGAGGACTTAATGTTATTCCATGCAAAGTTTGCATATAGTAACTAAATAAACTACAGTACAAGGAAGACACCATTTCAAATGAAATTTTTACTGAATTAAATGCAAGGGAAATGGTGAAACTTGGAGACATCAACTCAAGAGATAACAAGAGCGTAGAGGTAGAAGAACTTGTAAACCACATGGAGGCTATGCACAAGCAATTCAAGTAGCATTTAGAGACCATGAATGGAAAATACAAAGTTTTGAGAAGATTCCAAAAGGCAATAAATATTTTTTTGTTGAAGAGGATTTCAGTAGGAACTTACAATAAGCTAAGGATGAAGAATTTTGGACCATGTAAGACCCTCTCAAGATATTATTCCTATAATATCTACAAGGTGGATTTACCACATGGAATTTTAATTTCACCAATATTCAACAATGTGAACCTTTATCCATTCCATGGAATAGAGTAGACTAGTTATTGTAGTGACAACTAGAGTAGATAGAGTAGATTTTAGATAGTTGGACTACGAGCAACACATAGAATAAGGAATATAGGGAATATTTGGACAAGTGGAAAGATAGGCCAAAAGAGGATGTAATGTGGATCTCAGAGGCTCAATTGGAATGATAGATCATTTCAAGAGCTGGCAATGTGCGAGGTGCACTTTTCAGATAACTTCAAGAGTTTGATGCACAAGCTCATCCCAGAGAATCATACCGCATCTTATTGAAAAAAATATTTTTCCCTTATAGATTGGAAAAAATGAACAATGAGAAGTCTAATACATCATACTTGGGTAACAAAAACCACAACACTAATATCTAAAAGAACTCTTCATAAAAAGATCACCTTGATGAGCAGCCTAGAATCAAAACTATTGGAGGTAACATGAGTAATCTTTTCATATCTTATGGATTCTTGATGGCTTGTCATAGGATGGATATAAGGTAGAACCAATCTCAATTGGGTTTTCACCCATTCACACCTAGGTTTGATGCTTCTTTAGTTCCTTGGGGCAGACGTACATGTTTCACTAGACATCAGAATTAGGACCTAACTAAGGTTAACATGGACCAATCCTAATACTTTGAGCTAGTATATAATCACTCTATAAATTCAATAGGAAGGCACTAGATATATTATGGAGTTAGGAGCTAGGTAATTAGACTTAGGAATTAGTTATACATTTAGTAGTTCTAAACGCGCAGAGGCCTATGAGCTAGTAGGTGTGTCCTATGGAGCCTATTGTAATCTATATTTAAGAAGGCATGTACACATGTTTGTTTCATGTTTTCAATCAATAAAGTAATTCTAATACAAGGTTGGATAGTCCATTTTGGACCCTCCATCCGTGATTGTGTCAAAGGTCCTATGAGATCATGTCACTCAAGGGACACCAATATGAGAGGTACATTTTTTTCAATTTCCCTATAGATAGGAGCTCTATCTAGATAATTTTTTATTATTTTTTAATAAAATTTGGTGTCCATGACCAAAATGGGTTACATAAACCTCTAAGTTTTCCCTTGACCAACATGGGAATCCTAGTTCATCATGGATGCCCCTAACTAACATGGGCACCCCTGATTGGGCATAAATTTCTAAGACATGAAAATTGTTACTTTATTTTGATTAATATTTGAATGTGTTTTTGATAGATAATAATTATTTTTGATAATAAGGCCCTCCAAAAATGCGGGAAAACTCAGGAGGTCACTTTCTCACACTTCTCCATGATTAGGATCTACTACACTTAGTTGCAAAGTGATGTAACTTATGTGGTATTGGTTTATTCTAGGTGTACACCATTCCTACCATGAGGTACCATGATGATATACTGGTGACACTCAAGGAGTTTTGGGATACTGATACCTCTACCTTCCATCTCCTAATAGGAGAGTCAGTGACATTGGAGGATGTATACCACATATTTTGACTACCCATCTAGAGTAGAATTGTGATGCATGAAAAGGAGAGGAAATCAAAGGAGATATTATTTGATCAACACTATTATATTGGTCATGATCTACCATAGGATGGTAAGAGTCAGATCCAACTACAATATTTATTACATTTAGGTGTTCATGTTCATATTCTTCAACATATCATGATCACTACTATAGAACTAGTGGTTTCACTAGATGAATAAGGCACACACCTTCACAAGGGCCTAGTTCCTACTATGATCTTGGATGATACTCATCTAGGCGAGAAGTATACTATGCACTTATACTATGACCTTAGATGATACACACACCGTGACACATTATTATGACCTAAATCCTTCTTCAAATATGGGTTTTTGAGCACATAACTTGCATGTGGCCCATGTAATATCTCATGGAGGTACCATGGACATATCCTTCAGTATTTTGTTATCATCATAGGAGACCCTAGTAGTATAGTGATGTATTATACTAACACATCACTTTTGATCAGTTAGATGTTATAGATGTTGTTTGGAGACCTTATAGGACTTTGCAACCCTAGAAAAGCCTATCAAAACAACTAGTAAGGATGTAGTGCAATCACTTCTTTATCAATCACTACAATTATATTATGACCAAGTGATGATACAATTTTGTTACACTGAAGGGCTTCCCATCCCTCGAATGACCTTTTTAAGGTCCACTCACAGTAGTTATAAAGACTCTGATTGGGTTTGCTCAGAAGAATCATTCTGAAGATAAAATTATAGGAGATACAGATAGTGGGGTTCAAACCTAGAGAAGAATTGAGAAAGCAAATGAATATATACACTTTTTATTATTATAAAAAATTGAACCAACCTCCTATGTGGAGACAAGAAAAGAGAAAGGTTTGTTAGATGCTATGGATGAGGACTTGACTCAAATTAAGAAAAATGAAACTTGGGAATTAGTTTTGAGACCCAAAGACAAAAATGTTATTGGTACCAAATGGGTTTCTAGAAAAAGAATGAATGAAGATGAAAAATTGATCCAGAACAAGTCCCGACTTATATGTAAAGGTTATGCTTGAGTTGAAGGAATTGATTTTGAAGAGATATTTTCTCTGGTAGCAAGGTTAGACGCAATCATAATGTTTTTGGCCCTATCAACATTCAAGAATTTTAAAGTATATCTGATGGATGTGAATTATATATCTTTGAATGGGAAGTATAAGATGTTTACATTGAACAACCAAAAGGATTCTAATTTTTAGATAATTCATATCTTGTGTGTAGACTAAATAAAGCACTTTATGAAATCAAACAAGCTCCTAGAGCATGGTATTCAAGATTGGATAAACATTCACAACTATGAAACTTTAGGAGAGCTAGTGCAAATAGTAACTTGTAAATAAAAATAGAAGGTGATCAATTGTTGATTGTCATGGTTTATGTTGATGACTTTATCTTTGGTGGGAGTAGTGATGCTAAGTGCAAATAGTTCAAGGATGCAATGCAGAGTGAGTTTGTGGTGTTGTCATAATAGTGGTTTACAATTGGAGGAACAATTTTAGCTGAAATCACATATTTTTAGAAAATATAATGATTTAAGCCTTAAAAAGTTCCATTTTAAGGATTCCAATTGAAGAGGTTTGATCAAATCACCTTAGATCAACCCCCTTGGATAGAACCTCGCTAGTTTTAAACCATACCTATAAATGTGTCTCCTTTATACCTATCAAAATGCTGATAAAAAATCACTTTTGATTTAGCTTTTGGGGATCGAATGAATTCATTTAAAATTTATTTCAAATGGTTATGGTATTCCTCAGAACAAGCTATCCAATGAATATAATTTTAATATGTTTTGGTTTTGTTATGTATTTGTTTTTAAGTTTTATTAAACATAGGTTTTTCATCGAAAATGAATTTCTTTGTTCTTCACATGTGGAAAAATAGAAGATTATCAAAAAAAAATAAATTGAAAAATATGAGTGCACTAGATATTGAAGTCCTTGATCCAACAAATTTTTTATTTTTTTTGACATATACAAAAAAGTTACACAGCGTTATCTGACAGATCTCCGAATTGTAATTTGTTTGACTTTGAAACTTGATTAAGGAAAAATATTCAATAAAAAATATCTAACCAACTGAAAGCACTAGATATCAGAGTTACAAATCTAAATTTGAAATAATTAGAATTTTATCCTTCATGGAAAAAAGTTATGTTATACCTGTGTGTCACTTTTAAAAAATGTTGTTTTTGAAAAAAATCAATTTTTCGTGGGAGATGGAAAAAGAAGTGCAATTTGATTCCAAAAATTTTGAAAAAAATATTTTTAGAATCTACAGACAAAATTTGATGAGACTCTAGTTTGCACCATCTTCAAATTCCTCACAGTTTAGCTATAGGTGCCCGAATGTGAAGATTGAGTTTAAAATAATAATTTCAGTGTCTAGTTTGGCCAAAATTGTAAACCACTATTATGGGATCGCCTTTGAAATTTCAATACTTAGTGAATTATCTTTCTTTCTTGGTTTATAGATTTCTCAATCAAACAAAGGTATATTCATTTCTCTAAACAAGTACATAAAATATTTTTTTAGAACGTTTAAGATGGAAGAATGGGATGATGCAAGAAGTTGGGTCTAGGTACCAAAAGTTCAAAAAGTGGACTTGTGTTTTTCCTATTTTTTTAGAATTTATCACACTTGGAATAAAAATTTGAAGCACTTACACATTGAATCTTTAAAAAGGTAAGTAATATGAAATTTAGTATTTTGAGTATAGTCTCCAAATATGTAATTTATTCTAATACCCAGATGATACACATTAAATTTTAATAGTCATGTATAAAACCACTTTTTAAAAGTCACCTTTTTACCATACCATGAATGTGTACAAACACCACTTTTTGACCTAAATAAAAGTATTTTTCTAATTCCTTTTGGGGAAAGATATGTAACAACCTTAAGATTGATGAGGATATTTTTTTATAATTTTTTTCTAAATGTTTTTTTATTGAAAGTTTATTGGTCTGAATTGTTGGTTTTAAAATTCAATGTGTACAAGCAACACAATTGGACTTAAACTAAACATTTTTAAAAAAAAATTATTGTGTATAGGATTTTTTGGAGATTTATGTCATATAATTTTTTTTGCAAAAAAAAAGATGAAAAGTTATTAGAAAACAAAATATTCTTGATATTTCAAGTTTATGGACCAGTTTTCTTAGAAATTAATTAAAAATAGAAAACATAATCAAATATTTAAAAATAATATATATTTGAAAATGATACATCATGATCTACAATGAATTTTAATTTCATAGATTAGTTCTAAAAAAAAATTCCAACAACTATATTGCCAAAGTTAGACATTTCTCTTGAATTTGCCTTAGTTTTTTAGTTTTGGGTGAAAGGCTAAAGGTTAGGTTGCCAAGCCTAAAACCCAAGAAAAATGGCTTGGAATTTTGATTTTTTTTAGAACGGGTACCTTATTTAAAATGGGGACCCATTCTATTTTCAAAAAGGGTACCTATTTTAAAATGAGTACCCTATCTAAGGTTCAGGTTCCCATTCCTAAATGGGTACCCACTCCTTTCAACAATTTTTTGTTGAAAATTCCCCTCTTCATGGACCCAACTTCTTGCACTTACCTCAATACAAACTAGTGATTACACTAATGGTTATTGCGTGTAAATTGAGTAAGCATGATGAATTTTCTCTAGAAAAAAAAAACCTTGTATAGGTCAATGATGGAAAGTTTGTTGTATGTGATTGCATCTAGACCAGACATCTAGACGAGATAAAATATAAGTAGTTGGGATGGTAGCTAGATTTCAGGAAGCATCTAAAGAAACTTATATCAAGGAAATAAAAAGGATATTCAGGGTATGTGCAGGATCATCATGGAAAAATAGGCCCTTAAGAAGCGAAAATTTTAGAATAATCAGAGTTAGGCAACTTGACGTAAAAATTTGAAATTTCAATGCAATATTACTTAAATTTCAGGGAAAAAATAAGTAGGTGTTTGTCTGACCACCCTAACCACATTAAAATGATAATATTTTTTTATAATATTTTAGAAATAAGTAGACTCATGTCCAGATGTGATGCATATTTTTTTGTAATTTGTTTCCAAGTAAATATTTAATTATAAATTTTGTATTACAACTTTTTAAAAATATAAAAAATTGTATGTCTGACCACCTTAACTTGGTCAAAACTTCATGAAATTACATTTTTATTTTTTTAATCCTATAGTATGCAAAGCATAGAATGTGACACATATTTTGATTGAAAAAATGTGATACCATTTGAAAGTTATAGATGTTTTTGAATCGGCCTATCAATCAGGACTTTAGTCCTAATTCAAATAGAAAATGAATAATAATTATTTATTAAATTCAAAGTAAAGAATAATTTATATTGGTGGAAATTTGAGAATATCCTTTAAAAACCTTTTTCATTTCATCAATTTTGGGTAAAAAAAGAGTCGTCAGCCACATACCCTACAAATACCCATCATATTGCCACTTTTTGGCCCATCATGATCCTACACATACCCTTTAGATATTTGAAGGCTAAAATTGATTTTGATTTGTGGTATCCTAAGAGTGAAAAATTCACACTAATTTCATATACAAATACATATTGGGAAAGAAGCGTAGATGATCAGAAGATTACAAGTGGTGGAGATTTCTTTATTGGTGACAATATTGTTGTTGGAAATTGGAGGGTTGCCATTAATTTCAACAATGGAACTTGGATGTTTTTTAATTCTATACAGTACTACAAGTATAGTTCATTGTAACTTGCTCCAGTAATAGAAGTCTGTTGATTCGGTATTTTGGTTTAGATTACCTTAATTTGTATGATTCTTTCAAAATTTGACATTATGGTATATCTCAACATTTGTTACATCCAATAACAAGAATTTAGTTGAATAAGCTTTACGGTTGGAACGATATAGTTACCAATAGTTTAGAAAACAATGTTCTTATATACCAGTTTAGTATGTCAATGTTTCGGTTTGTATTTCACCTCAAAGAAAGATATCTCTACAAGAATTTGTACATAGGCTTGTGACTGCAAGATGCAACTTATAATGAAGTATTTTGATGTTATGTGAACACATTCATAAGATATAAATAACTCCACGTTCTGCTCTGAACTCTATAGTGAGTTTCTACATAATGCATTGATGTGGGATATTTTGCATTTTCTTATGATTAATTTTTTTCTTTTGTGGTGTTGAAGAGATATTGCTCTATGTCGTCTAAAGAATAATTCAATGTTTTAATAATTATTTGTGTTACACATTCAATGAAATACATACACGTTTGGATTTTATATGTTTTATGTCTAACACTGGCTGACCTAATTTTTAAATGGGGTTAAGGAGTTTAAATTTATGTTATGAATGTTATATGGATCTATTATAGGTCTATACTGACTAATATCATGTGAAGATGAATGTGTTTATGACGTTAAGGCTGAAAAACTTGCTTTTAATTTGAAATAAGGTTGCTCCAGTTAGGTCGGCCTATTTGATGCACTTGATTATATATGATATATATGTGAACTCTTTTAGATAGATAAGAGTGTAGAGCGAGAGAAAGAAGGATTGATAGATGTTGATGTATGAAATTGTATGTATAAATAGACAAATGTGTTGTATACACTTGTAGAGAAGTGTTTTCATATATTGTGCTTCATTGAAATTGTACTGCAACACATGGAAGGAACATTCCTTCTCAATTCATCTTTTGGTAGTGAGCCATCTCTTGGCATTGAGCCATACTCTATTTTGTAAACTATTTTAGGTAGTGAGCCCTTGTAATATTCTATATCTAGATATATTATATTGTGAGCTAATCCTCACAATGGTTTTTCCCATTTTGGGTTTTCCACATAAAAATATGGTGTTGATGGGTCTTATGGTGTTATGATCATTTCAATGTCTTCATTCTTGCTAACAGTCAAATATGCTTTAATAATTGGATGGTTTATAGCTGAATGGTTTAATGGGATACCGATTCACCACCCCATCTTAGTATTTTGGGTGTTGAACAATTGGTATCAGAGCTTGGTTCCTTTGGAAAAGTTTAACAACTTGAGGAAGATCTTGAAGTTTGAACACATGGCTGATAAAAAGTATCATGTTGCTTTGGAAGAGATCTCTGCAATTGAAGAACTCCATGTTGCTCTTGAAGACCTGGGAAAAAGTGAAAATGAGAAAGAAACTCTAAGGGAGAACTTAAAAGAAGAAAATGAGTGCATTATGAAATTGAAGGAAAGATATAGAGAAGTAAGTGATAAATTAAATAAAGAAGATGAGGAAATAATCAGACTAAAAGAATATCTAGAAGAAAAGAGAAAAAATGAATATTTTTAGAAATATAAAATTCAAAGGAAGATGGATAATGTGCAAAGCTTAAACAAGCAGTAGTAATTCTAAAATCGGATCTAGAAAAAGCAAGAAGACATGAGGATACATTTGTGACAAGTTATACAATGTTGAATGAACTGATTGCAGTACAAAAACACTCTAAGAAAAAAAGTGGTTTGGGATTCGAAGAAGGAAAAAGCTCAAAAGAAAATCAATCCCCTGACATGTAAAATCAAAGAAATGGTAGAAATTTCAATAATCTAAGAAGAAATATCAGAAGGATTCCTATCAGAACACCTAACACTCAAAGGTACTTATATTTTAACGGTATTTGTTATTCTTGAAATAGGTTTGGACACAGGGTAAAAGATTGTGAAAGTAAAATAAAGCATAATGATGGAATGAATCAAAATTCTTTATCATTCTCCAGTCAATGTTCTTGCAAGAGAATTGGACACAAAACTATGGAATGCACAAGTCATAAGTTGAACAAGATAATTTATCCATTCAATGGCTACTGTTATCAGTGTTATTTATTTGGACACATGGATAATCAGTGAAAAAATAGATTGAATAAAGGCCAACTTGGATGGAAGAATGTTGTTTGTTATAATTTCATCAATCTAGGACACTTTACCAGAGACTACAAAAGCATAAGTATGAAAAGTGACTATCGAGAAAAGAGATATGAACCAATCATTAAGATTGATCCAACAGAGGTTAAGAAGGAAATGAAAACTATCTAGAGAAAGGAAGGAGAATTTGAAGAGCAAGGAAAATTAGAGTCATCAATTTTATCTTTGTTGAGCTCTGGTGCAAACAATCTTGTCAGCAACTAAGACCAAGTAGTGGCTAAGGGGGAGAAATAATCATAAAATTTAATATTCCTCTTTTTGATATATGATGTCATGTTGTGGCATAAATGCATTTATTAAGGTAACTAATTCAAATTTCATGCGAAAGGAATTTATAGGCACACATGTGTGAAGAATGAATTATGTAGAACTTGAAAAGATGGAAGTATACACTAATTTCAAGGATATCTCCTTGTGTTCTAAAGTATTTATTGTTGAAGCATTTGAGATCAAAGAAATAAGTTTAAGTGTGTTAAAGAAAACTCATTCGATGAAAGGATTCTAAGGAAGAAAAGAAGCGTGCAGAGGAAGTTTGAAGAAACCAGGGAATTTCCATATTGCAAAAACTTGATGATTTACATTGGTATGCAGACAAGCGGTAAATTGTTGTTTCTATATATTCCCTTTGAATTGTTCATTGAATTTGGATGAATGTGATGGATATATCTTGAGTAGTAGACAATTCGGTGAGATCAGAACCAAAACTTAAAATACATTATGTTAAAACCCTAGAATTCGATCCCTTGGGTGCATTTTCAGAAATTCGAGTTGGTGTCATTCCAATTGAAGACATTGGGATATATATTCATAAAAAATTGGAAGAACCCACCTATGGAAAATATCACATATTATGGTTGAAAGAATTAAGTGGAGAAGATTCTACCCTAAAATTGAAATACAATGTACTTACAAAAATGAATTTGGATGTGTGGGATTGTTTTCTGGACATTAGTATTGAAGCAGGATGTACCAGACTGGCTCTTAGCATATTTCATGATAAATTTGTGTCGATTGACGATTCACATATGATATCTAGAGAAGCAATTAGAAATGTTATAGGGTTATTATCCACTGGACCTACTCCTGAAAATAATTCTAACAAAGGAAAGGGATTAATGAAAAACATAGGTACTAAAACTACTAATCCGACTGTCTAGTATGAAAGTATCATTATTTCACAACTAATTTCTAGTGATTATGATATCTCGACCTCCACAATTGATTTAGCAGTAGAAATGATTGAGAAGAGGACAACATATGATTTTTATTCAAGTTGCTATGACAATAATTAAGAAAAAGAAATGCACTTTCAAATATGGAACACTGATATTATGCCTAACTTTCAACTTTATGAAAATTTTTCCTAGAATAGAGGAAGTCATTCAGGAAAATAATAAACCAATTTCTCACCAAATCAAGCATTTAATGAGAAATATTGGTGATGTGGATGCACAAGGAGATGCTCTTGTTGCATGCTTTTGAAAGTTTCAGAGAAGAATGAATAGAAGGAGAGTTCAAAGAGAGTTAGTTAAAAAGTACAAGGATGATATAACATTTCTAGTATCCATTGATAGCTACATTATCAAGGCAGTTGATCCTAGAAGCTCATGGATTCCTAAGCTAAGGTATGAATTTTAAAAGGATTATGCTGCTAACTATATTGAAATGCTAATCAATAGCCTTCGAGATGCCAACGGGCCTAGATTTGGAACCTACACTGAAATAGCTCAAGAAATTGTTGAAGAATCTAAGTCTGTCTCTAGTAAATCATTGGTTTCATTTAGAGAAAAGAGAAAATCCACTGAGGTTCATGCATTAGTTGCTCAGGATGAGCCAACTCCAAGAAGAATTAAGCAGCTAGCCAAGACAAAGGCACATTTTTAGATTGTTCCTAGAACAATTACCAATTCTTCTTAGTACATTGCAGAAAGCACAAACTCACTGACTAGTAGATTCAAGGAACTAAAGAGTCAAGCTATAAGTGATACAATCACTTGGATCGAAGATAAAGGATTGCTAGAAATTGTAGATGGATGCAAATCTACACACTACACTACACTTGATAGACTTAAAGAGGTTCAAAAGTGTGAGGAAGTGGCCAAATTTTTATTTTCATTTTGTTGGACATGGTCTAATGTTGTTCAAAGATTTAAGGTTGCTAAGGACACTATTGGGACTCAAATAAAATATGCTTCCAACATCTTAAATCCATCTCTTGATCTAGACAATCAAACTTGGTATAGATTAACAAAGCTCCATGAATAATATCTTGCATCACACAAGGAGAAAGGAGAGATGATTGAACAATATGGGATGCTCAAAGATCTAATTAGGATTAAGTGTACACCTATCTATTATGCTCTTTCATTGGTTAATAGGATTCTGAAATCAAATGTTACTCCCAAGACTTTGGTTGAAGGAAAGGATATCCTTGTTGATCTTAACTATTTATGCAAAGCATTATCAAAAGTAAAGAATTTTTGGGATGAATGAAAATCTCTTGAATAGAAACTCTTAGCAAACTTCAAGGGACAACCGCTTTGGGTTGATCACTCTTAAATGCTATCTTGGATGTAACCCTCAAGGGGAGTATTCAGGTATGTATTGGAAATTGTTAAAGCTTTCAATACCTTTTATCCTTTGCCATTGATGTCAAAGGAGGAGAGAATCAAATGAGAAAAGAATAGGGAATGAGAAGTTTTGTGAAAGTTTTTGGAAAAAAAAATTTGGGGAGAGAAGTGAAAATGAATTTTTTGATGGTTTTCACATCATGTGTTTCCATCAATGACAAAGGGGGAGATTGTTGGAAATTGGAAGGTTTTCTTTGATTTCAACAATGAAATTTGGATGTTTTTCAATGTTATACATTACTTGTATAGTTCATTACTTGCTCTGGTAATAGAAGTCAATTGATCTAGTATTTTGGCTTGTATTACCTTAATTTGTATGATTCTTTTAGAAGCTAACATTATGGTCTATCTCGACATCTATTAAATCCACTTGAAATAACTACAAATGGTTGAAGGATGCTATCGTGTGGCTTAGGACATTGAGCACACCCACTTTCCAATCATTTCATTAAAGGATAGCCCTGGAGATCTCAATGCAAAGGAGAAAGAGATCACACAATAGGGTTGTCCTAGGGGCTGATTGTAAACTAATTAGAGGTTCACCACCATGCTAGGCTTGGAAAGACAAATGAAATGCAAGATGTAATGTTAAACTCTAATATGATGCAATGCTTCACTAAATGACCTAGAAAAGTATGTAAAACAAGATAGAAAGCTACAAGATGAAATGTGTGCACCTATAATTCCGAAGATGAATGAAAGGAGCTTTGAACTACTATAAAATTTGACTTTAATGCTGATTTGGACTCATACACCAGATTGTAGAACTTAGTCACAGATCTAGGTTTCTGTACAAAAATTGGAATTTCACAAATGGGTGTCTGAAACTGTAAAGACCTAAAAATTAACCTAAATTGGGACTCATATGCCAGAACTGGTGTACCAATCTAGTTAGGGTTTTCTAAAGCTTCAAATTTTGAATATGGTTTTCAATGTCTGCAAGCTCTATCCTTCCCAATTGATTTTTAGATCTAAAACCTTGATTTGCAACCTATAGAGGTCCTCCAATATTCTTTAATGCGAGCTGACAACTTTGAGAAATTTTAGGCACTTTTAAAACTTTCTCCAAATGTGCTCTTCAATGTATCTTCAATCTAAACTTGCAAATCACACACTAAAGAGGGAAAAAAAAATTGTTAGTGGATAGAGGTTTTCCTTGGTCAAACCACATTTTGGTAATAAAACCTTGAAATAAAATGAAATAAGAATGTAGAATGATGAATGAACAAAATATGATGTTGCAACTCACCAAACCCTAGTAATGAAGTGATACAAACATGTGTGAGATGGCTCCAATGGATGTAGATCTTGAATGTTGCTTGAATAGGACAAATCTTGAATGAAATGCTAGATAGAATCATGTAACCCTACATCATAATTTTTAGCTCAAAAAAAAATATGACACATGAAGAATTTGACATGATGCTTGATACTTGAATAATGCTCGAGAATGCTTGATAATATGCTCTTGAAGACTCTTGAATGCTCTTGTAAATGCTTGAATTCTCTTGTGAACTCAAACTTGCTACTATGAGTGTTATCACAAAGGTCTTAGGTGATATCTTGAATGCTTAGGTGAAAATGAGTGATTTTTTTTATTTATACTTAATTATGCAAGAATTCCCAAAATTACAATACTACAAGCCGAAATCAGATCTAGGAGGATAAAATCCCACAAAAAATTTGAATTAACTTTTATTTTGGGCCACATTGGACTCATTCACCCAAGGTAGCGAATGATTCCCATTAGGCATAATTTATGGGACCAAATTTAAAAATGCTTACAAAGGTGTGAAACCAGGTTTGAGACCCAAAAAAATAGGTGGGACTCATACGCCGAAGGTGGCGAATGAGTCCTAGATCACTAAATTTGGGCCATACAACCTAAAAAAATGCAAACTATGATTGGATGTTGGTTTGTGTCAGGATCATCCTCAAAAAGATGAATTAAATGAGGCTTGTGGATGCAAAATAAGGCCAATTAAAGCATAAAGAAGCCCAATTATTTATGAAAACACTAGAAAAGTGTGAGAGTGTGTTACAACACTTTAAATAAGACATGACTTAGGTTAAAAAGATATTTATTAAGTTTAGTTGATTAATAAAACCTCATAAAAGTACATGAAAGTATGTTACAACACTTCACAACCCTTTAGAAAGGTATCATTTATTTTCATTAGTTCACAAGGGCCTGATACCTAATGTGAATGTGTCAAACACTTTACAACACTAAATCAAGGAAACATTAAGCCTAGTTTACAAGGAGGTCACAAATACGCAAGGGAAAGTAAAAGGGATACTTTTTCCATTGCCACATTTAGCCCCCACTTTAGTGAGAGGATGAACTTGCTTCAACCTCACACTAAAGTAGACAAAGACACATCAAGAGAGGTCTAATTGCGCCAATGCCGGTAAGATAATATAACAATGATCAATAGGGTTGATCAAGCCCCCAAGATCAAGATCCCATGGAAAACCAACATAGGCACAAAAGAACACACATCAAAATGATATAAGAGCTACAACAAAGCATAAACATGCACTGCTAAAGACAATTAAAATGAAACAAGATGAAAAAGAAAGGGGTAGATCAACCTTTGACTATTTTTCCATCACGATATGGATCATATCTAGGTTGTTTGTCAAAAAAATGAACGCTCACTTTGAGGAAATGAAACTCTAGGTTGTCTGTTGGGTGAGAAATCCAAGAAGGTGAGACACATACACAAAATACTAGCATGTACTCACACACATGTGAGTGGCTACGGGAAATTCATGCCCTCATTTAGCTTCCTGTCAAACCATACCAAAGTTATACCTCCTGAAAACTTTGATAAGGTGCCACGAAAAAAAAATAAAAATCGAGCTTCATGAGACTAGCAAAACTCTATATGCTTGGAGCTCATGAACAAACAAGATGGCTCTACAAGCATGCAAGCTATGTTATGCAAGGTGGCCATATAAGTAAAAATGCAAATGGAAAATTTAAATAACTTAGTTTGTGTAAGGTCTTTAACTTAGGGAAAATTATGCCTAATGACTCCAAGAGAGGACTAACTAAAGAATAGAAAATTCACAACTTGGGGGATGCAGTGTGTTGCATCAATCCACTAAGAGGAATATAATATGCTAAGATAGATCATGCTCTTGAAGTACATCACACCCAATTTCATCCACAAAGCGAAAGATGCATTGCATGAATCAAGAAGACTACACCATGGAAACATGAAAAGGAAAAATGAAAAAGAATAATGCCAATGTATGCCCACACTTTAAAGAAATTTTTAAACACCATGTTGTGAGCAATTACTTTAAAGTAGAAAATGATAAATCCTAACAATGAAGAAGACATGAGAGCTAACTCGGAAAGCCCTATGCCAAGTCATATGTTTCCAAATAAAGCTACATCATGAAAAAGGAAAGAGGGGTTGACCCCAAAATGAAACTCCAAATACATAAGGAATCTATAGATTTGGGGTTAGTATGTTCTTGCTACAATATTTTAGAGAGCTCAAAACTATCATGATTCCCCTAATGCACATAGAACTAGAAGAATGACACAAAGAGAGTGAAAATAAAGAAAAACCTTTCTGGTCAACATGGAAGAGACATGAATAGCTCAAAGCCTTGCATCATCCCAAAAAGAAAAACCCAAGAAAAATGAAAAAGATAAAAGGAAAAAAGTAAAAGATTTACAACATAGAGAAGAATGAAGGTACAAATAGAGGAATGTCACAAAGAGAGAGAGATACATCAAACAAGAACATCACGGGGGATCACAATACACACATGCAATCACACAAAAAGAAAAAAGAAATAATACAAAGAAATTAGTAAGGAAAATGCAAGTCAATCTATAGCTAAAGGAACAAGAGCAAGTGCCAAACTAGGACAAGCCTATCTAATTCTTGCCCCCACTGAGTGCAATACAAGAATGATCCAAGGTAGGTGATGAGAAGGATCATGTAATGGTGAAAATTGAAGATTCTACAACTACATGATGAGGGGAAAAAGGGTATGTTCAGAAATCACTAAATAACAATTATCATTATCAAAGTGATATTTGTACTCAAGATGTTTTTGAATGCACGACACTCATTAGAACTATGTACAAGAGTTATATGGTATTGGAAGTGTGGAGCATCTACACCTCTATTGTATAGTCTTATCTTTTCTTTCATATGTGGAAATAGTATAAGTCCTTGGTTTAGAAGTATTTATAATTTTCCTTTAGGTTCAGGTGGCGGACAAGGGAATTTTAATTTCTTTAATTTTTATGGCCTTTTACGTTTGCTAGATTTACCAATTTCTCTAGTTGAATGTTGAGGAGGAGGACCAAAGATGACCTCTTTTTCCTTGATAAGTATTTTTTGTTCTTTAGCAAGGAGGACATTCATATCAGGAGGAGGATCCTTATATCCTAGTCTTTTTGTATTTTCAATTAGAATTTTCTCTAAGAGTTGATGAATTTCATGTTCATTTGTTGTATCAAATCCTTGTTTACTCAAGATTGTAAAGCCTTTTCCATATATCTCTTCAAGGTTGATGGGAGTTTTTGTCACTTTGTTAACATAGAATGGTTGAGTGTTTGCTTGCTTAGAGGAACTAGGTTCACCTATTGTAGGGAACATAGGTTCAATTCTTGTCTCAGTTTCAGGATGTAAGTAACCAAATGTCTCAAGAGGTGGTATTTTAGGGGGTGCTGGTTGTTCTATTGATAGGTAAAAGGACGCATTAGCTTCAAGGTTATTAAGGCAATCATTCATGAACTTATCCATGTTGTCATCATCTTATCCAATGATGTCAACATCATGAGGAGGACATGTATTGGGAGTTGAAGGAGCATGAGTAAGTTCAATTTCATTAGGGTAAGTTCCAAAAGCACAAGTTGATATATCCACTAAGGACTTCAAGGAAATCCAAAGCTTTCCAAAGCACATATCCACGATGCAAATTCCATATTCTAAACTATGCAACAATGTGAAATGAAATGTTGTAAATGCAATTTTGAATTTTTAGCAATGCTCAAGATGAACTAATTTAAACTAGATGCAATGAATTGAATGAAACAAAAATTATGTAAAATGAAAAAGAAAGGTAGCAACAACAAACAAAATATTATAAATAGTGTTTTGAATTCCAGAAAATGTAGTGTAGAATCTACACTGGGACTGATTAGCCCAGAGGGGCATATGAGTCCCAGTGAGGGTTTTTTTCAAAAAAAATAGAAATTTTCAATTGATTTTATTATTTTTATGTTGTATGATTTGTATCTTAAGTGAAAATGCATATTTTGTATGATTTTCAATGATATGAGATGCAAAAATTCAAGGTATATGAACTTTCACTAATGCAAAATTTTGAAACCCTAGAATGCCAATTAACTAATGCAAACCCTAATGCAATGTTAATGCAAGCAAGATATAGGATGATCATTCACTCCAAATCAAAATTATAATGTTCTAAATGTAGGTTCACCAAAATGAAATAACTGAAAATGGTGGAGGGATGCTATTGTATGGCTTAAGACATAGAGCACACCCACTTTCCAATTATTTCATTAAAGGATAACCCTAGAGATCTCAATGCAAAGGAGAAAGAGATCTTGCAATAGGGTTCTACTAGGGGCTTATTGTAAACTAATGAGGGGTTCACCACCAAGCTAAGGCTTGAAAAGAAAAATGAAATGCTAAACCCTAATATGATGCACTGCTTCACTAAATGACCTAGAAAAGTATGTAAAAAAAGACAAAAAGCTACAAGATGAAATGCGTGCACCTAGAAATTTGAAGATCTGGGTTTCTATATAGAATCTGGAATCTGGAAAATGGGTGTCTAAAACTACAAAAACCTAAATATTAACCTAAACTAGTACTCATACGCCATAACTAGCGTATCGGTCCAGTTAGGTTTTATTAAGCTTCAAAGTTTGAATTTGGTCTTCAATGTTTTCTCTATCCTTTCCAATTGATTTCAAGATTTGAAACCATGATTTGCAACCTATAGAAGTCTTCCAGTGTTCTTCAATGCATAGTGACAACTTTGAAAACTTTTAGGCACTTTGAAAAATTTCTCCAAACTTGCTCTTAAATGTATCTTCGATATAAACCTACAAATTACACACTAAAGAGAGGGAAAAATGTTGTTTTGTTAGTGGATAGGGGTTTTCCTTCATCAAACCCCATTTTGGTAATCAAACCTTGAAATAAAATGAAATAGGAATGGATAATGATGAATGAACAAAATATGATGTTGCAACTCACCAAACCCTAGTAATGAAGTGTTGAAAACATGTGTGAGATGGATCTAATCGATGTAGATCTTGACTGTTGCTTGAATAGCATAGATATTGAATAAAATGCTAGCTTGAGTAATGAAACCCTACATCACAATTGTTATCTCAAAAACAAACATGATGCATGAAGACTTTGACACGATGCTTGATGCTTGAATAATGCTCTAGAATGCTTGATAATATGCTCTTATAAATGCTTGAATTCTCTTGTGAACTCAAACTTGCTACTATGAATGCTCTCACAAGGGTATTAGGTGATCTCTTGAATGCTTAGGTGAAAATGAGTGAAAGAACCTTGTATTTATACTTAATTGTGCAATAATTCTCAAAATTACAACACTACAAGCCAACATCAGATCTAGGAGGATAAAATCCCACCAAAAATTTGAATTAATTTTTATTTTAGACCACATGAGACTCATTCGACCAACGTGGTGAATGAGTCCCATTAGGCATAATTTATGGGACCAAATTTAAAAGTTCTTAGAAAGGTGTGAAACCAGGTTCAAGACAAAAAAACCTAGGTGGGACTCATATGTCCAAGGTGGTAAATGAGTTCCAAATCACTAAATTTGGTCCATACAACTTGAAAATACTTGAATTATGATTGGATGTTGGTTTGTGTCAGGACCATCCTCGAAAAGATGCATTAAATGAGGCTTGTGGATGCAAAATAAGGCCAATTAAAGCATAAAGAAGCCCAATTATTTATGAAAACCCTAGAAAAGTGTGAAAGTGTGTTACAACACTTTACAACACTTTAAATAAGGCATGATAAAGGTTAAAAATAGATTTATTAGGTTCAGTTAATTAATAAAACCTCATAAAAGTGTGAAAGTTTGTTAGAACACTTCACAACACTTTAGCAAGCTACCATTTATATTCATTAGTTCACAAGGGCTTGAGACCTAATGTGAATGTACCAATCACATTGCAACACTAAATCAAGGAAACATTAAGCCTAGTTTACAAGGAGGGACCAAAAAAGAAAGGAAAAGTAAAATGGATACTTTTTTTGTTGCCACACCACTGACAAGAATTTAGCTGACTAGGCTTTATGGTTGGAAAGATATAGTTACTAGTAGTTTGGAAAACAATGTTCTTCTTATATACCGGTTTACTATGTCAGTGTTTTGGTTTGGATTTCACCTCAAAAAAAGATATCTCTATAGGAATTTGTACATAGGCTTGTGACTACAAGATGCATCTTACACCCAATTTTTTGTGATTTTATGTGAACATACTCACAAGATATAAATGACAGTTTTCTGCTCTGAAGTCTAGAATGAATTTTTGCACAGTGCATTGATGTGGGAGATTTTGCATTTTCTTAGGATTAATTATTTTGTTTTGTGGTGTTGAATATATGTTTCTCCATGTCGTCTAAAGAATAATTTGATGTATTAACAATTTTTTGTGTTACATGCTCGATGAAATACATATAAATTTGGAGTTTTGATGTTTTAGATCCAACATTGGCCAACCTAATTATGAATTGGGGTTAAGGATTTCACATTTATGCTACGAATGTTATATGGATCTATCATAGCTCCATTCCAACTAATAGAATATGAAGATGAATGTGTTTCTTAGGTTAACGCTGATAAAATTGGTTTTGATTTGAAGTAAGGTTGCTCCAATTAGGGTGACCTATTTGATGTACTTGATTATATATAGTATATATATGTGAACTTTTTTTAGATATATGAGTGTGTAAAGCAAGAGTAAGAAAGGAAGATCGATAGATGTTGATGTGCAAAATTTTATGTATAAACAAACAAATGTGTTGTATACACTTGTAGAGAAGTGTTTTCATATACTGTGCTTCATCGGTACTGAACTCCAGCACAAGGAAGGTGCATTCCATCTCAGTTCATCTCTTGACAGTGAGCCATACTCTATTTTGTAAACTATTTCAGGCTGTGGGGCTTTAAGGAAAATGTGTCCTGGCAGTGAGCCCTTGCAATATTCTATATCTAGATATATTATATTGTGAGCTAATCCTCATCATGATTTTTCCCATTTTGGGTTTTCCATGTAAAAATATGGTGTTGATGTGTCTTATGGTGTTATGATCTTTTCAATTTCAAGTATCATGTTCTAAGAGAGAAGATTGTTGAAAAAGAGATGAAGTTGGAGTATGTTGAAAGAAAGGAGAAAATAGAAGACATTTTCTGAAAAAAAATTTCCAAGGAGACCTTTGAGTATCTCCGACAGAAGTTGGGATTTGTTGCTTCCTCCTCTAGAATCAAGAGTAAGCACATGTTAAGGGGGAGTATTGACTCCCTATCACAAGAAGACTTGGTTGTCATGAAAAATGGTTCTTAATATGGTTTTTGTAAAAATAGTGTGTTTAGAAGGTTTGATGGAAGCATGGACTTAGGGGGAGTGTATCTAGAAAACAAGTTTCTAAATTATGCAATAAGTAGTTGACCTTTTCCATTGATTTCAAAGGGGGAGAAATGGAACTCAAATTGCTAAATCATCTAAGGGGATAAAGTGGAACTCAATGTGAGGTGACCTATTGATCTAGACACATAAGATTTATCTTCTTGTGCTAGCAATATTTTGTTGTTTTCCATCAATGAAAAAGGGAGAGTTTGTTGAACATATTTTTAAATTGATGTTAAAGGAATATTGGCATTGATGTTGATAGTGGTCACTAATGTCAAAGGAGTAATGTCAGTAGTTCTAATAGAATTAAATGTAATCATACCTTTTGAAATTAGGGTGTATTTGTGTGATTTCATGTCATTGTGTTTGAGAATAAAAAAGAAGACTATTGTAGTATGATTGTAGTATCAAACTACACATATTCATGTTGATAGAGGTAATCCACAAGTCTGATCTAGAATGCTTGAGGTATGTTACTTAGGTAGACAGATTTTTAAGGCAATATTTTCATGATGTGTATTTCTTCCTAGATGTGAGTTTTGGTTTAGGATTTGAATGGAGACTATTCCTACACATGTTGTAACTTATTCCATAGTTTTTAGAATTTATGATCAATAGAGAGAAATTTTGGAGTGATAGAAGGGTCACTATATTGGTTAATCAACCAGGTTGTTATTCTAAAGTTATGTGGCAGTGGCCTATAGTATATTTCATCCATAGATTGCATGGGATAATAAAATAAATCTTGGTTTAAAGGTTACTGAAGGAAGTGCATGGTATCATATTATTTTGGAAACAAAAAAATTAATTTAGGATCGACCCGCTACTCATTTCATGTTAATTTGAAATTAGGTCTACCTTATCCTACTTGGATAATTACGGATGGCGTTAAGGGATTCTTGGTTGAAAAGAAGTGTTGTTAATGGAGTGTGATGTATATAATCATCATAGTTTTAGATCACAGAAAATGTAATCTATGTGTGTGAGAGAAATTGTGTGAGAAAGTGTAATTCAATGGGAGTTACATCTCAATCATTGTGCATCATCAGTAGAAGATCATAAGCTCCATGGGAGAGTCTCTCAAGGAGCATCAAATCAAGTGTAAGCTATACAATCAACATTGAAGTTCTACAAACCTTATTTGTGGGTAAACCCACAAAATTGGTTTATAATTCCACTGAGAAAGGAAAAATGCATTTTCAGATGGAAAACACTTTAGGACATTTGCTAGAACTAGGAGGGTTTGATAGAACCCCCTAAAGGGTTCGATAGAACCAATGGGTTTGCTAGAACTAGGGGGGTTCAAGTGAACCCCCTTTAATGGGTTTATTTTTTAATTGAATTAAGGGGGTTTCGCTAGAACAAGGGGGGTTCACTAGAACAAGAGGGCTTTGAGCGAACCCGGGTTCGCTAGAACCCCCATTTTCCCTTCTTCTCCCCCTCTGGCACCAAAATCTTCAAAAAAATTCCCTTTGAAGCTCGAGTTGAGCATGAAAATGGAGGAGACTTCACAGACTCAATTGGATAATGATAGTCCTCATAACGAGTTTTCCAACAAATAGAATTTTAATATGTTTTTGTCTTATTGTGTATACATTTTATTTTTTAGTTTGATTAAACATAGGTTTTTCACCAAAAATCAAGCTCTCTATTCTGCACATGTGGAAAAATAGTAGATTATAAAAAAAAAATGAAAATATTAGTGCACTAGATATTGAAGTCCTTGATCCTATTATTTTTTTATGATCAAATGTAAAGAATAGAGATTTAATTCAAAATCAGACAATAACACAACATATACCCTGGGAAAACCCTTCACTTGAGGGAGAAAAACCTAGCAACAATATATCACTTATATATTGAATCACAATGAATGTCTCCTTTACAAAGAGGCTGATATTGAGGACAAGAGTGAGCACCACAATATGATACAATCACAGCAATGAAATAACTCAACCTTATATAATAATATCAATTTGAACTTGATAACTTCTTACTTCTTCAACTCGCACTATGTATGATGAACTATGATGAACAATAAATGAGTATGAATGAATATCAAACAATGAAACTCCATCGAACATATATACAAGATGATGGGAGAGGTCATGCCTCTTCAAAACTATAAGTTGACCTCCTTGAAAAGACGTGTCTCCAATACACATGAAGTAGGCCTCCTTGAAGTTCGCAACTCCTCATAAATTCGTACCTCCACAATAATTAAATGTCATTTAATATAAATCGTGCCTCTTCATAAAGATACAACTTGCAATTTAAATATCCAATAGGTGATAATTTAAATTGCCTTCATTTGTGGGCTAGAAGTAGAAGCCCGATGCTGCTTCTAACATCAACATATCCAACAAAGAAAATTGAAATTTGATACATACAAAAAAAGTTATGTTGCATATGGTCTGCCTATGTCTAAGTTGCAATTGGTTTGACTTTGAAAGTTGATTAAGGAAACTTTTTTCAATAAAATACTATGAAACCAAATGAAATCACTAGATATCATAGTTACAAATCTAAATTCAAAAAAACTAGAATTTTATCCTTCATGGAAAAAAAGTTATGTTGTATATAGTGAGCACTCCTTCAAAATGGTGTTTACTGATAAAAACTAGTTTTCAAAGGATATGGCAAAAGAAGTGCAATATGATTCCAAAAATTTTGAAAAAAATATATTTAGAATCTACAGAAAAAATATCACAAATCATTAGTTTGCATCATCTTCAAATTCCTCATGGTTTAGTTGCTATAGGTGCCTAAAAGTGAAGATTTCGTTAGAAAAAATCAGTTCATTATCCAGTTTGGCCAAAAATTGTAAACTAGTATTGTGGGATCACCCTTGTAATCTAGTAGGATTGGTGTCTTGCTCGACGATTTGATGCTCAGGTCTTTGTATTAGGGATTGGTGTCTCTAGTAGGTTGGTGCCAACAAATACAACAGGGGATTGGTGTCTCTAGTAGGTTGGTGCCTACTTCATGATTGTAACTTATTCATTATTATGTGAGGCTAGATTTGAACAATAGATCCAAGCATCTCTTCTCGTCGTAGTTTTTCCCATTTTAAGTTTTCATGTATATCAGGTTTTGATAGTGTGAATGTGTGCATTTGTGTTGCTTGACTAATAATAGTGTTTGATTCATGTTTGGAGAAGTGACTAAAGGTAATTCATATTGAATTAAAGATTTTTAAATAAATTTGATATATCGATTTAACCCCCATCTTTATATATTGTGTGCCCTTCATAACCACCCCCATAATTTTAGGGTGGGTGAGCCATTAAGGTGCACTAAGGTGGAGATTTGGATCATTGGATGACTAGAGGATAATTATAAATCTTATGGTTTGAGGATTGAAGACTACAACTAGTGACTAGTAAGTTTAGGAATAGAACTATCTAGGCGAAGTTTTGTGTAGACACTTTCTCATCTATGAACTCTTTGGGATATTTGAAAGATCAACATAGATAGATTCTCTTATGGGGGTACATAGAGAAAAAATTCTCTTTCTTAATATGGATGGCCAACCCTAAAGACACAACAATGCAATCCAATAAAGGTTTAAAAGGAAAAGGAAATCCAAGGAAATTGACATAGATTCCCAAACATGAATAAAAGATTCCTTGGAAATAATGAAGTCAACAATCCAAGGGGGGCAGACGAGTAAGGAAGACTAAATATACTAGGGGCCATACTAAAACAAGGAGTTATTTGAACATGACTTCAATACAATATGGAAAAGGAAAGATCCCTTGGTGATATTCTTGATGGCCTCTACATGAACATATGTGAGACCAAAGCAGATTTCACCTAGCTATGTAGCATGCTTTTAGAGGCGATATGACCCACAAAATATCCAACAAGGGTATAATTTTCTAGCTGCTTAAAAGCATTTTAAAAATTAGGAGCAAGTAAGAAAACATTAGGAGAAACATAATTACCTCTTATACTATCGTCAAAATGATCTCTTGCAACCATTTGGGAGACATTCTCTTATTTCTTCAAGTTGTAGCAGCCCCATCATCAAATGTGGGGCCATTTAGGCTTGTTGCTATATAAAAACATTAAAAAATCAATCTAAGTTGAGAAAACTTGAAAAATTCTTACTAAATGTGGACTTCTCTTACTTCAGAAAGCAATATAATACAAGGATGACTAGGATTGTGGAGAGACATGAGTAGGAACATGTAGTAAAAGCTTCTCCAAACCCTTCATAGAACCCCTCTTTTCCAACAAAACCATATCATCCCTTCTTTACCATAACTATACAAAAACCAAAAGTAATAATAAAATATTAATTGATTGGTTAAATCTATCACAATATATATATAGAATCGCCCCATACTCTATATAAAATATTCTTAAATATGTAACTTCATAATTTCCTGCTCTCCTTTATCAATTACTATTAATGAAATATCACACAATACATATTGTATTTCAATTTGAAATCATATACCTTTTTAACTCCAAATATATTTTGGATCAACACAACTCATCAACAAAAAACCGAATGGTATACGTCTCTTGTTTAAATGTTAATTTTAATATATATTGACACGCTATGAATCTGGCTACTAAATGAATGGTCAATGCTCCAAATTGAATACAGTATGGTTCTGACGTTAGCTGTTACGTCGTAACTCCTTTGTTAAGTTGAACGTATACATACGTTGTCTAAGTTCAATGTATGTAAATCAGATATTTCCATACCCACCTTGTCTATGTTCAATGTATGTAAAATCTATATAACCATTCCTCCACCCCTCAGCAATTTTCATCTGAAGAGAGAGAAAACCAAGCACCGCTACGGAAGAAATAAGAAATTAATAACAATGGGAGTGGAGACGGCTGAAAATAGCGGAGTTCTGAAGTTCGAAGCAAGTTTTATTCAGAGCGAAGAGCATCGTCCAAAGCGTTTCTCTGCTTCGTCAGACGACAATGTGAAAATCCCTGTGATAGACTTGGAAAAGAGCTCCGCAGAGGAGGTGGAAAAGGCGTGCAGAGAGTGGGGTTTCTTCGTCCTCATCAACCACGGCTTCCCAGATCATCTTCTTCTTCGCCTCGAATCAGTCGTAGCTGATTTCTTCTCGTTGCCTCTAGAAGAAAAGAGACGAATATCGAGGGATGCTCAAAACCCCTTGGGCTACTTTCATACGGAGCTTACGAAAAATGTGAGGGATTGGAAAGAGGTGTTCGACTTTGTGCCGCGAGAGGAAATTCAATTGCCCGCATCTGTTGATCCCGGTGACGTCGCTATAGACACCTTCACAAACCGCTGGCCGGATGGCTATCCAGATTTCAGGTTGCCCTTCTCTTTCCGTTGTTTTATTTAGTTATTTCTTTTCCAGTATTATTAGTAATATAGTTCTCTTTTCAGCTTTGCTAGAAATATTGTTGATTTTTGTTTTATGGGTAATTGTTATAGAGAAGCATGCCTGGCCTACGCCGAGGCTGCGAGGGAGTTATCGTTTAAGTTGCTACAATTAATAGCACGGAGCCTTGGCTTACCTGACAACCGCCTAAATGAATATTTCGAAGATGATATAAGCAATGTGCGACTTAATTCATACCCGGAGTGCCCAGCCCCCGAACTGGCACTGGGCTTAGGCAGGCACAAGGACGGCAACGCCCTCACCCTTCTTTACCAAGATGACGTGGGTGGACTGGAGGTGAAGCGCAAAGACAATGGTCAGTGGCTGCCAGTTAAACCGCTGCCCGCTTCCTTCATTGTCAATGTTGGAGACTGCGTACAGGTAATTGTTTCTTCTCTTTTCTAAACCATTGGGGGACTGGGGAGTAAGGCTGTGCTTAAATCTTAGGCCATGCTTTCAACTCATCCAACCTAAATAATAGGTTTCGTTAATGCTATTTCATTCAAACCTGTGCCACGATTCATAAATTCTTTGGCCATTTACAGAGCTTTAATACAAGTCATGGGATTGTGTGCAAGTAATTGTTACCTGCAACATACAACACAATACTGATTCTTTGAATGGTATTGCAGGTGTGGAGTAATGACAGGTATGAGAGCGTAGAGCATAGAGTGGCGGTGAATGATAGCCGAAGACGCCTTTCGATTCCGTTTTTCTTGAATCCTTCACACTATGTGAATGTGAAGCCTCTGGAGGAGTTGGTGAGTAAAGAGAATCCTGCCAAGTACAGAGAATACAATTGGGGAAAGTTTTATAGAAGGAGGAAGGATGGCAATTTTAAAAATTTGGGAGTTGAGAATCTACAAATATATCATTATAGAATCTGACGGGAGTGAGACTAGCAGCTGGATTACCTATTTCCAAAGAACAAAAAATCTTAAACATAAGCTGCTACTAAAGATTAAATTCTCTTAGATGGTTTTTTTTTTTGAAGTGATAAAATAAAATCCCTGCTATGTATAAGTCATGGTGTAAAAAAGATACTATTATATATGCTTTTACAAGCTGATTCATAATTTTAATGTTCTCTTTAAAAGTCTAAAATCTGTTAATGTTGATTTGAATTCCCTAAGTTCAAAATTTGAAATGTTGCGTTAAGTAAGAAATTGAAATTATTATGATCTTTGTGTGTCTTGAGATTTTGTTTTATATGAGAATTATTTGCAAAGCCTTTATATGTTTAAATCACAAGTTTTATGGATAGAAATAAGTTGATATGAATTCCCTTTGAAGATTTGAAATGTTACCTTAAGTTGGAAATTGAAATTATTATGATCTTTGTGTGCCTTGAAATTTTGTTTTCTATGAGAATTATTTGCAAAGCCTTTATATGTTTAAATCACAAGCTTTATGGATAGAAATAAGTTTATATTAATTATTAGAAATTTTTAAAATGAGCTCAGTTCTTTTTTTGGACTTTCAGGTTTTGACTTTTTCCTTATGTTTTGTTTTTTATAAAAAATTTAAAATTGTAATTAGTTAAATTAGTTAAAAGCTCTTTTAACAGTATGAGGTGTAACATAAAATTCATTGTCCTTTATTTCCTATCATATAATACACTTTGATTTCTTCTAATTTATTTTTTTCTCTTACTTTCATTTAAACTTTCTCAAACACTCTTTCTGAAATTCTACTGTTTATTTTACTAAATGATTTTAAAGTAAATAATTAAAATGCAAGATATAATAGAATTTTGGAAATTTGGTTGAAATATATATAACATAAAAATTACATGCATTATTCATCATTACTTTTCACTTTACTGTTAAAAAATTGAAAATATATTTTAAAACTGTTTAAATTGTCATGAAATAGATACTCTCATATGATTTAAAATTTAATTTGTTAATTGATATATTTGAAAATAAATGAAAAATTATCTTAAATTTATTAAAAACATTTGATTTTTTTTAAATTAAAATTATTTAATATAAATCTATCATAAATGAACGGAATTTTTATTATAAAAATTCATCATAATAAAATAACAAAACATTCTAATAACAAATAAAAAATCTTAAATTTAACTTCTAACTCATTTTAATTAAAAATTTAACAATCTAACTCACTATATGTAACACCAGCTATATACTTGGATCTAGCAAAGTGAAAGAAAGAACAATAGATTTTTAATAACATATAGTATAATATTTTTTTATCTATTTATTTAAATATAATATTGAACAAGGCAGTGGACCTTTGGAATGGTCGGAAATAAATCCATTACATTCTTATTGTATAGCTAAAATTTTATTTAAGGAAAATGGTACTAGAGACACACTCTCTAAAGCAACACTTCCATTATAAATTACACCCCTTTAAATAGTATTAATATTAAATATGTATGCGAAAGCTGAGCGCTGATAATATATCTTGTCCTAGCAAAGGAAAACACAACATAATAGTCGTGTTCCATTTCTAAGGGATCCTGCAAAAGAGCAATCAGATCTTATGTGATTCAAGAATCCAAATTAACAACATAATTAGAAACATATGGATAAGGTAGAGGACTCACGTGGAGCAATTAATGGTTTTAGTGACAACATAGCTAAGTTGAATGCCACAGTCAGGAGCAAGGCTGGCCACAACTTTGTCATTGAGTTTTAGATTAGTGGCTAAGCTCTTTAAACATTGGAAAATCTGTCGCATGTCCTGTTGACTGGCTCCATGCTTATATAATTTGTGGACACCTTGACAAGATGGATCACTTAGCGTTGGCAAGGAACTTCCGTTTCAGAGAATGTTGGAGCAGGGAGTGAGATATCTGGAAGCTGTGTTACAGTCAGGTGCTGTTACTGCTACCCATGAAACCCACATCAACAAAAACATGACCACCATGGTAATCACACTATTCCACTACTTTGCACTGCTCATGTTTCTTCGTGGTATAAAAACCAAAAGAACAAGGAATTTGTTGTGGGAGAAGCAAAGATCACCTAAGCACAGTGCTAATCTAGCTAAGAGACAAATAAGAATGAAGATGATATGCAAGTGTATCGTATTTATCTAAGTGGAAGGTGATGGCAAAAAAGAGTTGAAGGAGCTTATTATTTGTGTGATAGTGTACATGCTTCCATTTCCATTCCTTCCTGATGGCTTTGGGCACTCACACTTTTGGTGTCACCCAGAGTGTAATCAATCTACGTATTTTACTTATTCCATTCATAGTAACATGACAAACATGCTAATGATTTTCCATCACTAAAAATTCTTTTAATTACTCAGACGAGGATTGTTACTTAGAAGCAAGACAATAGATTGCATAAAGTATTTATATTAAATCATATTGTTACCAAGATTTTATGGGGTATTCTAAATCAACTACGTGGTTTTGTTCTAGCAAGAGTTTTTCATCACTAAGGATAAGCTTCAAACCCTTCCCTAACAATGGGAAGGGGGGCCACACATTTGATTCCATTTACATTAATATGTAATGCTGTTAACAATCACCGAAACCACAGTTATAATTATATTACAAATTAAATTAAATTTTTAATACTTATTATAATTTAAAATTTTTACTATACAAATTTTTCTAAGTAAATTATAATAATTTTTTTAAAAATAACTATAATGTTTCTGATTAAAAGTAAATAAATTAATCTTCGTTGATTATATGATACTTAGTTAAAATGGTCATTGCTGGAAATGAACAATTCAAGGGAGGTGCAGCCATTAACCATCTGAAACTAAGATTTTATGGAAAGTTAGAAATGCACAGAGGAAAGCAACATGTCTTATCATGGCCATTTTAGAAATATTTGGTATTAATTAAAGTTATGGTGTTAAAATTATAATAAATAATCCAAATTGTTGAGTTTAATTGATTGAAGTAATGATTTTTTTTAAACCTTTATGAAATTTTAGTTTTTGAATTTTGATCTTTGATAACTAACTTTTAAATAATCAGACTTGTGAGTAGCAACTCTTGATTTTCAATAATTATCATGATATCTTCTAATGCATGTATATAATTATTTTTTTTAAATAAAATAATTAACTTTAATATATTTAATTAAAAATATATTTTCTCTAATGGTTAAAGTCAAAAGAAATAATTACATGAATTTTTTAATATTACTTTAGCCATTCCATGCACTGTTAAGTAGGAAGTTGAAATTATGTTTTTTTCTCAGCCCACATACACACCCACTGATCAATCGCGAGAGCAAGGGGTTGAATCCGGGACCTATGGGGAGCAAACCTATGGCCCAAGCCAACTCCGCTACCCAAATGGACTAGAAGCTGAAATTATTATCTTCAGTAACAACTTATGTTTCTGACATTACTATTTCAACTTATATTTCCAACATTAATACTTCAGCTTCCCACATGAGCTGAAATAGTGATGTCTAAATTAAATTATTTTAGATGGATACATTTCAAGTACGGTAAAATACAATCATTACACTGCATCTCTACAATAAATTCTATAGAATATTATTATATCTATGCTTACAAGTTTGAATTCCCTTTAAAGGTCTGAAATACTATGTTAAGTAGGAAGTCCCAAAATTATTATCTTTGTGTGCCTTTCAACTTTCCTGTTCTTAGTATTGAGAGTTTGTTTTTATAGTAATTCTTTGCAAGGTCATTCTACATGTAATTCACAAGCTTTATGGATGGAAAATGTGTATTTTTTAAAAATTTGTGATATTATTTGTAATTAAAATTATTTTTATATATCTTACTTTATAATTATTAATTTTATTAAAAATATAATGTTTTTGTTAACTAATAAGTTATTTTATATAATAAAAAATCATTTATTTTTTATAAAGGAAAAATCGGGTTTTACAGAGACCTAAAACCACAAAGTTTACAAACAAGAATAAGATAGAGCATTAAAGTTCACTGAAGCAAGACAGCTATAAAGAAAAAAGAAGCATAACAAAGTAGCAACCCCCAAACAAAGGCCAGCAAAGGCCACCAACAAAAACCACCAAAAGCCTAGACAAAAAACCTAGTAACAGTTAATCTAATGACTTTAACACTTCTGTTGTCTCAGCTTCCAGGTTTTGGATCACTTGGACACCCCTCTTAAAGGTTTGAACCATCTGTGGAGAGGGAGGTGCTTTCCTATTCAGGTTGGATTTGGTTCTCTTCGATATCCCCATATCCTCTTCCTTACTTTTGTCTATATCTTCTTCCAAGTCAACAATCAGAGAACCCTTTTGTGACTTATCGAACTTTTCTATCATTGTGTTGATAATAATAGCATTGTGCCTCACTATTTTGTGGTTTTGTTTTGTAGTCATTTTCATAATGTTTTTGATTTTTTCAATCTCAGCTTCCAATGCCTTGTCTCTTCCCTCATTATGCTCGACCTCCTTCCTAATGATGTTCTCATTCCTCACCCCTTCCACCTTACTTAGAGAGGACAATTTTACTTCCAATTCTTCCATTTTGCTATGGAGGGAAATATTTTTGGTATTCAAGTCATTAATCTCATGAAAATCCCATCTCATCACTTTGAAATAGTTGATTGCACCATTCCTGGAAATGGCCAAGACATCAACAAATGAATCCTTATCTTGTTTGAAGAAGCTATCATCTAGGTCAAGGATTCTTGGGGACCTACGTCTTTCATCTCTAGCCATTGCGATGTAGGATGAGGAGGAGTCCTTGCCAGCTTCAGGGTCCTCTATTTTATCCTCAGGGGTATCCTTAGAGTAGGGGACTAATTTTTTGGCAGGGGAACTCTTTTGGACACATTTAGCTTTAGGGGTTGAACTACTAGGCTCATTTGTAGGGCTTGCTTTTACAAGCTGGGGTTTGTGAGGATGAGTTTTCTTGCTAGAAAGGATAGGGGAAGGAGGGTCCGTAACAATTCCTTCCAGCTTTGGCAAAGGTTTGTCCTCTGAGCCACTAGTTTCAGTGTCATAATCCTTAGAGGTTGAAATGACAATAGGGTTAGAAGGGGCCGACAAGTTTTCAAAGTGTTCATAGATCAGTCTGATAAGCCCAATATGTCATATAGGGTTTCTTTTGGGATTTTTCTTGTGGTCATCAAGACTATTGCTCAAAGAACGAAACAAGTAATGAGGAAGATAGACCCTTACCTTATGGAAAAAATGGTTGAGTAGGGCAAAGTGATACCCATAAACCCTAGTAAATCTCCCATCCAAGGTAATATACTACATGATGATATGAAGGAATTTTGTCCAAAGTGCTTTAATGGAGTTAGCCTCAAAGTAGCTATTGGAGACTTTAACCAATTTCAATTTCTCCTTTTCTTTTTTCGGGAATTTAACCACCACCTCATCAAATTATCTTCTATCACGAAGAAATTTCAAGCCCTCAGTGGACATACTAGTCAACTCTCCTATTAGGGTCTCATCCAACTTCACTTTCCTATCGAAGATGATAATTTCTTTCGCTGTTCCAGTTCTTCTCAAAGTAGTCAGTTGCCTTCAAGTCAAGTCCGTGAAGTTTTTCTAGAAAAGGGAGAAATTCGTCATGTTTGATCTATTTCCAGACCTTTATATTCTTCAAAGCTCTTCAACTCAACCCTTTTCCTATCTCCTCCCATTTTAACAGGCACTTCTCAACATTTTTTTCTAGAGCCGAAGTCCTAATACAAGGTAGTGCGGCCAAACTAGTATACCCACAAAGCATGCCACACTTTCTTCCTAGGTAAGTTAATTAACTCAACTCCATCAAATCTTATGATTTTTATGTACTTAACACACTCCCTTTTCATCATTAAAAGGACTTGCTTCTTTCCCATGCATAACATCATAATCCAATAAATCCCTTACCTCAACACTCAGGTCCCTGACATTCTACCACATGCACAATCCTTTCCATTTGACCCCTACATTCACAAAATAATCCGCCACACTGTTGGCTTCCCTATTGGCATGAGAAATTTTTAATTTATCAAACTTGGCTAAGATCAAATTGGCTTCTTCGATCCAATTGTCACTGGTCCAAGAAAAGGGGGTCCTACCTAGAAAACACTCAATGATGTTTTTGGAATCCCCTTCAAGCCAAATATTTTTAATATTCATTATATGAGCTAGATTTATGACTTGAAAAGCTCCAACATCCTCTACCACATGATTGGTTTGGGATCCTAGAGATGTGGCCACTGCCGCTATAAATTTTCCATTAGAATCGCTAAGCACTCCACCACTTTCTACCACCCCCAGATTGCCTTTCGCCACCCCATCAAAATTGGCTTTTACCTATCCATTTTGCGGAAAAGTTCAGCTAAAACCCTCCTTGTCTTTCTTAGCTGGTTTAGAAGCCCTTGACACGTCAATTTTGAGCTTCCAAACCTTAGCTATCATTAAATCATAGGGAGTGCACACCACTACCTCTAGATCAAAGTCCTTTTGGGAGATAACATTAAAGTTTTCCATCATTAACTTGAGAAGTTTACCAAACACAATAGACTCTGACATCTCCTTATCCTTGAAGATTCTATTATTTTGTTCTTTCCAAACTCCCCAAGCAACATAAGGGAAGGTAAACGCCCACAACCTTCGAATGGAAGGGTTTTGAGAAGGGGCTTTCCATTGAGAGAAAAAAAATTTAATTGACAAGGGGAACACCCAAGATATCTTCCAAAGAGTCAGAATTTTTCCCATATTGAAGCTGCAAATAGGCAGTGAAGAAACAAATGGCTAACTGACTCCGCTTCATGCTTGCACAGATAACATCTATTGGGAATTTAGAATCTATGCTTGCAGAGATTGTCAATCGTGCGCACCTTATTTTGAAGAAGAATCCAAAAAAAATGTTGACTTTGGGTGTCAAGTATTTAATCCAAGCTTTCGCCCATAAAGGAGGGGGAACTTGGGAAGATGATAGCATAGCAACTACCGAAGACATAGAGAAGTTTCCCAAGGGGTTGTCTTTCTAGACAAGACAATCATCCAACTAGTTCTGGCCTAATCTTACCGCCATCAAAGAGGATTGAATCAGGGCCAATTCCTGGCTAAACTGACACAAATCCACCCAACTTCCTTCACGCCAATAATCTTTAACATATGAACCAAAAGACGCTTTACATATTTCTTCCCACTTGTTGAATCTTTCATTTTTGATTAGGGGATCCTTAAAAATCCATCTATCCTCCCAAAACCTAGTTTGATTTCCACTTCTTACTTGCCATCCCACACCTAAATCCACAACCTTTCTACCAGCAATCATATTGTTCCAGCATGCTGATCAACAAGGTAGAAGGGGAGACTCAAGCAAGGCCTTGAGGGACCCATAATTTTTCATATATTTGCTTCTTAAGATATCTTTCCATTCTCCTAAAGATGAGAAGGATCTCCAAATTTTCTTAGCAAGAAGCATTTTGTTGATCATTCTCATTTTTCTAAGACCTAATCCCCCAACACTTTCCGGTCTACAAACTAGATCCCACCCTATTAGAGGAAATCTTTTTCTTTCTTCAACACCTGACCAAAGAAATATTTTTTGAATCTTTTCAATAGAATCCACAAATTTAGCAAGAATTTTGAAGAGGCTTCATGCATATATCAGGACATTTTAAAGAGAGGCTTTGAGGAGCTAGATTTTACCCGCTTGAATTAGAAGAGATCCTTTCCATCCTACAAGCTTCTTCTTGAACCTATCCACCAATGAACTCCAAAAGGAATCTTGAGGTTTAAGGCTTAAAGGTAAGCCAATATTGGTAGAGGGTAAAGACTCCAATCTGCAACCAAGGATTCTAGCTATTTTGATATGTCTATGTTGAGGAGTATTAAAAAAGAAAAGATAACTTTTATGTCTGTTGATCATCTGAACCGATCTCTCATACTCATCCAATAATTTTTTCAAAGTCTTAGCCTCAGACATAGTTGATGGAAGCAAATCAGATTACTGGAAGAAGGCTTAAGACCAGCAAGGATTCTTTGATTGATCAATTTTTTAGGCTTCTTCCAAGACTTTTAGCCATTATTGTTAACATAATGGGTGATATAGGATCTCCCTATCTTACACCTCTTGAATTTTGAAAGAAATTCAAAGGAGAACCATTCACCATTATAGATATAAAAACTATAGAAACAAGCTACTCCACCATTTGAAGAACTATGTTGCTGAAACCAAATGCCCTTAAGTTTTTAAATAAGAACTTCTAGTCAACTCTGTCGTAAGCTCTCGAAATATCAAGATTTTAGAGAAAGCCTTCTATCTTTGATTCCACAAGGGAATGGATATTCACATGCACAGTGACAATAGAATCAAGGATCTTCCTACCAGGAATGAAGCCACTCTATTGAGGGGAAATTAGTGAAGGTAGAATAATAAGAAGCCTCGAAGTCAAGACTTTTGAGATGATTTTATAAATAGAATTACAAACACTTATAGGCCTAAAGGCTTCAAAGTCTACAATTCTGGATTTCTTTGGGATAAGGACTAGGAAAGTAGCATTTAATTCTTTTAGGATACTTCTGGAACCAAAAAATTCTTTGACAACATTCACAACATCTTCTTCAACAATCTCCCAGAACCATTGAAAGAAGAACATTGGAAACCTATCAGGGCCCGGGGCCTTGTTCCCTTCATAGGAAAAGACAACCTTCCTTATTTCCTCTCTAGAGGGAATAGCAACCAACTTAGACTTATCTTTCAAACCAACCACATTGGGTATGGCTCCTAACAAGTGATCTTGATCCATTTGATTAATTTTTAAAGAAAAGAACAGCTTGCTTTCTAATATCTTCTCTCTCCTCAAATTGGTTACCATTAACTTCTATGTAAGAAATTATATTGACAACCCTGTGTTTAGAAGTGGGAAAATGAAAATACCTAGTATTTCTATCTCCAGCCAGGAGCCATAAAGATCTTGATCTCTATCTCCAAAAATCCTCTTCTTTGGCAATAATATCATGCATTTTCACCAACAGCTCGTTCTCTTTATCCTTAATATCATCTAAATATCCTTCCCTCTGGATTTTGTTCTGGATCTCCACCAACTCCACTTGAAGTTCAAATTTGATTCCAAAGATGTTACCAAAGGACTCTTTTTCCAATTTCTTATTCTGAATTTAACTTCCCTTAATTTCTTAGCCACCCTAAACATAGCAGTCTTAGGCATAGTACTGGTTTGGGAGAAGGTGACATGGAGGATAAGTACAAGTCTCTGGTAGTTGAAATTGTCAAAATTAAAAACAATATGAAAAACATTGTGGAACAAAATCATAAAATGGCTAGGCACAATGCTATCATCATCAATGCTATGTCTGAAAAGATGGAAAAAATGCAATAGGGTTTGCTGGTGGTTGATCTGGAAGAGAACAACGATAGTAAGAACAAGGACCAAGGGATTTTGAAAAGGGCCTATGCCAACTTTAAAAGAAAAGAACCCCCTACTACCTAGATGGTTTAGATATTAAAGAGGGGGGTTTAGGATATGAACGAGCTGGAAGCTAAGATGACGGATTTGTTAAAGACCCAAATTTAACTATTGTTGGCGTTTTGTTTGGTTTTTTGGTTTTGTGGCCTTTGTTGGCCTTTTTAGCAACTGTGGAATTTTCTTGTTATTGTTTTTACATCCTTTCTACTTTTGGTATCTTTAACGATCTTATCTTTAGTTTGTAAACTTTGTGGTTTTGGGTCCCTGTGAAACTTGTTTTTCCCTCTTTCAAAAACTATTTATAAAAATAATTCTCAAAAATAGAGAATTTTTGGGATGAAGGAACATCCTCTTGCACAAAAACTCTTAACAAACTTCAAGGGACAACTACTTTCAGTTGATTACTCTTAGATGTTGTCTTGGATGTACTCCTTAAGGGGAGTATTCAGGTTTGTATTGGAAAATGTTGAAGGATTCAATACCTTTTATCATTTGCAATTGATGTCAAAGGGGGAAAGAAGAAGATGTTAAAATAATAGGGAATGAGAAGTTTTGTGAAAGTTTTTGGAAAAGTTTTTTTTGAGGAGAGGAGTGAAAATAATTTTTTTTGTAGTTTTCACATCATGTGTTTCCATCAATCACAAAGGGTGAGATTGTTGGAATTTGGATGTTTTTTAGTGTTATACATTACTTGTAGAGTTCATTACATGGTTTGGTAATAGAAGTTTGTTGATGCGGTATTTTGGTCTATATTACCTTAATTTGTATGATTCTTTCAAAAGCTGAAATTATGGTCTATCTTGAAATATGTTACATCCACTGACAAGAATTTAGTTGACTATGCTTTATAGTTGGAGAGATATAGTTACCAATAGCTTGGAAAAGAATGTTCTTATTTATTGGTTCAATATACATTACTATTTCAATACAAATTTCACCTCAAAGAAAGATATCTCTACAGGACTTTGTACATAGGCTTGTGACTACAAGATGCATCTTACACCAAAGATTTGTGATGTTATGTGAATACGTTTAGAAGATATAAATGGCTATGTTATGCTCTGAAGTCTACAGTGATTTTTTGCATAGTGCATTGATGTGGGAGGTTTTTCATTTTCTCGAGATTAATTATTTTGTTTTGCACTATTGAAGATATGCTGCTCTATGTCATCTAAGGAATAGTTCAATGTGTTAACAAGTTTTTGTATTACATGTTCGATGAAATGCATACATGTTTGGAGTTGTGATGTTTTAGGTCTAACACTGGCTGACCTAATTATGAATTGGGGTTAAGGAGTTAAAATTTATGTTATGAATGTTATGTGGATCTATAATAGGTCCATCTGACTAATATCATGCAAAGATGAATGTGGAACTAAGGTTATGGGTGACATACTTGGGTTTGATTTTAAATAAGGTTGCTCAAATTAGGTCGACCTATTTCATGTACTTCATTATATATCGTATATATGTGAACTCTTTTGAGATAGATGAGAGTGCAAATCAAGAGTAAGAGAGGAGGATCAATAGATGTTGTGTGAAATTGTATGTATAAATAGTTAGATGTGTTTAATACAATTGCAAAGAAGTGTTTTCATATATTGTGCTTCATCAGAATTGAACTCCAACAGAAGGAAGGTGCATTCCATCTTAATTCATCTCTTGGAAATGAGCCATACTCTATTTTGTAAACCATTTCAAGCTGTGAGCCTTTAAGGTTAGTCTATCCTAGCAATGAGCCCTTGTAATATTCTATATTTAGATATATTATATTGTGAGCTAATCCTCACCATGGTTTTTCCCATTTTGGGTTTTCCACATAAAAATCTGGTGTTGATGTGTCTTATGGTGTTATGATCTTTTCAATGTCTTCATTCTTGCTTGCAGTCAAATATATTTTAATAATTGGATGATTTATAGCTAAATGGTTTAATGGAATATTGATTCACCCCCCTTAGTATTTTGAGTGTTCGACACTTGTTTCCTGGTTAAGCGAGAAGAAATAGTCAATTTATTTATCTACAATAGAAGCAAAATACATTGCAATAGCTTCATGTTTTCCTTAATTATTATAGATGAAATAGAACTTGAAGGAGATGAAAATAGAGCTTGATGAACCCATTCCCATTATTTGTGACAATACCAATGCTATAAAAATTTCTAAGAATCTAGTGATGCATTCAAGGACAAATAATATTACAATCAAGTATCATGTTCTAAGAGAGAAGGTTGCTGACAAAGAGGTGAAGTTGGAGTATGTTGAAACAAAGGATAAGATAGCAAACATTTTCTAAAAAAATCTTTCCAAGGAGACCTTTGAGTATCTCTGACAGAAGTTGGGATTTTTTGCTTCCTCCTCTAGAATCAAGAATAAGCACATGTTGAGGGGGACTATTGACTCCCTATTGTATGAAGACTTGGTTGTCTTGCAAAATGGTTCTTAATATGGGTTTCCAAAAATTTTGTGTTCAGAAGGTTTGATGGAAGCATGGACTCAAGGGGAGTCTGTCTGGGAAACATGTTTCTAAATTTTGCAATAAGTAGTTGACATTTTTCAATGATTTCAAAGGGGGATAAGTGGATCTCAAAATGCTAAATCATCTAAGGGGATAAAGTGGAACTCAATGTGAGGTGACCTACTAATTCAAACATATTAGATTTGTCTTCTTGTGCTATAAATATTTTGTTGTTTTCCGTCAATGGAAAAGGTATAGATTGTTGAACATATGTTTTCATTGATGTTAAAGGAATATTGTCATTGCTACAAAAAGTGGTCACTGATGTCAAAGGAGTAATGTTAGCAGTCCTATCAAAATTAACTGTAATCATACTTCTTGAAATCAGGGTGCCTTTCTGTGATTTCATGTCAGCATGTTTGAGAATAACAAAGAAGACTATTGTAGTATGAGACTACACCTATTCATGTTGATAGAGGTAATCCAGAGTTTTGATCTACAATGCTTGAGGTCTGTTACCTAGGCAGATAGATTTTTAAGGCAATATGTTCATGATGTGTATTTCATATTGGATGTTAGTTTTGGTCTACAATTTGAATGGAGAGTATTTCTACACATGTTGTAACTTATTCCATAGTTATCATAATTTATGATCTACATACAAAAGGTTTGAAGTATTAGAAAGGTCACTATCCTAGTTAATCAACTAGGTTGTTGTTCCAAAGCTATGTGGCAGTGGCTTGTAGTATGTTTCCTCTAGAGATAGCATGGGATACTAAAATAGATCTTTGTTAAAAGGTTCTTGAAGGAAGTGCATGGTATCATATTCTTTTGGCAACAACAAATTTGATTTAGAACTGACCCACTACAAGTTTCATGTTAATTTGAATTTAGGTCCACCTTAGGCAACTTGGCTAATTGTGGATGGTGTTAAGGGATTCCTAGCTGAAAATAAATGTTGTTAATGTAATGTGATGTATATAGTCATCATAGTTTTAGATCACAAAAAATGTAATATGTGTGTGTGAGAACAATTGTGTGAGAAAGTGTAATTTAGTGGGAGTTACATCTCAATCATTGTGCATCATCATCAAAAGATCATGAGCTCTATGGGAGAGCATCTCAATGAGAATCAGATCAAGTGTAAGCTATGCAATCAACATTGATGATATGCAAACCTTATTGATTTAATCCAGTAGGACTAATTTCTTACTCGATGATTCGATGCTCAAGACTTTGTATTGGGGATTGGTATCTCTAGTAGCTTGGTGCCTACAAATATAGTAGGGGAATGATGTCTCTAGTAGGTTGCTACCTACTTCATGAGTGTAACTTATTCATTATTATGTGAGGCTAGACTTGGACAATAGATCCAAGCATCTCTTCTCATCATTGTTTTTCCCATTATGAGGTTTCATGTATATTGGGTTTTAATAGTGTGAATGTGTGCATTTGTGTTGCTTGAATAATACTAGCTTTTGATTCATGTTTGGAGAAGTGACTAATAATAATTCATATTGAATTAAATCTAGTTTTAAATAAATTTGATATATTGATTCATCCCCCCTCTCTATATATTGTGTTCCCTTCATAACCATCCCCATAATTTTAGGGTGGGTGAGACATTAAGGTGTGTTAAGGAGATTTGAATAATTGGATGACTAGAGGATAATTATAAATCTTATGGTTTGAAGATTGAAGACTACAACTAGTGACTAGTAAGTTTAGGAATAGAACTGTCTAGGTGAAGTTTTGTGTAGCCACTTTCTCATCTCTGAACTCTTTGGGATATTTGAATGATCAACATAGACAGATTCTCTTATGGGGGTACATAGAGAAAAAATTCTCTTTCTTAATATGGATAACCTACCGTAAAGACACAATAATGCAATCCAACAAAGGTTTAAAATGAAAAGGAAAACAAAGGAATTTGACATAGATCCCTGAACATGAATAAAACATTCCTTGGAAATAACAAAGTCTCTAGTCCAAGGGTGCAAAATGAGTAAGGAAGACTAAAATATACTAGGGGTCGTCCTAAAAAATGGGGGCTATTTGAACATGACTTCAATACAAAATGGAAAATGAAAGATCCTTTGGTGATATTTTTAATGGCCTCTACATGAACCCCAAGTGAGACCAAAGTAGATTTCACCTAGCCATGTAGCATGCTTTTAGAGGCGATATGACCCACAAAATATCCAACAAGGGTATAATTTTCTAGCCGCTTAAAAGCATTTTAAAAATTAGGAGCAAGTAAGAGAACATTAGGAGAAACATAATTACCTCTTATACTATCGTCAAAATGATCTCTTGCAACCATTTGGGAGACATTCTCTTATTTCTTCAAGTTGTAGCAGGCCCATCATCAAATGTGGGGCCATTTAGGCTAGTTGCTATATAAAAACATTAAAAAATCACTCTAAGTTGAGAAAACATGAAAAATTCTTACTAAATGTGGACTTCTCTTACTTCAAAAAGCAATATAATACAAGGGTGACTAGGATTGGGGAGATACATGAGTAGGAACATGTAGACAAAGCTTCTCCAAACCCTTCATAGAACCCCTCTTTTCCAACAAAACCATACCATCCCTTCTTTATCATAACTATACAAAACCAAAAGTAATAATAAAATATTAATTGATTGGTTAAATCTATCACAACATATATACAGAATCGCCCCATACTCTATATAAAATATTCTTAAATACGTAACTTCATAATTTCCTGCTCTCCTTTATCAATTACTATTAATGAAATATCACACAATACATATTGTATTTGAATTTGAAATCATATACCTTTTTAACTTCAAATATATTTTGGATCAACACAACTGATCAACAAAAAACCGAATGGTATACGTCTCTTGTTTAAATGTTAATTTTAATATATATTGACACGCTATGAATCTGGCTACTAAATGAATGGTCAATGCTCCAAATTGAATACAGTATGGTTCTGACGTTGGCTGTTACGTCGTAACTCCTTTGTTAAGTTGAACTTATACATACGTTGTTTAAGTTCAATGCATGTAAATCAGATATTTCCGTACCCACCTTGTCTATGTTCAATGTATGCAAAATCTATAAAACCATTCCTCCACCCCTCAGCAATTTTCATCTGAAGAGAGAGAAAACCAAGCACAGCTACGGAAGAAATAAGAAATTAATAACAATGGGAGTGGAGACGGCTGAAAATAGCGGAGTTCTGAAGTTCGAAGCAAGTTTTATTCAGAGCGAAGAGCATCGTCCAAAGCGTTTCTCTGCTTCGTCAGACGAGAATGTGAAAATCCCTGTGATAGACTTGGAAAAGAGCTCCGCAGAGGAGGTGGAAAAGGCGTGCAGAGAGTGGGGTTTCTTCGTCCTCATCAACCACGGCTTCCCAGATCATCTTCTTCGTCGCCTCGAATCAGTTGTAGCCGATTTCTTCTCGTTGCCTCTAGAAGAAAAGATACGAATATCGAGGGATGCTCAAAACCCCTTGGGCTACTTTCATACGGAGCTTACGAAAAATGTGAGGGATTGGAAAGAGGTGTTCGACTTTGTGCCTGAGAGGAAATTCAATTGCCCGCATCTGTTGATCCCGGTGACGTCGCTATAGACACCTTCCCAAACCGCTGGCCGGATGGCTATCCAGATTTCAGGTTGCCCTTCGCTTTCCGTTGCTTTATTTAGTTATTTCTTTTTCAGTATTATTAGTAATATAGTTCTCTTTTCAGCTTTCCTAGAAATATTGTTGATTTTTGTTTTATGGGTAATTGTTATAGAGAAGCATGCCTGGCCTACGCGGAGGCTGCGAGGGAGTTATCGTTTAAGTTGCTACAATTAATAGCACGGAGCCTTGGCTTACCTGACAACCGCCTACATGAATATTTCGAAGATGATATAAGCAATGTGCGACTTAATTCATACCCGGAGTGCCCAGCCCCCGAACTGGCACTGGGCTTGGGCAGGCACAAGGACGGCAACGCCCTCACCCTTCTTTACCAGGATGACGTGGGTGGACTGGAGGTGAAGCGCAAAGACAATGGTCAGTGGCTGCCAGTTAAACCGCTGCCCGCTTCCTTCATTGTCAATGTTGGAGACTGCGTACAGGTAATTGTTTCTTCTCTTCTCTAAAACGTTGGGGGACTGGGGAGTAAGGCTATGCTTAAATCTTAGGCCATGCTTTCAACTCGTCCAGCCTAAATAACAGGTTTCGTTAATGCTCTTTCATTCAAACCTGTGCCACACTTCATAAATTATTTGGCCATTTACAGAGCTTTAATACAAGTCATGGGACTGCGTGCAAGTAATTGCAGTTACCTGCAACATACAACACAATACTGATTCTTTGAATGCTATTGCAGGTGTGGAGTAATGACAGGTATGAGAGCGTAGAGCATAGAGTGACGGTGAATGATAGCCGAAGACGCCTTTCGATTCCGTTTTTCTTGAATCCTTCACACTATGTGAATGTGAAGCCTCTGGAGGAGTTGGTGAGTGAAGAGAATCCTGCCAAGTACAGAGAATACAATTGGGGAAAGTTTTATAGGAGGAGGAAGGATGGCAATTTTAAAAAATTTGGGAGTTGAGAATCTACAAATATATCATTATAGAGTCTGACGGGGGTGAGATTAGCAGCTGGATTACCTACTGCCAAAGAACAAAAAAGCTTAAACATAAGCTGCTACTAAAGATTAAATTCTCTTAGATGGTTTTTTTTTTTTTGAAGTGATAAAATAAAATCTCTGCTATGTATAAGTCATGGTGTATAAAAAGATACTATTATATATGCTTTTACAAGCTGATTCATAATTTTAATTTCTCTTTAAAAGTCTAAAAGCTGTTGATGTTGATTTGAATTCCCTAAGTTCAAGGTTTGAAATGTTACGTTAAGTAAGAAATTGAAATTATTATGATCTTTGTGTGTCTTGAGATTTTGTTTTATATGAGAATTATTTGCAAAGTCTTTATATGTTTAAATCACAAGTTTTATGGATAGAAATAAGTTGATATGAATTCCCTTTGAAGATTTGAAATGTTACCTTAAGTAGGAAATTGAAATTATTATGATCTTTGTGTGCCTTGAGATTTTGTTTTATATGGGAATTATTTGCAAAGCCTTTATATGTTTAAATCACAAGCTTTATAGATAGAAATAAGTTTATATCAATTATGAGAAATTTTTAAAATGAGCTCAGTTCTTTTTTTGGACTTTTAGGTTTTAACTTTTTCCTTATGTTTTGTTTTTTATAAAAAATTTAAAATTGTAATTAGTTAACTTAGTTAAAAGCTTTTAACAGTATGAGGTGTAACATAAAATTCATTGTCCTTTATTTCCTATCATATAATACACTTTGATTCTTCTAATTTATTTTTTTTCTCTTACTTTCATTTGAACTTTCTCAAACACTCTTTCTGAAATTCTACTACTTATTTTACTAAATGATTTTAAAGTAAATAATTAAAATGCAATATATAATAGAATTTTGGTATTAATTTGGTTGGAATATATATAACATAAAAATTACATGCATTAGTCATCATTACTTTTCACTTTACTGTTAAAAAATTTAAAATATATTTAAAAATTGTTTAAATTTTCATGAAATAGATACTATCATATGATTTAAAATTTAATTTGTTAATTGATATACTTAAAAAAAAAAAAAGAAAAACCATGATCTTAATTTTATTAAAAACATTTGTTTTTTAAATTAAAATTATTTAATATAAATCTATCATAAATGAAATGTAATTTTTATTATAAAAATCTATCATAATAAAATAACAAAACATTCTAATAACAAATAAAAAATATTAAATTTAACTTCTAAATAATTTTAATTAAAAATTTAATAATCTAACTCACTATATGTAACACCAGCTATATACTTGGATCTAGCAAAGTGGAAGAAAGAAAGTACAATAGATTTTTAATAACATACGGTATAATATTTTTTTATCTATTTACTTAAATATAATATTGAACAGGGCAGTGGACCTTTGGAATGGTCGGAAATAGATCCATTGCATTCTTATTGTATAGCTAAAATTTTATTTAAGGAAAATGGTACTAGAGACACACTCTGTAAAGCAACACTTCCGTTATAAATTACACCCCTTTAAACAGTATTAATATGTGATATGTATGCGAAATATGAGTGCTGATAATATATCTTGTCCTAGCAAAGGAAAACATAACATAATAGTCGTGTTCCAGTTCTAAGGGATCCTGCAAAAGAGCAATCAGATCTTATGTGATTCAACAATCCAAATTAACAACATAATTAGAAACATATGGATAAGATAGAGGACTCACGTGGAGCAATTAATGGTTTTAGTGACAACATAGCTAAGTCGAATGCCACAGTCAGGAGCAAGGCTGGCCACAACTTTGTCATTGAGTTTTAGATTAGTGGCTAAGCTCTTTAAACACTAGAAAATCTGTCGCATGTCCTGTTGACTGGCTCCATGCTTATATAATTTGTGGACACCTTGACAACATGGATCACTTAGCATTGGCAAGGAACTTCCGTTTTAGAGAATGTTAGAGTAGGAAGTGAGATATCTGGAAGCTGTGTTACAGCCAGGTGCTGTTATTGCTACCCATGAAACCCACATCAACAAAAACATGATCACCATGGTAATCACACTATTCCATTACTTTGCACTGCTCATGTTTCTTCTTGATATAAAAACCAAAAGAACAAGGAATTTGTTGTGGGAGAAGCAAAGATCACCTAAGCACAGTGCTAATCTAGTTGAGAGACAGATAAGAATGAAATCATATGCAAGTGTATCATATTTATCTAAGCGGAAGGTGATGGCAAAAAATGTTGAAGGACCTTATAATTTGTGTGATAGTGTACATGCTTCCATTTCCATTCCTTCCTGATGGCTTTGGGCACTCACACTTTTGGTGTCACCCAGAGCGTAATCAATCTACGTATTTTACTTATTCCATTCATAGTAACATGACAAACATGCTAATGATTTTCCATCACTAAAAATTCTTTTAATTACTCAGACGAGGATTGTTACTTAGAAGAAAGACAATAGATTGCATAAAGTATTCATATTAAATCATATTGTTACCAAGATTTTATGGGGTATTCTAAATCAACTACGTGGTTTTGTTCTAGCAAGAGATTTTCATCACTAAGGATAAGCTTCAAACCTTCCCTAACAATGAGAAGGGGGCCACACATTTGATTCCATTTACATTAATATATAATGCTGTTAACAATCACCGAAACCACAGTTATAATTATATTACAAATTAAATTAAATTTTTAATACTTATTATAATTTAAAATTTTTACTATAAAAATTTTTCTAACTAAATTATAATAATTTTAAAAAAAATAACTATAATGTTTCTGATTAAAAGTAAATAAATTAATCTTCGTCGATTATATGATACTTAGTTTAAATGGTCATTGCTGGAAATGAACAATTCAAGGGAGGTGCAGCCATTAACCATCTGAAACTAAGGATGTTGATTTTATGGAAAGTTAAAAATGCACAGAGGAAAGCAACATGTCTTATCATGGCCATTTTAGAAATATTTGGTATTAATTAAAGTTATGGTGTTAAAATTATAATAAATAATCCAAATTGTTGAGTCTAATTGATTGAAGTAATGAATTTGTTTAAACCTTTATGAAATTTTAGTTTTTGAATTTTGATCTTTGATAACTAAGTTTTAAATAATCAGATTTGTAAGTAGCAAATCTTGATTTTCAATAATTATCATGATATCTTCTAATGCATGTATATAATTATTATTTTTAAATAAAATAATTAACTTTAATATATTTAATTAAAAATATATTTTCTCTAATTGTTAAAGTTAAAAGAAATAATTACATGAATTTTTAAATATTACTTTAGTCATTCCATGCACTGTTAAGTAGGAAGTTGAAATTATGTTTTTTTCTCAGCCCACATACACACCCACTGATCAATCGCGAGAGCAAGGGGTTGAACCCGGGACCTATGGGGAGCAAACCTATGGCCCAAGCCAACTCCGCTACCCAAACAAACTAGAAGCTGAAATTATTATCTTTAGTAACAACTTATGTTTCTGACATTACTATTTCAACTTATATTTCCAACATTAATACTTCAGCTTCCCACTTGAGCTGAAATAGTGATGTCTAAATTAAATTATTTTAGATGGATACATTTCAAATACGGTAAAATATAATCATTACACTGCATCTCTACAATAAATTCTATAGAATATTGTTATATCTACGCTTACAAGTTTGAATTCCCTTTAAAGGTCTGAAATAATATGTTAACTAGGAAGTCCCAAAATTATTATCTTTGTGTGCCTTTCAACTTTCCTGTTCTTAGTATTAAGAGTTTGTTTTTATAGTAATTCTTTGCAAGGTCATTCTACATGTAATTCACAAGCTTTATGGATGGAAAACGTGTATTTTTAAAAAATTTGTGTTAAAATTAGAAATTAAGATTATTTTTATATATCTTACTTTATAATTATTAATTTTATTAAAACTATAATGTTTTTGTTAACTAATAAGTTATTTTATATAATAAAAAATCATTTATTTTTTATAAAGGAAAAAACAGGTTTTACAGGGACCTGAAACCACAAAGTTTACAAACAAGAATAAGATAGAGCATTAAATTTCACTAAAGCAAGAAGGCTATAAAGAAAAAAGAAGCATAACAAAGTAGCAACCCCCAAACAAAGGCCAGCAAAGGCCACCAACAAAAACCACCAAAAGCCCAGACAAAAAACCAGTAACAGTTAATCTAATGACTTTAACACTTTCGTTGTCTCAGCTTCCAGGTTTTGCATCACCTGGACACCCCTCTTAAAGGTTTGAACCATCTATGGAGAGGGAGGTGCTTTCCTCTTTAGGTTGGCTTTGGTTCTCTTCAATATTCCCATATCCTCTTCCTTACTTTTTTCTATATCTTCTTTCAAGTCAACAATCAGAGAACCCTTTTGCGACTTATCTAGCTTCTCTATCATTGTGTTGATAATAATGGCATTGTGCCTCACTATTCTATGGTTTTGTTTTGTAGTCATTTTCATAATGTTTTTGATTTTTTCAATCTCAGCTCCAGTGCCTTGTCTCTTCCCTCATTATGCTCGACCTCCTTCCTAATGATGTTCTCATTCCTCACCCCTTCCACCTTACTTAGAGAGGACAATTTTACTTCCAATCCTTCCATTTTGCTATGGAGGGCCCTATTTTTGATATACAAGTCATTAATCTCATGAAAATCCCATCTCATCACTTTGAAATAGTTGATTGCACCATTCGTGGCAATGGCCAAGACATCAGCAGATGAATCCTTATCTTGTTTGAAGAAGCTATCATCTAGGTCAAGGATTCTTGGGGACCTAGGTCTTTCATCTCTATCCATTGTGATGTAGGATGAGGAAGAGTCCTTGCCAGCTTCAGGGTCCTCTATTTTATCCTCAGGGGTATCCTTAGAGTAGGGGACTAATTTTTTGGCAGGGCAACTCTTTTGGACACATTTAGCTTTAGGGGCTGAACTACTAGGCTCATTCGTAGGGCTTGCTTTTACAAGATGTGGTTTGTGAGGATGATTTTTCTTGCTAGAAAGGATAGGGGAAGGAGGGTCCACAACAATTCTCTCCAGCTTTGGCAAAGGTTTGTCCTCTAAGCCACTAGTTTTAGTGTCATAATCCTTAGAGGCTGAAATGACAATAGGGTCAGAAGGGGCCAACAAGTTTTCAAAGTGTTCATAGATCAGTCTGATAAGCCCAGTATGTAATATAGGGTTTCTTTTGGGATTTTTCCTGTGGTCATCAAGACTATTGCTCAAAGAATGAAATAAGTAATGAGGAAGATAGACCATTACCTTATGGAAAAAATGGTTGAGTAGGGCAAAGTGATACCCATAAACCCTAGTAAATCTCCCATCTAAGGTAATATACTCCATGATGATATGAAGGAATTTTTTCCAAAGTGCTTTAATGGAGTTGGCCTCAAAGTAGCTATTGGAAACTTTAACCAATTTAAATTTCTCTTTTTCTTTTTTTGGGAATCTAACCACCACCTCATCAAATTATCTTCTATCACAAAAAAAATTTCAAGCCCTTGGTGGACATACTAGTCACCTCTCCTATTAGGTTCTCATCTAGCTTCACTTTCCTATAGAAGAGGATAATTTCTTCATTGTTCCAATTCTTCTCAAAGTAGTCAGTTGCCTTTAAGTCAGGTCCATGAAGTTTTTCTAGAAAAGGGAGAAATTCGTTGTGTTTGATATGTTTCCAAACCTTTAGATTCTTCAAAGCTCTTCAACTCGACGCTTTTCCTATCTCCTCCCATTTTAACAGGCACTTCTCTACAAATTTTTCCAAAGCCGAAGTCCTAATACAAGGTAGTGCCACCAAACTAGTATACCCACAAAGCTTGCCACACTTTCTTCCTAGGTAAGTTAATTAACTCAACCCCATCAAATCTTATGATTTTGATGTACTTAACACGCTCCCTTTTCATCATTAAAAGGACTTGCTTCTTTCCCATGCATAACATCATAATCCAATAAATCCCTTACCTCAACACTCAGGTCCCTGACATTCTACCACATGCACAATCCTTTCCATTTGACCCCTACATTCACAAAATAATCCGCCACACTGTTGGCTTCCCTATAGACATAAGAACTTTTTAATTTATCAAACTTGGCTAAGATCAAATTGGCTTCTTCGATCCAATTGTCAATGGTCCAAAAAAGGGGGGTCCTACCTAGGAAACACTCAATGATGTTTTTGGAATCCCCTTCAAGCCAAAGATTTTTAATATTCATTATATGAGCTAGATTTATGACTTGAAAAGCTCCAACATCCTCTGCCACATGATTGGTTTGGGATCCTAGTTATGTGGCCACTGCCATTATAAAATTTCCATTAGAATCCCTAAGCACTCCACCACTTTCTACCACCCCCGGATTGCCTTTCGCCACCCCATCAAAATTGGCTTTTACCTATCCATTTGGCATAAAAGTCCAGCTAAAACCCTCCTTGTCTTTCTTAGCTGGTTTAGAAGCCCTTGACACGTCAACTTTGAGCTTCCAAACCTTAGCTATCATTAAATCGTAGGGAGTGCACATCACTGCCTCTAGATCAAAGTCCTTTTGGGAGATAACATTAAAGTTTTCCATCAATAACTTGAGAAGTTTACCAAACAAAATAGACTCTGACATCTCGTTATCCTTGAAGAGTCTATTATTTTGTTCTTTCCAAACTCCCCAAGCAACATAAGGGAAGGTAAATGCCCACAACCTTCGAATGGAAGGGTTTTGAGAAGGGGATTTCCATTGAGAGAAAAAAAATTTAATTGACAAGGGGTACACCCAAGATATCTTCCAAAGAGTCATAAATTTTTCCCATATTGAAGCTGCAAATAGACAGTGAAGAAACAAATGGCTAACTGACTCCACTTCATTCTTGCACAGATAACATCTATTGGGAATTTGGAATCCACGCTTGCAGAAATTTTCAATGGTGAGCACCTTATTTTGAAGAAGAATCCAAAAAAAATGTTGAATTTGGGTGTCAAGTATTTAATCCAAGCTTTCACCCATAAAGGAGGGGGAACTTGGGAAGATGATAGCATAGCAACTATCGAAGACATAGAGAAGTTTCTTGAGGGGTTGTCTTTCCAGACAAGACAATCATCTAGCTGGTTCTGGCCTAATCTTACCACCATCAAAGAGGATTGAATCGGGGCCAATTCCTAGCTAAACTGACACAAATCCACCCAACTTCCTTCATGCCAATAATCTTTAACATACGAACCAAAATATGCTTTACATATTTCTTCCCACTTGTTGAATCTTTCATTTTTTATTAGGGGATCCTTAAAAATCCATCTATCCTCCTAGAACTTAGTTTGATTTCCACTTCTTACTTGCCATCCCACACCTAAATCCACAACCTTTTTGCCAGCAATCATATTGTTCCAACATGCTGATCCATGAGGTAGAAGGGGAGACTCAAGCAAGGCATTGAGGGACTGATAATTTTTCATATATTTGCTTCTTAAGATATCTTTCCATTCTCCCAAAGATGAGAAGGATCTCCAAATTTTCTTAGCAAGAAGCATTTTGTTGATCATTCTCATTTTTCTAAGATCTAATCCCCCAACACTTTTCGATCTACAAACAAGATCACACCCTATTAGAGGCAATCTTTTTCTTTCTTCAACACCCGACCAAAGAAATATTTTTTGAATCTTTTCAATAGAATCCACAAATTTGGCAGGAATTTTTAAGAGGCTTAAGGCATATATCGAGACATTCTGAAGAGAGGCTTTGAGGAGCTAGATTTTACCTGCTTGAATTAGAAGAGCTCCTTTCCATCCTGCAAGCTTCTTCTTGAACCTATCCACCAATGAACTCCAAAAGGAATCTTGAGGTTTAAGGCTTAAAGGTAAGCCAATATTGGTAGAGGGTAAAGACTCCAATCTGCAACCAAGGATTCTAGCTATTTTGATATGTCTGTGTTGAGGAGTATTAAAAAAGAAAAGATAACTTTTATGTTTGTTGATCATCTAAACCGATCTCTCATACTCATCCAATAACTTTTTCAAAGTCTTAGCCTCAGACAGAGTTGACATGCTCATAAGCATAGTGTCATCAACAAATTGTTGATGGGAGAAAATCATATTACTGGAAGAAGGCTTAATACCAGCAAGGAGTCTTTGATTGATCCATTTTTTAGGCTTCTTCCAGGACTTTCAGCCATTATTGTAAACATAATGGGTGATATAGGATCTCCCTATCTTAGACCTCTTGAATTCTGAAAGAAATTCGAAGGAGAACCATTCACCATTATAGATATAAAAACTATAGAAACAAGCTACTCCACCATCTGAAGAACTATGCTGCTGAAACCAAATGCCCTTAAGTTTTTAAATAAGAACTTCTAGTCAACTTTGTCGTAAGCTCTCGAAATATCAAGCTTTTAGAGAAAGCCTTCTGTCTTTGATTCCACCAGGGAATAGATATTCACATGCACAATGACAATAGAATCAAGGATCTTCCTACCAGGAATGAAGCCACTCTATTGAGGGGAAATTAGTGAAGGTAGAATAATAAGAAGCCTCGAAGTCAAGACTTTTGAGATGATTTTATAAAGAGAATTACAAATACTTATAGGCCTAAAGGCTTCAAAGTCTGCAACTTTGGATTTCTTTGGGATAAGGACCAGGAAAGTAGCATTTAATTCTTTTAGGATACTTCTGGAACCAAATAATTCTTTGACAACATTCATAACATCTTCTTCAACAATCTCCCAGAACCATTGAAAGAAGAACATTGGAAACCCATCAGGACCCGGGGACTTGTTCCCTTCAAAGGAAAAGACAACCTTCTTTATTTCCTCTCTAGAGGGAATAGCAACCAACTTAGAGTTATCTTTTGGACCAACCACATTGGGTATGGCTCCTAACAAGTGATCTTGATCCATTTGATTAATTTTTAAAGAAAAGGACAGCTTGCTTTCTAATATCTTCTCTCTCCTCAAATTGGTTACCATTAACTTCTATGTAAGAAATTCTATGGACAACCCTGTGTTTAGAAGTGGAAAAATGAAAATACCTAGTATTTCTATCTCCAACTGAGAGCCATAAAGATCTTGATCTCTATCTCCAAAAATCCTCTTCTTTGGCAATAATATCATGCATTTTCACTAGCAGCTCGTTCTCTTTATCCTTAATATCATCTAAATATCCTTCCCTCTAGATTTTGTTCTGGATCTCTGCCAACTCCACTTGAAGTTCAAATTTGATTCCAAAGATGTTACCAAAGGACTCTTTTTCCAAATTCTTATTCTGAATTTAACTTCCCTTAATTTCTTAGCCACCCTAAACATAGCAGTCTTAGGCACAGTGCTAGTTTGGGAGAAGGTGACATGGAGGATAAGTACAAGTCTCTGGTAGTTGAAATTGTCAAAATTAAAAACAATATGAAAAACATTGTGGAACAAAATCATAAAATGGCTAGGCACAATGCTATCATCATCAATGCTATGTCTGAAAAGATGGAAAAAATGCAACAGGGTTTGTTGGTGGTTGATCGAGAAGAGAACAACGACAACAAGAACAAGGACCAAGGGATTTTGAAAAGGACCTATGCCAACCTTAAAAGAAAAACTCCCCCTACTACCTAGATGGTTCAGATATTAAAGAGGGCATTTAGGATATGGACGAGCTAGAAGCTAAGATGACAGATTTATTAAAGACCCAAATTTAACTTTTGTTGGCGTTTTGTTTGGTTTTTTGGTTTTGTGGCCTTTGTTGGCCTTTTTAGTAGTTGTGGACTTTTCTTGTTGTTGTTTTTACATCCTTTCTATTTTTGGTATCTTTAATGATCTTATCTTTAGTTTGTAAATTTTGTGGTTTCGGGTCCCTGTGAAACCCATTTTTCCCTCTTTCAAAAACTATTTATAAAAAGAATTATCAAAAATAAAGATTTTTCGGGATGAAGGAACATCCTCTTGCATAAAAACTCTTAGCAAACTTCAAGGGACAACTACTTTCAATTGATTACTCTTAGATGTTGTCTTGGATGTACTCCTTAAGGGGAGTATTTAGGTTTGTATTGGAAAATGTTAAAGCATTCAATACCTTTTATCATTTGCAATTGATGTCAAAGGAGGAAAGAAGAAGATGTTAAATTAATAGGGAATGAGAAGATTTGTGAAAGTTTCTGGAAAAGTTCTTTTTGGGGAGAGAAGTGAAAATAATTTTTTTGTAGTTTTCACATCATGTGTTTCCATCAATCACAAAGGGTGAGATTGTTGGAAATTGGAAGGTTTTCATTGATTTCCAACATGGAATTTGGATGTTTTTTAGTGTTATACATTACTTCTATAGCTCATTACATGGTTTGGTAATAGAAGTTTGTTGATGCAGTATTTTGGTCTATATTACCTTAATTTGTATGATTCTTTCAAAAGTTGAAATTATGGTCTATCTTGAAATATGTTACATCCACTGACAAGAATGAAGTTGACTATGCTTTATAGTTGGAGAGATATAGTTACCAGTAGTTTGGAAAAGAATGTTCTTATTTATTGGTTCAATATACATTACTATTTCAATAAAAATTTCACCTCAAAGAAAGATATCTCTATAGGACTTTGTACATAGGCTTGTGCCTACAAGATGCATCTTACACCGAAGTTTTGTGATGTTATGTGAATGCATTTAGAAGATATAAATGGCTATGTTATGCTCTAAAGTCTACAGTGAGTTTTTGCATAGTGCATTGATGTGGGAGGTTTTGGATTTTCTCGAGATTAATTATTTTGTTTTGCACTATTGAAGATATGCTGCTCTATGTCATCTAAAGAATAGTTTGATGTGTTAAAATTTTTTTGTATTACATGTTTGATGAAATGCATACATGTTTGGAGTTGTGATGTTTTAGGTCTAACACTAGCTGACCTAATTATGAATTGGGGTTAAGGAGTTAAAATTTATGTTATGAATGTTATGTGGATCTATCATAGGTCCATCTGACTAATATCATGCAAAGATGAATGTGGAACTAAGGTTATGGGTGACATACTTGAGTTTGATTTTAAATAAGGTTGCTCCAATTAGGTCGACCTATTTCATGTACTTCATTATATATCGTATATATGTGAACTCTTTTGAGATAGATGAGAGTGCAAATCAAGAGTAAGAGAGGAGGATCAATAGACGTTGATGTGTGAAATTGTATGTATAAATAGTTAGATGTGTTTAATACACTTGCATAGAAGTGTTTTCATATATTGTGCTTCATCAGAATTGAACTCCAACACAAGGAAGGTGCATTCCATCTTAATTCATCTCTTGGAAATGAGCCATACTCTATTTTGTAAACTATTTCAAGCTATGAGCCTTTAAGGTTAGTCTATCCTAGCAATGAGCCCTTGTAATATTCTATATTTAGATATATTATATTGTGAGCTAATCTTCACCATGGTTTTTCCCATTTTGGGTTTTCCACATAAAAATATGGTGTTGATGTGTCTTATGGTGTTATGATCTTTTCAATGTCTTCATTCTTACTTGCAGTCAAATATATTTTAATAATTGGATGATTTATAGCTAAATGGTTTAATGGAATATTGATTCACCCCCCTTAGTATTTTGAGTGTTCGACACTTGTATCCTAGTTAAGAGAGAAGCAAGATTTAATTTATTTATCTACAATAGAAGCAAAATACATTGCAATAGCTTCATGTTGTCCTCAATTATTATAGATGAAATAGAACTTCAAGGAGATGAAAATAGAGCTTGATTAACCCATTCATGTGATTTGTGACAATACCAATGCTATAAAAATTTCTAAGAATCTAGTGATGCATTCAAGGACAAATAATATTACAATCAAGTATCATGTTCTAAGAGAGAAGGTTGCTGACAAAGAAATGAAGTTGGAGTATGTTGAAACAAAGGATAAGATAGCAAACATTTTTTGAAAAAATCTTTCCAAGGAGACCTTTGAGTATCTCCGACAGAAGTTGGGATTTTTTGCTTCCTCCTCTAGAATCAAGAGTAAGAACATGTTGAGGGAGACTATTGACTCCCTGTCGTATGAAGACTTGGTTGTCTTGCAAAATGGTTCTTAATATGGTTTTCCAAAAATAGTGTGTTCAGAAGGTTTGATGGAAGCATGGACTCAGGGGGAGTCTGTCTAGGAAACATGTTTCTAAATTATGCAATAAGTAGTTGACATTTTTCAATGATTTCAAAGGGGGATAAGTGGATCTCAAAATGCTAAATCATCTATGGGGATAAAGTGGAACTCAATGTGAGGTGACCTACTAATTCAGACATATTAGATTTGTCTTCTTGTGCTATAAATATTTTGTTTTTTTCTGTCAATGAAAAAGGGATAGATTGTTGAACATATGCTTTCATTGATGTTAAAGGAATATTGTCATTGCTACCAAAAGTGGTCACTGATGTCAAAGGAGTAATGTTAGCAGTCCTATCAAAATTAACTGTAATCATACTTCTTGAAATCAGGGTGCATTTCTATGATTTCATGTGAGTGTGTTTGAGAATAACAAAGAAGACTATTGTAGTATGAGACTACACCTATTCATGTTGATAGAGGTAATCCAGAGGTCTAATCTACAATGCTTGAGGTTTGTTACCTAGGTAGATAGATTTTTAAGGCAACATGTTCATGATGTGTATTTCATATTGGATGTTAGTTCTGGTCTACAATTTGAATGGAGAGTATTTCTACACATGTTGTAACTTATTCCATAGTTATCATAATTTATGATCTACATACAAAAGGTTTGAAGTATTAGAAAGGTCACTATCCTAGTTAATCAACTAGGTTGTTGTTCCAAAGCTATGTGGCAGTGGCTTGTAGTATGTTTCCTCTAGAGATAGCGTGGGATACTAAAATAGATCTTCGTTAAAAGGTCCCTGAAGGAAGTGCATCGTATCATATTCTTTTGGCAACAACAAATTTGATTTAGAACTGACCTACTACAAGTTTCATGTTAATTTGAATTTAGGTCCACCTTAGGCAACTTGGCTAATTGTGGATGGTGCTAAGGGATTCCTAGCTGAAAAGAAATGTTGTTAATGTAATGTGATGTATACAGTCATCATAGTTTTAGATCACAAAAAATGTAATCTGTGTGTGTGAGAACAATTGTGTGAGAAAGTGTAATTTAGTGGGAGTTACATCTCAATCATTGTGCATCATCATCAAAAGATCATGAGCTCTATGGGAGAGCATCTCAAGGAGAATCAGATCAAGTGTAAGCTATGCAATCAACATTGATGATATGCAAACCTTATTTATTTAATCTAGTAGGACTAATTTCTTACTCGATGAGTCGATGCTCAAGACTTTGTATCGGGGATTGGTATCTCTAGTAGGTTGGTGCCTACAAATATAGTAGGGGAATAATGTCTCTAGTAGGTTGCTACCTACTTCATGACTGTAACTTATTCATTATTATGTGAGGCTAGACTTGGACAATAGATCCAAGCATCTCTTCTCATCATGGTTTTTCCCATTATGAGTTTTCATGTGTATTGGGTTTTGATAGTGTGAATGTGTGCATTTGTGTTGCTTGAATAATACTAGCTTTTGATTCATGTTTGGAGAAGTGACTAATAATAAGTCATATTGAATTAAATCTAGTTTTAAATAAATTTGATATATTGATTCATCCCCCCTCTCTATATATTGTGTTCCCTTCATAACCATCCCCATAATTTTAGGGTGGGTGAGACATCAAGGTGTGTTAAGGAGATTTGAATCATTGGATGACTAGAGGATAATTATAAATCTTATGGTTTGAAGATTGAAGACTACAACTAGTGACTAGTAAGTTTAGGAATAGAACTGTCTAGGTGAAGTTTTGTGTAGCCACTTTCTCATCTCTGAACTCTTTGGGATATTTGAATGATCAACATAGATAGATTCTCTTATGGGGGTACATAGAGAAAAAATTCTCTTTCTTAATATGGATAACCTACCGTGAAGACACAATAATGCAATCCAACAAAGGTTTAAAATGAAAAGGAAAACCAAGGAATTTGACATAGATACCTAAACATGAATAAAATATTCCTTGGAAATAACAAAGTCTCTAGTCCAAGGGTGCAAAATGAGTAAGGAAGACTAAAATATACTAGGGGTTGTGCTAAAAAAAGGGGGCTATTTGAACATGACTTCAATACAAAATGGAAAAGGAAAGATCCCTTGGTGATATTCTTAATGGCCTCTACATGAACCCCTAGCGAGACCAAAGTAGATTTCACGTAGCCATGTAGCATGCTTTTAGAGGCGATATGACCCACAAAATATCCAACAAGGGTATAATTTTCTAGCCGCTTAAAAGCATTTTAAAAATTAGGAGCAAGTAAGAGAACATTAGGAGAAACATAATTACCTCTTATACTATCGTCAAAATGATCTCTTGCAACCATTTGGGAGACATTCTCTTATTTCTTCAAGTTGTAGCAGGCCCATCATCCAATGTGGGGCCATTTAGGCTAGTTGCTATATAAAAACATTAAAAAATCACTCTAAGTTGAGAAAACTTGAAAAATTCTTACTAAATGTGGACTTCTCTTACTTCAAAAAGCAATATAATACAAGGGTGACTAGGATTGTGGAGATACATGAGTAGGAACATGTACAAAAAGCTTCTCCAAACCCTTCATAGAACCCCTCTTTTCCAACAAAACCATACCATCCCTTCTTTATCATAACTATACAAAAACCAAAAATAATAATAAAATCTTAATTGATTGGTTAAATCTATCACAACATATATACAGAATCGCCCCATACTCTATCTAAAATATTCTTAAATATGTAACTTCATAATTTCCTGCTCTCCTTTATCAATTACTATTAATGAAATATCACACAATACAAATTGTATTTGAATTTGAAATCATATACCTTTTTAACTCCAAATATATTTTGGATCAACAACTCATCAACAAAAAACCGAATGGTATACGTCTCTTGTTTAAATGTTAATTTTAATATATATTGACACGCTATGAATCTGGCTACTAAATGAATGGTCAATGCTCCAAATTGAATACAGTATGGTTCTGACGTTAGCTGTTACGTTGTAACTCCTTTGTTAAGTTGAACTTATACATACGTTGTCTAAGTTCAATGTATGTAAATCAGATATTTCCATACCCACCTTGTCTATGTTCAATGTATGCAAAATCTATAAAACCATTCCTCCACCCCTCAGCAATTTTCATCTGAAGAGAGAGAAAACCAAGCACAGCTACGGAAGAAATAAGAAATTAATAACAATGGGAGTGGAGACGGCTGAAAATAGCGGAGTTCTGAAGTTCGAAGCAAGTTTTATTCAGAGCGAAGAGCATCGTCCCAAGCGTTTCTCTGCTTCATCTAACGATAATGTGAAAATCCCTGTGATAGACTTGGAAAAGAGCTCCGCAGAGGAGGTGGAAAAGGCGTGCAGAGAGTGGGGTTTCTTCGTCCTCATCAACCACGGCTTCCCAGATCATCTTCTTCGTCGCCTCGAATCCGCCGTAGCTGAGTTCTTCTCGTTGCCTCTAGAAGAAAAGAGACGAGTATCGAGGGATGCTCATAACCCCTTGGGCTACTTTCATACGGAGCTTACAAAAAATGTGAGAGATTGGAAAGAGGTGTTCGACTTTGTGCCGCGAGAGGAAATTCAATTGCCCGCATCTGTTGATCCCGGTGACGTCGCTATAGACACCTTCACAAACCGCTGGCCGGATGGCTATCCAGATTTCAGTTGCCCTTCGCTTTCCGTTGCTTTATTTAGTTATTTCCTTTTCAGTATTATTAGTAATATAGTTCTCTTTTCATCTTTGCTAGATATATTGTTGATTTTTGTTTTATGGGTAATTGTTATAGAGAAGCATGCCTGGCCTACGGAGAGGCTGCGAGGGACTTATCGTTTAGGTTGCTACAATTAATAGCACGGAGCCTTGGCTTACCTGACAACCGCCTAAATGAATATTTCGAAGATGATATAAGCAATGTGCGGCTTAATTCATACCCGGAGTGCCCAGCCCCCGAACTGGCACTGGGCTTAGGCAGGCACAAGGACGGCAACGCCCTCACCCTTCTTTACCAGGATGACGTCGGTGGACTGGAGGTGAAGCGCAAAGACAATGGTCAGTGGCTGCCAGTTAAACCGCTGCCCGCTTCCTTCATTGTCAATGTTGGAGACTGCGTACAGGTAATTGTTTCTTCTGTTTTCTAAACCATTGGGGGACTGGGGAGTAAGGCTGTGCTTAAATCTTAGGCCATGCTTTCAACTCGTCCAACCTAAATAATAGGTTTCGTTAATGCTCTTTCATTTAAACCTGTGCCACGCTTCATAAATTCTTTGGCCATTTACAGAGCTTTAATATGAGTCATAGGCCTGCGTGCAGGTAATTATTGCCTGCAACATACAAAACTATACTGATTCTTTGAATGGTATTGCAGGTCTGGAGTAATGACAGGTATGAGAGCGCAGAGCATAGAGTGGCGGTGAATGATAGCCGAAGACGCCTCTCTATTCCGTTTTTCTTGAATCCTTCACACTATGTGAATGTGAAGCCTCTGGAGGAATTGGTGAGTGAAGGGAATCCTGCCAAGTACAGAGAATACAATTGGGGAAAGTTTTATAGGCGGAGGAAGGATGGCAATTTTAAAAATTTGGGAGTTGAGAATCTACAAATATATCATTATAGAATCTGACGGAGGTGAGATTAGCAGCTGGATTACCTACTGCCAAAGAACAAAAAGCTTAAACATAAGCTGCTACTAAAGATTAAATTCTCTTAGATGGTTTTTTTTTGAAGTGATAAAATAAAATCTCTGCTATGTATAAGTCATGGTGTATAAAAAGATACTATTATATATGCTTTTACAAGCTGATTCATAATTTTAATGTTCTCTTAAAAATCTAAAATCTGTTGATGTTGATTTGAATTCCCTAAGTTCAAAGTTTGAAATGTTGCGTTAAGTAAGAAATTGAAATTTTGAAATTGTTATGGTCTTTGTGTGTCTTCAGATTTTGTTTTATATGGGATTTATTTGTAAAATCTTTATATGTTTAAATCATAAGTTTTATGGATAGAAATAAGTTGATATGAATTCCCTTTGAAGATTTGAACTTAAGTAGGAAATTGATATTATTATGATCTTTGTGTGCATTGAGATTTTTTTTATATAGGAATTATTTGCAAAGCCTTTATATGTTTAAATCACAAGCTTTATGGATAGAAATAAGTTTATATTAATTATGAGAAATTTTAAAAATGAGCTCAGTTCTTTTTTTGGACTTTCAGGTTTTAACTTTTTCCTTATGTTTTGTTTTTTTATAAAAAAATTTAAAATTGTAATTAGTTAACTTAGTTAAAAGCTTTTAACAGTATGAGGTGAAACATAAAATTCATTGTCCTTTAATTCCTATCATATAATACACTTCGATTTCTTCTAATTTTTTTTTTTCTCTTACTTTCATTTGAACTTTCTCAAACACTCTTTTTGAAATTCTACTGCTTATTTTACTAAATGATTTTAAAGTAAATAATTAAAATGCAATATATAATAGAATTTTGGTATTAATTTGGTTGGAATATATATAACATAAAAATTAGATGCATTAGTCATCATTACTTTTCACTTTACTGTTAAAAATTTCAAAATATATTTAAAAACTGTTTAAATTGTCATGAAATAGATAATATTATATGATTTAAAATTTAATTTGTTAATTGATATATTTAAAAAAGAAAAAGAAAAACCATGATCTTAATTTTATTAAAAACATTTTTTTTAAATTAAAATTACTTAATATAAATCTCTCATAAATGAAATGTAATTTTTATTATAAAAATCTATCATAATAAAATAACAAAACATTTTAATAACAAATAAAAAATCTTAAATTTAACTTCTAACTAATTTTAATTAAAATTTTAACAATCTAACTCACTATATGTAACACCAGCTATATACTTGGAGCTATATATTTGGATCTAGCTAAGTGGAGGAAAGAAAGTACAATAGATTTTTAATAACATACGGTATACTATTTTTTTATCTATTTACTTAAATATAATATTGAATAGGGCAGTGGACCTTTGGAATGGTTGGAAATAAATCCATTACACTCTTATTGTATGGCCAAAATTTTATTTAAGGAAAATGGTACTAGAGACAGACTCTCTAAAGCAACACTTCCGTTATAAATTACAGCCCTTTAAACAGTATTAATATGTAATATGTATGCGAAAGCTGAGTGCTGATAATATATCTTGTCCTAGCAAAGGGATCCTAATAGTTGTGTTCCATTTCTAAGGGATCCTGCAAAAGAGCAATCAGATCTTATGTGATTCAACAATCCAAATTAACAACATAATTAGAAAGATATGGATAAGGTAGAGGACTCACATGAAGCATTTAATGTTTTTAGTGACAACATAGCTAAGTCAAATGCCACAGTCAGGAGCAAGGCTGGCCACAGCTTTGTCATTGAGTTTTAGATTAGTGGCTAAGCTCTTTGAACACTAGAAAATCTGTTGCATGTCCTGTTGACTGGCTCCTTGCTTATATAATTTGCGGACACCTTGACAACATGGATCACTTAGCGTTGGCAAGGAACTTCTGTTTCAGAGAATGTTAGAGCAGGGAATGAGATATCTAGAAGCTGTGTTATAGTCAGGTGCTGTTACTACTACCCATGAAACCCACATCAACAAAAACATGACCACCATGGTAATCACACTATTCCACTGCTTTGCACTGCTCATGTTTCTTATTGGTATAAAAACCAAAAGAACAAGGAATTTGTTGTGGGAGAAGCAAAGATCACCTAAGCACAGTGCTAGCTGAGAGACAGATAAGACTGAAAATGATATGCAAGTGTATCATATTTATCTAAGCGGAAGGTGATGGAAAAAAAGGTTGAAGGAGCTTATAATTTGTGTGATAATGTACATGCTTCCATTTCCATTCCTTCCTGATGGCTTTGGGCACTCACACTTTTGGTGTCACCCAGAGCGTAATCAATCTACGTATTTTACTTATTCCATTCATAGTAACATAACGAACATGCTAATGATTTTCCATCACTAAAAATTCTTTTAATTACTCGGACGAGGATTGTTACTTGGAAGCAAGAAAATAGATTGCATCAAGTATTCATATTAAATCATATTGTTACCAAGATTTTATGGGGTATTCTAAATCAACTACGTGGTTTTGTTCTAGCAAGAGATCTTCATCACTAAGGATAAGCTTCAAACCCTTCCCTAACAATGGGTAGGGAGCCACACATTTGATTCCATTTACATTAATATGTAATGCTGTTAACAATCACCAAAACCACTTGTAGTGGGTTGTTGGTCCCGTCAAAACTAACGAGTTCAAGACTCATGTAAAATCTTGGTCTTGGTTGGGCAGCTTGCTAGCTGTTGGCTGGTTGCTAGATTACTGTGTCCCTGTGTTGCTGCTGGATGTTTTTGTTTCTATCCTTCGGGCAACTTGTTCATCTTAGTGTTGGTTTTGGGTCCCCTCAAAACCTAATGGTTTCGGGTCCATTCAAAACCTGTTTTATCCTCCTTATAAAAAAAATCACCGAAACCACAGTTATAATTATGTTTAAAATTAAATTAAATTTTTAATACTTATTATAATTTAAAATTTTTACTATACAATTTTTTCTAATTAAATTATAATATTTTTTTAAAAAATAACTGTAATATTTCTGATTAAAAGTAAATAAATTAATCTTCCTTTATATATGATACTTAGTTAAAATGACCATTGCTACAAATGAACAATGCAAGGGAGGTGCAACGATTAACCATCTGAAACTAAGGATGTTGATTTTATGGAAAGTTAGAAATGCACAGAGGAAAGAAAAATATATTTTCTCTAATTGTTAAAGTTAAAAGAAAGAATTACATGAATTTTAAAATATTACTTTAGTGATTCCATGTCATGTTATTGCATGCATTGTTAAGTAGGAAGTTGAAATTATTATTTTTCTCAGCCCACATACACACCCATCGATCAATCACTAGAGTAAGGGGTTGAATCCAAGACCTATGGGGAGCAAACCTATGGCCCAAACCAACTCCGCGACCCGAACGGACTAGAAGCTGAAATTATTATCTTTAGTAACAGTTTATATTTCCAACATTACTATTTCAACTTATATTTCCAACATTAATGCTTTGTCTTCCTACATGAGCTGAAATAGTCATGTCTTAGAAATTAAATTATTTTAGATGGATACATTTCAAATATGGTAAAATACAATCATTACACTGCATCTCTACAATAAATTCTATGGAATATTGTTATATTGTTATATCTTCTCTTACAAGTTTGAATTCCCTTTGAAGGTTTGAAATACTGTGTTAAGTAGGAAGTCCCAAAATTATTATCTTTGTGTGCGTTTCAACTTTCCTCTTCTTAGTATTGAGAGTTTGATTTTATAGGAATTCTTTACAAAGTCATTCTACATGTAATTCACAAGCTTTATGGATGGAAAACGTGTCTTTTTTTAAAATTTGTGACAAAATTGGAAATTAAGCTTATTTTTATATTATCTTACTTTATAAAATTTAAAATTAATTTTATTGAAAATATAATGTTTACTTATCAGTTTTTTGTTTAATTGTTAACTAATAAGTTATTTTATATAATTTTTATTATTAATATTATATTTTAATATTATTTCAAAAATTTAATATTTAGGTTCAAAGATAAGCTTAATATTATAAAATATTTTTAAAAATTATACCTTTAAAATACTTGAAAAGATAAAAGTTATTTTCTATCATAGATTATAAAGAGAACAATAAATTTATATATTTCATAACAAATTTTTTTTTTGTCACTTTCATTTTTATACTTTCTCATACATATATTAATAACATAAATTTGTCTTATGTCCACATAATTGTATTCTATTATAGAAATATCAAATCATAATTTTTATTAATGATTCATAAGATGGTATTTCTTTTGATTTGGAGAGAATGTTCAAACATATGTAAAGGCCCCATTGACCAAACTTATGTTTTTAAGTCTAGTTAGTATCACTCTCACACAACTAGCAATGAACAATTAATCATCTAATTATTTATCATATAATCTTACAACATTATTATTCTATGATATAATTCTCATTATTTATGCCAAAGTTTAATCCTACAACATTATTATCCCATGTATTGATTCTCATTTGATACAGGGACATTCTGAGCTCATAATTTTTGACCCATAAGTTCGATTAAGAGGAAAAGTTATATGGAGAATCTTCTCGATCAGTTCATTTGGAACAATTCTCAACTCTTTTTAGGCCAATTTTAGTCATCTAAGGCCTCAAAATAAAGCCTTAAGTATCTTTCCACACTTTTCCAAGATAGAATTTTTATTTAGTTTTGAACTTTCATTTGATTTTTTATTAAAGAGTTGAAAATTATTCTTTTCTTTTTTCTGAATAAATGGAGAATTTCAATGCCATATGAATAAGCATGTAGACTTACTAAAATTATTAAGTTCGTATTATGGTAGGTTTGGTAATAATTTTAGTAGTTAAATTTTTATTTTATTTTTAAGAGGTAGAATGGAATGAGGAATGAAGAAAATTGATGAATTTTTCTATGTATTTATGTGTTTTATTTTTAAGGATAACTAAGAGAATTTTTTTCCTATAGACTATGCACAAACCCTTTTTTCGTAGGCTTCAAAATTTGAAGCAACACTTGTCTATTGTGGAAGACTACACCAATGAAATTTACAGATTGTCTATTCATGTTGATCATCAAGAGACTAATGAACAAAATGATGCAGTGTATGTATGGTCTAAAATTCTCTATTCAAGATGAATTGTACATGCATATGCTTAGTACTATAGAAGAGGTAGACCAATAGAGTTTAGACTTATAGAAGAAAAAGTTAGTGAATATTTTTTAAGGAATTGAGGAGTGAGGAAGGGAAAATATCCATTATGAGGTGGTTTGAATCATCTCAAGGAATAGGGAAACTAAAAGATGCCCAATAAGACACTCAAAACCAATAAAGAGGAAGTGGATTTAAGAGGGTTATAGGTTATGGTGGTGGAAGAGGGTAGGAAAACCCATTAAAACCTTTCACTTTATATAGATGTAGTGAAGAGGGCCATAGGGCATTTGAATGTCCAAACTATCACATGCAAAATGTTACACCTCATTTTTGAATTATCAGATTAATTTTACCTTTATGAATAAATATGATATTAAATAAAAAATCATGACTTTGATATGCTTGATAGATGAATCAATGACACAAGATATTTAGACCAACCCCATCACATTACTAGAAAACAACCCCCCTTTGTCTCATAGTCACAATTCAATATGACAATCCATTTGTCAATCAACAACCAATTACATCAACACCATGAAATAAAATTCAAATTCATTTTCCAATAATTCACCAACACAAAGCTTTATTGATGTTCACAATTAAAAGATCTTTACAAATGGAATTCAATTTTATTGATTTATCTCTACATTCACAGCTTCAATGTTCTTGCTCCTTGATTTCTCTGTGTGCTTCAAATTGATTTTGTATCCCTTCCTTTACCTCGCCTAGATTCATTTCTGTATTATTTTCTACTCATTTCAATTACCCTTATTTATTCCTCTGAGAGACATGGTCATCATTTACATCAGCAAGCTCACAAATTTTGATTTCTTATTTATCTTATGTGTCTTCTTACTCAGGTTCTTTTCCAATTTCTTGCCACCCCCACTCACATCTCTTTGTTTTCCAAAGAATTATGCCAATTCCTAGTTGCATGGCTGGGTATATCCTACAATTACCTTTCCACTCTTTCCTCGTTGTGAATGGTGCCCCAAACATCCTTTCCACCCACAGTCGATCCTCACATTCTTTTCTCGCGGTTTATCTTTTTCTCAAAAAAAATTAGAGGTAGTTCGATGCCTCTACCAGAAACGTGGTCTCTTGCGACTTAGCAACCCTTCACATTTAAGATTCCTTTGCTTTCTCCTACCCAACCTTGTACTACGACCTTTGGGTGACCAAGTTTTGTGCTTTCTATTTGAATATTAATATCTCACCTTCCTTCCATGTCTTCTCCATTTTAGTCAATCCCCTTCACTCTTTTCAAGGTTTGTTAAAAAAAAATTCAAAGCCCCTTTGTTGATTTATGAAGTTGATAAGGAACCTAAAGAAAATGAAATTAAAAATTGAATTTATAGTTAATGACTCTTCATTTCCCAGTCAATTGACCAAGGTAGTTACAATTACAACTACTAAATTGGAGGCATTCAGTCAAACAGACCATGTACCCTGACTAAGCTTTCACACTTTGTAGATGTGTCTACCAAGTAGTAATTGATGGTTGTTCATGTTCTATTCGATTAGAATTCAAGCTCTAAGGATGTTGGCAAAAGATAGTGAAGATTTGTTTTACACCAGTCAATCACATTTCATGAGACAACATTTATTTGAGATATATATCTGCTTCCATCATTGTCAAAGTTTCATGGTAATGTAGTAATGGAAAAGGTAGTATTTTCTCTTACTTGGTTTTGGATAATTGACATTAAAATTGAATTAATAGTGTCTTGGGATGGTGTCGAAATGTGTTCTACACATTCACATCATTCTAGGGTCCTTATTTGATTGAAATATACTTAAATTGTATCTTTTGAAAACGTGTTGTAAAGTGTTGTAACACATTTTCACACTTTTATAAGGTTTATTTAATTAATTGAGCCTAATGGGCCCCTTAAATAAAATATATTTAACTTGTACCTTATTTAGATGTTGTAAAGTGTTGCAGCACACTTTCACATTTATCTAGGATCCCCTTAATTAATGGTGGTTAATTGAGTTTAATTGACCTCTTTAATTCAAATTGAAGCCCCCTTTTCAAGGATCTATCCCGACACCCAATAATAATATTGTATGACATTTAATTTGGCAAATCTAATGTTCTAAAAGAATGCTGCTAGGACCCAATCGCCTTTATTGGCGCAAGGTGTCCTCTCCACATAGGACACCCCTTTTATGCATTTTTGAGGTGGGTTTTTGATGTACACTTTCACCTCCTCAAAGCGTGGTCCTGGAAATTGTTCCAAGACCCATTTGTCTTTTTGGGACACCCCCTTTCTATGCAATTTTTAGATGAGTTTTTGATGTTATTTCATCTCCCCGAAGCACAGTCCTAGAAAGTTGTGCTAGGACCCATTGACCTTTGGTGATGAATGGGTCCTCCCTTAACAAGATCCCTCCTTTTGAACTTCATTGTGGTGGGATCCTTATAATTTTAATACCCAGATCTATGATTGGCTTGAATTCTTTGAATTTTGGGGTTAATCTCTCAATTTAGTATAAATAAGGGGTTAATTCACATTTTTTCACCTAACAACTTTGAGAGAGCATCCTTATAGAAAATTGGAGTCTACAACATCATTTCAAGAGTATTCATAAGGCATTTCAAGGCAGATTTATGAAGTTTATTGCAACAATAAAAGATCAATTCATCATTTCAAGGGTTTAATGCATTCATGTATGTTGTTGAGCTAAGATAGTCAATGTAGCATTGAAGATCTACTTGAAAGCATTGTTCACTTCTTATTCAAGGATCACAATCTACATTCTTCATGACCACTACATGCTAGTTTGTAGATTTGTTTCGCAAGACATCATCCAAGGTGATATCAATTGCATATTTCATGTTTCATGCTTCAATTTCATTTATTTCGCCATTTGATTTAATTACCTACAAGGGGTTTGACCAAGGAAAACCACCATTCACTAACTATCAACAAGTTTTTATTCCCTTAAATGTGTGTTTGTAGATTTACATGTTGAAGATCAAGTCGAGAAGAAGTATGAAACATAATTACAAAAGTTGTGAAGTTGCAAGGTTGTCATCCATAGTGCAAGAATACAAAAACAAGGCTACAAAATTTATTCCAAAATTTCAGGAGCTAAAAACTTGGTAATTGAGAGTGCAGATATTGAAGTACAAAAACCAAAAATTAGTTATTTGACAACCTAAAAGGACCCATTTGCCACTAAAGGAAAATGAGTCCTCTATGCCCTAAAAACAACAACTTTTCTATAAGGTACACATCATTTCAAGCTCTCAAAACTCCCTTTTCATTGCTACAATAGTTAGGGTCATTTTCTGATTGTTATTTGCATCTTTTGGCTCTCATAATTGAATGTTTCATAGTGAAAATTAGTTGGTACATCATCTTGATCCATTCATCTTGTGATGAACCCTATTTCTCTATATTTTATTTTGGTGAACCCAGTCCCTTTAAACATCGTAATTTCTAATTTAGAGTGCATTAAAACCATAGATCCTAGTTTGCATTAGATTTTCATTGAATTTAGGGTTTCTTCATTGTGCATTATTGAACATTGCATATTGGGGTTTAAATTTTCATTCTTACATTGTTTAAATCTGAAAAATTTAAAAAATTGCATGCATATTACATTGATTTTGCATAGTCTTTACATATTAGTGTACTTTTCATCATTCATATTTAAAAATTGAGTCAAAATTGCATTTCAAAAGGTGTTATATAGGCCATCATTTACCCTTCATTTCACTTGCCTTAGGTCATCAAATGCTGGAAATTTCTCTCATAAGAGTTATAGTTTGAAACTGGGCACAAAAAGCACACAAATAACTTAAAAATTATAGTTTCACCTTTGTAAAACCCTAATTTTGGATCCATTTTCCTTTAATGGTGAATAAGTCCCTGATTGGGCTTACCTTGTACCTTCCGGCATCTAAAAAGCATCAAAAATCACTTAGAAATCAGCAGAAACATTTCAAAAATACTTAACTAGGACCCATTCGCCTTTACTAGTGAATGAGTCTGTGATAGGTCCTAATTTGCATTTTTTGGAAATTAAAATCTTAGTTTTAATGTTATGTTTGGTGTTTTTTCTTTCTTCCTTCAATTTATTGAAGTATTATTTCATCAATTTCATTGCATTTAGCTTAAATTGCTTCATTTTAGTGCATTGTCAAAATTCATAATTGCATTCAATTTATTGCTCATTTCAATAGATTTTGTAACATTGTGGAAAACACCCTCTTGCATATTTTAGTTCAAATTAGTGTTAGATGTCTTTATTTTTATTTAATTTTCAGCATCATTGTAGCATTAGATAGATTAGTTTACATTTTACAATCATTAGAAAATGAAAACAAAAACCAAAAGAAACAAAAGAAACAAGCAAAAAAAAAATGATAAGCCTTGGAGAAAGCATATGCTTCAAACCCTTTAGTTGTGATGACTTTGACATGTTATATGAAGCCCTTGAGGACTTCATCTCACCTAGATCATCCACTAAAGCTTTGATGCAAGAGGATGCAAGCATAGACAATCATATCAATCATAATTGTTGTCCTCTTGATACCTCTCATATTGGTGACGAAGGTATCTTGGTGAAAGAAGATACAATTATTGAGAGTCTTGATAGTACCTCTCCTCCTCCCCTTGGGAATATATTAGGAAATAAGAAGATGATATCATTAAAACAACTTTACCTAGTCTTCATTTATCTCCCAACACCTCCCCTACTTGTGAGAATGCTTTAGGGAAAGAGGAAACAATCTTGGACAATCATGAAAAACAAAATTGTAAAGAGGACATGTTAGTGTTAAGAGATCCAATGATTGAGAGTTATAGCATATTTTCTATCCTTACTTTCCCCAACATTTTGGAAAGATATATTTGAACAAGATGATCCAATCATTGGTAAGCATGAAAATCATTGTTGTCCTTCCTTTGATGCCTCCCCAATTTTTGATGAAGTTACTTTACAAATCATGGAATGTGATGAACCTCTTAAAAGCTCTCCCACTAGGGTAGATATCATGGCACAAGAGAATGAGACCTCAGAAAACATGAATGAAATCATGGGCAATCATAACAATAAAATTTGGTCTTCTCCTAATATCTCTCCTATTTATGATGAAGATACTTTTGTGTTAGATGATCCAATTGATGAGAGTTGTGAGAGTCCTATTTTCCTCTCTTCCCCTAGGAAAAACATTATTGAACAAGAGAATGCCATCATCGATAAGAAAGAAAATCCAACCATTGATGATTCTCCTACTTGTGATGAAGTTATTTTAGAAGAACCAAAAAATGAATATCATGAACATCTAGTTTGTCACTCTCCTAAAAACCCTCCCACTAAGGGAACTATCATGATGCAAGAAAATGAGAACATTGGCACATGTCTTTCAAGAAATAGTTATGTGACCTCCTTAGAAAAAGATGATAAAGTGACATTAGACTCGCCTTCACTAAGAGATCATGAAAATAAGGATAAGAATGTTGAGGTTATGAACATTAGAGCTCCTTTGAGTCCTCTAATTATTGAACCACCTAATCTTCAACTTATCATTCATCCACCCTCACAACAACCACAAGTTCAAAATAAACATGTGCTCATCTTAGAACCACCTCAAAAGCAACTTGATGATGATAATGTTTTGTAACAACTGAGTTACAATGACATTGCTCACATATATACCAAAGTGTACATACATTCAAGGATGACCCTGAACTTGAAAGTTGTCTGCATGTCGAGAAAGAAAAAGAAAAGCATATTGAGGAAGTCACAAAACTATTGGAAGATGCTTCAACTTCCTTTGATTTCATACCTACATTTATGGGAGAATACAAGATCATAACAAAGGAGTCTAAAAAGGGAAAATAAAAAGCAATAATGTCCATAAAAAATTGGAAAGCATTTACCTCAACTAGTTTAGAAAATAAAGAAAATTACACAACAAATTTTGATGAAGCTGATTATGAGCAACCTCTGAATCTGAAATATTTATGAAAAGCTTTATGGAAGAGGTTATGAACTTATGAGACATCTTGGTTATAGTGGAAAAGGATGTGGTGCTAGAGAAAAAGGTATCCATGTCCCTATCAAACCTAACGTGGAAGAAACAACTCATGGTCTTGGTCACTTTCCTTTGATATAAATCAAACCATCAAACAAGTCTTCACTTAATAGCAACATTATTACAAAAGAATTTTCCAAGAAAATTTTAACTTTGGTGCATCCTGAAATAATAGATACTACATGTGGGAGCATTTTATTAGATATGTATATAATTGATACTTTGTTTACTCATCATAATCAATAACAATAGTTGTAGGATCCTATCATACACACTAAATTGCATTTTTTACACTCATTGTAAATAATTTTCTCTTTGTAAGGAGAAACATACCATCATCCATCCACGACTCACCCTTTTCTCACACTTAGTGGGGGAAAGGGTTTAGGTAGCTTTGCCCTTGTATGTCACTTGTCATTGTTCCTTTGGCTTGTTCCCTACCTTCCACCTGTACTGACTGAGATTGGGAGACAGATGACCTATTTTAGGTTGACTCTCCTATTCCTTACTAGTATTTTCTCTTTTCATTTTTCTTTATGTGATTTCATGTGTGTAATGTGAGACTTTGTAATGTTTCATTTGATGTACCTCTCTCTTTTTTGCATTCTTCTATATGTACCTTCATTATTCTCTATGTCATATGCTTTCCTTTTCATTTGTCTTGTGTTTTCCTTTTGGGGATGACACAAGGCATTGAGACATTTATGTCTCTTCCATGTTGGCCCAAAATATTTTTCTTTATCTTTTCTTTGTCTTGTGTTTCCCATTTGGGGATGACGCAAGGCATTGAGACATTAACGTCTCTTCCACTTGGACCCAAAAGCTTTTCTTTATCTTTTTCATTTTTATTTAGTTTTCCTTTTAGGGATGATGCAAGGCATCGAGACATTCATGTTTCTTCCATGTTGACCCATTTTTTCAAAAAAATTTTAACTCTCTTCGTGTCATTCTTCCATTTCTATGTGTATTTTGGGAATGATGACAATTCAATGCTCTTATAACATAATTATAGCAAAGACATACTGACCCCAAATCCCTATATCCCTTATGTATTTGTGGGGCAAACCTTTCCTTCCTATTTCATAATGTAGCTTATTTCAGAAACATATGACTTGGCATAGGGTTTTTCGAGGAAAGCTCTCATGTCTTAGGACAAAAGAATTGGCTACTTTAAATAATTTCTCACAGTGATGGTGTAGCAACTGCTTTAAAGTGGGGGCATACATCGATGACATATTTTGGAAAAATTTCATGTTGTGATTTTTCTTTTTTCTTGTGATGTATCCTCTTCTTGGTGATGTCATTGGGTTTGATGTCATTCAAGAGTGTATGATCTACTAAAATGGCATGATGCAAATGAGGCATCCCATGGGTGAAAATCTGGCACTTTTGACTTGTCCTCTCTTGGAGACATTAGTCATAATGTTCCCTAAGAGGAAGACCTTTACATGAACAAAGCAAAATCATATTTAACAAAAACTTTACATGACAAAAGCATTACATTGTGGTGCCTTATTGAAGTTATTAAGAGGATAGCTTTGGTATGGTTAGTATGATGGGAAGCTGATACACTGGCATGAATTTCTCACTAAACCACTTCTTTGGGACAACTCACCTAGTGGATAGATAGAGGTTCCACTACACCAAACTGAGCAACATATCTTATGGACAAACAACCCCATTTCACATCATGTTGAAATAGTTGTGCTTGATCCTTTGTTTTTGTTTATTTTTCTTGGCCATTAATAGGGTATGGTTATGTATCCTGGTTATTTCTGCATACTTAAGTGTCTTGGATTTCTACTTTAGTGTGATTTTAACATGTGGTCATCCTCTCACTAAAGTGGGGGAAAAATGTAGTAACAAAAAAAGTAGCCTTTTCCCTTACTTGGTTTGGGATATAATTGACACTAAAATTGAATTAATGGTGTCTTGGGATGGTGCTGTAATGTGTTGTACACATTCACATCATTCTAGGGTCCTTATTTAATTAAACTATACTTAAATTGTACCTTTTGTAAAAGTGTTGTAAAGTGATGTAACACATTTTAACACTTTTCTAGGGTTTGTTTAATTAATTGAGCCTAACGGGTCCCTTAAATAAAATATATTTAACTTGTACCTTATTTAGATGTTGTAAAGTGTTGTAACACACTTTCACATTTATCTAGGGTCCCCTTAGTTAATGGTGGCTAGTTGAGTTTAAGTGACCCTTTTAATTCAAATTCAAGCCCACTTTTCAACGATCTATCATGGCACCCAATAATGATATTGTATGACATTTAATTTAGAAAATTTTATGTCTTGAAAAATGTTGCTAGGACCCATTCACCTTTACTCGCACAAGGTGTCCTCTCCACATATAACACCCCTTTCTATGCATTTTTGAGGTGGGTTTTTTATGTACTTTCACCCCCTTGAACTATGGTCCTAGAAATTGTGCCAAGACCCATTCACCTTTTTGGGACACCCCTTTTCTATGCATTTTTGAGGTGGGTTTTTTATGTTATTTCATCTGGGCCTCGAAGCATGGTCCTAGAAAGTTGTGCTACAAACCATTCGCTTTCAGTGGCGAATGGTTCCTCCCTTAATATGACCCCTCTTTTTGAATTTAATTGTGGTGTTATCCTTATAATTTTAATATGAGATCTAAGGTTGTCTTGAATTCTTTGAATTTTAGGGTTAATCTCTCAATTTAGTATAAATAAGGGGCTAATTCACATTGTTTCACCTAGCAACTTTGAGAGAGCATCCTTATAGCAAATTGGAGTCTACAAGGGCATCTCAAGAGAATTCATAAGGCATTTCAAGGCAAATTTCTAGAGTTTATTGTAGCAATTCAAAATCAATTCATCATGTCAAGCATTTAATGCATTCATGTATGTTGTTGAGCTGAGATAGTTAATGTAGCATTGGACATCTACTTGCAAGCATTGTTAAGATCTTATTCAAGGATCAAGATCTACATTTTTCATGGCCACTACATGCTAGTTTGTAGATTTGTTTCACAAGACATCATCCAAGGTGATATCAGTTGCATATTTCATGTTTCATGCTTCAATTTCATTTATTTCATCATTTGGTTTAATTACCTACAAGGGGTTTGACCAAGGAAAACCCCCATTCACTAACAATCAACAATTTTTTCTTCCCTTGAATATGTGTTTGCAGATTTATTGGTTGAAGATCAAGTGGAGAAGAAGTTTGAAGAAAAATTGAAAAAGTTGTCAAATTGAAAAATTTTCATCCATAGTGCAAGAATACAAAAACAAGGCTATAGAATTTATTCCGGACTTTTAGGAGCTCAAAACCTGGGAATTGAGAGTGTAGATATTGAAGAAAGTAACCTAGAAATCAGTTTTCCAAAACCCTAAAAGGACCCATTTGCCACTAAAGGTGAATGAGTCCTATGTGGACTAAAAACAAGTTTTCTACAAGGTATACATCATTTTAAAATCTCAAAACTCCCTTTTTCATTGTTGTAATAGTTTGGGTCATTTCTTATTGTTATTTGCATCTTTTGGCTCTCATAATTGAATATTTCATAGTGAAAATTAGTTGGTCCATCATCTGGATCCATTCATCTTGGTGATGACCCCTATTTCTTTATGTTTTAGGTAAGAATGTAGAAATTAAGAGGTTTATGCAAAGAATGAAAGATAAAATCCAAAACAAGAACAAACAAAAAAATTAGAAGCAAACCAACAATATTTTTGGTTGGTGTTGATTGCCTATCCACTCACATTCTCCTGCATTAGACATGCTAGGTAGGAAAATTTGTGAGCATAGCTCACAAAGCAGAGTTGAGTAGTAGGAATACTCTCCCAAGTTGTAAGTAACCTACAGTGAACTCCATCGATGTTTTTCAAGTGCATAAAATTACTTTTTCCTTCTTTCCTAATGCCTAGATGGAACAAACATCCTTGTCCTCCAACTTTGCTCACTATTCTTCTCTCCTCTTGGGGATTTGTATCCACCATTTACTGACTTCCTCCTCCAAATAATTTTTCCTCTCCTCTTTCCCATTGTGGGATCCAACCCACTATTATCTTTCCTCCTCCACCAAGCAATATTTCCATCCTTCTCATCCTCTACATCTTCTACATGTAAATATACATTTGTGTGTCAAATAGCAACTACATTCTTCTTCACATCTATTTGCAAGTCCCTATCAAATTACTCATCATAAATATTATAAAAATTATAACTTCTTTCACCAAGTTGGTAGTTGATCCTTCATTTCCCTTCATATTCATTTTTATATAACTTCTCAATCTCCATCTCAAGCAAGTTATGCTCCTCAACAATAACTAAATCAACAACCTTCTTACACAAATATGCGTTGAAACTTTCCATGTGTCTACATTCTTCTTTCCCTTCATCCTTTATTGCATTCATCATCTCAAACAAATTATAGTCAAAAGTTTCAAATTTTACTTCATTTTCCTTTGATTATTCAATTTCCCTTTTGTTTCCCTTCACAACAATTTTTTCATCTCCCATAGCTATCACCATCCTCATGCCCTCCAAAGGACACATAGTTGTTTCTACTATATCAAATTTAGTCTCTTCATTCATGTCTTTCAAAAGACATACCTCTACCGCAACCTCTAATGCCTCCACTCTTTTGAATTCTTCATGAATTGTCTCTTCATATTAATGTCCTAAACTTTCCATGTATTTTAATGGACCATTCTCCATTAAAATTTCATAATTTACCTTTTCAAAAGAATCAAATATAACTAATTTTCCTCCTTTTGGGACTTTATGGGTTGCCCCCACAGTCCTTTCCTTCCATGCCCCTTCTATCAAAGGGCTACCAAACTTCTCATCCTTTGCAATCTCGATTACAATCTGTTCTCTTTCTTCTTGATCCTTTTGTACAAATATATTCTCTTCTTTTACTTCATTATTTATATCTATTGCAATTTGTGACACCATAAATTTGAAAGCTTAAATTCTATCCCATACATCCTCATGAAGTTAGTTTAAAGAAAGCAAATAAAATAACATTACTTATGAAATAATACATTATGCTTTACAAACAAAACAACAAAACAAACTAATTAAAATCATAAAAAGCATAGTGAATAAACTATTCCATAGTGGATTGGTGCCACTTTGATGTGAAAAATGACCCTTTCCCAATCCTTTGACAAGAAAATGATGATGATACAATGCTATGACAATGGAAAAAATTAGCTCTCAATGTGAAGAGAGTAACTTTGCAAGAAGTTGTAAATTGTAGATGATAAAATGAAGGATAGCCTCTCCATTTATAGAAGAGTTTGATGAGGTAAGAGGCCAAAGGGATGAATGTGGTACAAAAACCCAACCAGTGACAATATTCCATTTGTCAATATGCGATGGGATGAAAGATGTGTAGATGTTGGTCAATGTGCCAAAGAGGGGGAGATTTGAAATTCAAAAGATGGCTTATTGGAGGGAGAATAAAAAGTCTTCAATGCCAAGTGGGGGACATGTAAGAGGGGAGTTAATTCTATGTTGGAAGGGACAAGTCATTTGAGAGAGAGATTTGAAATGGAGGAATATTCCACTTTTATGCCATGTTGATGGAAATTAGAAGATTTAATAAATCATTTAATTGATTTATTTGTGCAAGTGGGAAAAGCTAGAGGATGTGACATGGATTAGATTAACATTAATCATGATTTGATTAACTTAAGTGAAGATTAGGTGATTTGACCTATTTGATTTAGATTTATGGATTAAAATAAATCAAAAGGATATGGACAATGATTTAGCCTTAGTTAAATAAATATTTTTATTTATTTAGCTAAAGGGGATGATGTTAGTGTTAAAGATGAATTTATTTAATTCAAATGGAGGACTTTAGAGATTAATCTAATAAACTTGATTTATTTGATGAATGGATGAATATGACTTGATTAAATGCATAATGCCAATTTTGCATGTCTACATTTTGCCCCTCTTTGAAGCAATGTACTTGTTGCATTGGTTCAAAGAATAAACTTGCCACGATCAAAATTAAAAAAAAATCTTATTTTTTCGGATGCCCCAGCAGAAAGAAGTATATTGGTACATTGCTCCCCCAAGAGATCGAGTGAAAATTTTGATTTGAAGGTCGATCTCATGATAAATAGGTTCAAGATGGATGTATGGATGGTTATAATAATGATCTAAATGAGATGGTTTTAAGATGCTTAGAATAACCAATCTATATTATCCTAAACAACTTAAATGAGAATGCAATGCATGTGAGATGGATGAGATGGATGATGTGATATGCTATGATTATGAGATTTATGTGTGCTAATGATTTGTGGATGTAGGATGGATGCATTGGTGATGATGATTAACTATCCTGGTATGATTTTAGCGCAGAAAAAAAGAAGAGATGAGATAATGACAAGAGGATTCAACAAGACAACATTATGAGAGATGATGATGATGATAATGATTTGCTTATTAGGAATTGGGACTTTAAAATGGCCACTTACCTTATGTTTGATAACACACATAAGCATGATGCATCAAGGTATAAAGAACCAGGATGGTGTTGCACTTAGTGTGATGGACTTTGACTTGACAATCAGATAGGAGTACTCTTGTTCACACTTGACATATGAAACCTCATTAAATGTAGTTCAGATATTTCAAACATCTTAGACCAAAACATAGAAAGGAAAGCCTTCCTATGTGGTCAAAAAGATACCTAAAACATCCTCCCTACACCCAAATAAAGTACACATGATCAAGGTTATATTACAAGAACATCCAACAAGCACAAAAGATAAAAAGATAATAATCATTGCCACATTCCTATCTCTCTAAATCCTTTTGTTTGGACATCATCGAGAGGTTATTGGAATGAGCGCAAAGAGATAAGTCAAAAGAGAAAGATGAAGTAAACAAGCAAGCTAATGTTCTTCAATACCACTAGCCAAGACTAAACTATGGTGATGCCTGATGTTGATGTCCATTGTAGGAAGGATGCATCCTAGGACATGACTATATCGAATGATTTGATATGGGACTGATTGGAAGATAGGCTATCGACACAAAGAGTTGACTAACTTGTTTATGTATTGATCTAAACTTGAGACTTTGACAATTGAGTTTTCACTTTTAGCCTACTAGACTTGTTTATGATTATTTCACAAAAGGTTGGGGATGGTGATTGATTTATTGTGAGTGATGTTTATTGTGGGTGAAAGTGAGATGTGACAGATGGATTTTTCAAATATTTGGATGTTTTTGGAGTTTTTTGGAATGTTTTGGGGCTATTTTTGGTATTTTTGGGTTATTTGAATGTTCTTGGATTTTGATGAGATTTTTTGAATGTTTTTGGATTTTGATGTCTCGGGGGCTGATCAAAGATTAGCCTTTCATATGTTTAAGCTTAGAGATGATGTAGTTTAGATGCCATGTTTATGACATTTTCTATTTTTATGAATGTTTTTGGATTTTCTTGGTTTTTTGAATGTTTTTGGATTTTCTTGGTTTTTTGAATGTTTTGGGATTTTGATATGATTTTGGATGTTTTTGGATTTTTGCATGATTTAAGGATTCCAATTGAAGAGGGTTTGATCAAATCACCTTCGATGAAACCCCCTTGGATAGAACCTCGCTATTTTTAAACCATACCTATAAATGCATCTCCTTTACACCTATCAAAATGCTGATAAAAAATCACTTTTGATTTAGCTTTTGGGGATCAAATGAATTAATTTAAAATTTATTTCAAATGATTATGAATTCCTAACAAGCTATTCAATGAATATAATTTTAATATGTTTTGGTTTTGTTATGTATTTGTTTTTTAAGTTTTATTAAACATAGGTTTTTCATCGAAAATGAATTTCTTTGTTCTTCACATGTGGAAAAATAGAATATTATCAAAAAAAAAAATTGAAAAATATGAGTGCACCAGATATTGAAGTCCTTGATCCAAAAAAAAAAAAAATAAAATTTTGACATATACAAAAAAAGTTACGTTATACGGTCGCGTTGGGAATTGTAATTAGTTTGACTTTGAAACTTGATTAAGGAAAAAAATTCAATTAAAAACTATCTAACCAAGTGGAAGCACTAGATATCAGAGTTAAAATATAAATTTGAAAGAATTAGAATTTTATCCTTTATGGAAAAAAATTATGCTATATGGTAAAAGGCCACTTAAAAATGTTGTTTTTGGAAAAAAAAATCGTGGGAGATCGAAAAAGAAGTGCAATTTGATTCCAAAAATTTTGAAAAAAATATTTTTAGAATCTAAAGACAAAATTTGATGAGACTCTAGTTTTTACCATCTTCAAATTCCTCATGGTTTAGCCACTATAGGTGCCCGAATGTGAAGATTTAGTTAAAAATAATAATTTCAGTGTCCAATTTGGCCAAAAATTGTAAACCACTATTATGGGATCACCCGTCTAGTAATTTGAATTTTTGGCTCACAAATGCTTGACCAAATTGATTTTATGTTTTCCAATGTTCGGATCACCACATAAGTTGTGGGATATAGATCAATATTTATTCCTGAAGCAAGATGTAAATATCTACCCCCAGTGTCTAGCAATGTATGGAATGTCATGGGTGGATGCTTGGATAGGTGTATGGATGGATGGATATGGATTATCTTGCAATAAGATAAGGTGTTTGTATAAATAATGCTTCATGGCTCAGATAATGCTGGATAGGATAGGATAAATGAAAATGACCCATGTCAAGATGTTTATTGTAAGCAAGTGTAAAGTGTGTACCAAAGTTTGTCAAGATCAAGATTATGTGGAAGATAGATGTAGACATATGAAAATGGATTGGATAAATGGTTCATGGATGAATGTATTTATTATGGTTGAGATGATGGAAGACTAGATTTATTAATGGATGTGATGAGATGCATTCACCTGAAGGGGCGCATGTAGATACTCATTTCTACACATGATTCTTGTTTTCCAAGTTTTCATCATGGTACCTATCCAAATTGCTGCCCATACCGTTTTCACTAGAGGACAATTTTTTTTTTACTATTTTCAATCCTTTTTCTGATTTTTTTGGATTTTTCTGAAAGATTTTAAGTTCACGGTGAATCAACTTATGGTGTTGATGTAGATGCTTCTATCATAATGTGCCATTGATATCCTTCCTAAATAAGCTTCTTTTCCAAGATATGTGCACTTGAATACAACTTTTGAGATTCTTGATCTACTTTGCTGACACCAGAGTTAACTTTGTCTTTGTGTGCACATTGTGATAGAGTGCCTTATAAATCCTTATGATGAAGGGTGACTGCCAATACATGGTTAATGTGAGAATTGGATATCATACATGGAGGTATGGATGGAGTGTGTTTAGGAATAAAAGATGGATTGGTTGACAATTTGGAACCTTTGACTCTCCAAACTTGGGAAGATGAGCAATGATGGGTGGATACAAAAGTGTATGTGGAATTAGGACCAACTGATTGATATACTTTGTACATTTCTTGAGATTCTTTCTTTTGATTTTGTGGACATCTTTGATGGATACTTTTCCCTTTCATAGTTTCTTTAACTAATGGAGTTTGATAGGGATAATCTTTCTTTGTATTCTTTGGTATCCATGTGTATTTGATTTGTCCATTATGCTTCTCTTCTTTTTCTTTGATAACATTCTTTGTTCTTTGATTCAAATATTTCTTTTTATGTTGGTCCTAATTCATGGATGGGGTGATGGGTGGATGAAAATTCATGACATGGCTGGTTGTAGTATTGGCATCGATTTCATCATAAGGATTCTTCGTGCTCTCTATGTTGATGTTTGCTTGAGACATAGTTGCCCCCAGTATGATGGTAGTATTACCTTCATGCTTTGATTCTTCCTATTTTGAGAGCTCTTGTTTAGAATGAATTCTCTAATGAATGACCACTACAGATGATGTTATTGGAATTGTTTGTTAAGTAGACTCTGGAATCTTGTGTTCTGTTTGACCTGTTTCCTTAAGTGGAGAATGTTGGATATCTGCATACCAGATGTCCTTAGTCTGAATTTGGGATATATCTAATTTTTATTTTAACAACTTATCCAGACTATAGGAATCAATAATCTACTCTTTTTGTGTAATACATTTGTCAAGAGTAAAGGAATCCTATTCTAAATAAAGATCATCTACGTGTCCATCCAAAGAAAGAATCTCATGGGTAGATGGAGGAGTATGTTCTATGTGGATGTGATCATCATTTGCGACATCTTGTATAGATAGGAGAGTGTCCATTAGATCATTGCAATAGCTGGGAGATACAAATTATTGATCTTGAATGATTTCAGAATTGCTTTTCACATGCTTTGGATCAAGTTCTTAACATGGCTCAATTTTAAAGGATGGATTACTTACAAAGGGTTCTTGGATATCTTCATTAGGCATAAGAAGTGGATCAATATCCTCTTGATATTTGAGTGAATTTGGATCAAGTGTTGAGTTGAATATTCCTTCAACATTGACAATCATGAGGTCGAAGGATGTCAATATTTCTTGGAAAGGACCATTGCTAGACTTTGGTGAGAGATGTTGATCATGCTTTAGAATAAATTTTTGAGATATGTCCTCTAACTCCTTAGGTGATGTAGAGACATTTTCAACATGATCATTGGTCGATGTATCATTGATTATAGGATCAAATAATGTTAACACTCCTTGAAATAGATCATTGTCAGATATTGTTAAGGGATTTTTATCATGATCAAAAAGTGACTCTTGATGTATGTTTATTTGATCTTTGGATGAGGTAGAAACATCTTCAAGATCTTGATCATTATTTTCAACAATTGTGGTGCAGAGATTTTCAATTCCATCATTAGTAGTTGAATCTTGATCATTGTCCCTAATTATAGTTATTTTTTTTATCAATTAGGTCTTGGATGAGATTTTTGAGTCGAACACAATTTGATGTTGTGTGTCCCTTTATTTTTTGATACTCACAAAGGTGCTTCTCTTCATACCAAGGTGGTTTTATGTCTAGTTCTTGATAGTTCTCATAGGTCGGTATTTTAATGAGATTTCCCTACACCAGCTATTGCATGACTAATTCGATTAGTTTCCCAAGTGGTGTGTATTTTCATTTGTTACCTTGTGAGGTTTGTAATTTAAATTGACCTTTTAGTGATGGATCTTTAAGATGTGGGGGTTGGATTTGTTGATGTGGTTGATATTGATATCTAACTTCTTCACTTTGGAGATATTGTTCTTGATGTGGTTGTGGACACAACTTAATGCTTTGATGACATGGTTCAACCAATGGTAGACTATTGATTTTGGAGTGAAGATGTGTATTAGAAAAATGTGTCAATTATTTTGGCAAGTGAAGCAATTTGATCTCGCAAAATTTGATCTTGATTTTGATCTTGACACCATTGATATAGTTGATTTGGCTTTTGTTCAAGAAAAGTTGGAACACATACTTGTGGTGTTTGTACAAGATCATGGAAAAATTGACTTTGGACAATGTTTTGATTTGGGATGATGTTCAAATTTTGCATTATAGGTTGAAATTGAACATTATTGTGGTTGGGAATCACATTGCCTTGATTTAGTTAACTTTGATTTTGCATGGTGTTACCTTGACTTTGATTAATACATGGAGTTGTTAACATCTTATTTGGACTTTGAACAACATTTGTGTGATTTACAAACATATCTATCCCAAAATTCCTCAAGTGTGGATTTGAAATGTTTATATTTGGAAAACTTGTACTTGGCATATATGGATTTGGTGGGATGATGTTTTGTGGAAGACTCGTGCATTGGGTGTTTGGTTGATAGATTTGTAGGTTTAGACTTGGATTTAAATCTACCATCGGAATAGGTGTTCCAAATTTTAGATTGGGCATACTCACATTTGTTGTACCATTGAGGTTTGTAGGAGATAATGATCCCATGTATGGATTGTATAAATGTGAGTTTTGAAAATCAATTGGCATTGTATGGCTTTGATAGTTTGGTTGACTTGATTTGCTCATGATGTATGGATCAAGTTTAAATTCCATGTTCTTGTGTTTTGATCTTGCTGCAAAAGTGACCTCTAAGGTGTTTAGGACCAATGATGAGATGAAGGATGAAGGGGATGAATGATATGGGTGTTGAACTTTTTAGGAACTTTGGATCAATACTAGACTTTAGGATTTAATTTGGATTGTTTTGATTGGATAATGAACTTGTAAAACCTAAGATGTTAGATGTGATCTTTAGGATAAACTTGTTCAAAGAGGTGAAATTTTAACTAAGTGTGTGTGGAAGGATTCATCCATACCTAACTAAACAAATGATTTTGATTTGGTTTAAGGATGTACCCAAGTCTAGATAATGATGTTTCCAAAGCTCTAAAGTTTTTTGTGAGATGGAGATGATAAATTTTTGGAGTGGATGAAGTGTTTGATTTGATCCTAAATGAACCTAAGGAGAACCTTATTTACAAGAACAAGATATTGAAGAAAATTATTTTCCTTAAGAGTGGTTCAAACCAAAAGACCAATGTTTGCATGAAAACCATATGACCAAAAGATACCAAGCACATGTGTGGGGTTCAATTGATTTAACTTTTCTTAATGAGTTTTTTTTATCACAAGCAGACTCTTGATTAGCTTTTGAAACTAGATGTCCAATGTCCTAATTCTCTTTCATCCCACAAAGTGCATTATGTGGAAATCGAGGAAATCAAGGAAAAGGTTACCTAATGTTGATCTTAGTAGGAGAAAATTGAGATGAAATCCAATTGCTTAGAAGCCTTTAAGGATGAGAATCCCAAGGGAAAGCAATAACATGTGAATTCGTTCAAGGATATTTGCTTCTCCTAAAGGGTTTGAGATTTGATGCTCATGTTGAATGTTTGTTTTCCAATGTTTTTGATCAAGCAAAGTGTTTTGATATCAAGAACAGTACAACCCTATGGCTATGAAAGACTATATTTGTTGATTCCCCACTTGGACAAGTCCACCTACACTTATTTTTAGTGAATGGTTAGATGCATGACCCCACTAGCTTCCCTCCACGACACTCACTTCTTGGGGTAGCCAAGGATCAGTACCCATGAAACTCCCATGGCATACTTTCCATTTCTACTACAAATCGTAAAATTGTAGGGCAACTTCAGAATCACTGTTCTTGCACCAATAAATAGATAGGGATTTTGGCCTTTCTACAACAATGGTTTTAATTCAAACTTTCCATTCATAGGAGTTGACCCATCGAGGCGAGAGATTATTGCTTCCCTTCTCGTCGGAGCCAATCGCGTGATACTAGCCTTTGTCCTAGTACCCACTTGTATATCTTGGCTGGAAATACTCTTGGATTTAGAGTGTTACTGGTTGAGTCGTTCCCTTGGGTGAGTAATTTTTTCCCAAGGTGGGCCCTCTAAGATAAACAAAAGTGAGAAAACATATTCATAACTCGATCGATATTTTTTGAGAAATAAAGAGAGAATACATGTGATAGGTTTACTCACACTCGCAAGATATTTTGTTCAATTTTAGTTCCCAAAATGAAGTGTGGAGGCAATTACTTCATCCCAACCTAAGACCACCCAAAATCCTTTTGATTCTCAAGATCACTGTGAGGTGTGAGACAAGGGCATACGTCTTTTCAATGGTATTACTTTGAGTAAGTAATTACAAAACAAAGTAGCACATGTTAATTTTAAATGGACAAAGCAAAAATGAATTCTTTTTAAGCACCAAAGGAAATGTGAATATTGCTTTGTTCAATTTTAAAATCCGAAAACCAAATCTTGTAAGTTTGTTCTAAAGTTCTTTTTAAGCCCTTTGTTGCAAAAATTGAAATGTTCTTTTTAGAGCCCCAAAAAGATGTGAGTTTATTTAAAATAGAAAAATAAAGCATAGAATGGAAGCCTTAAGAATTTAAAAATGCTTTGTTGATTTCAAGTTTTTAATGCTCAATTCCTTTTCAACTCCAATCTTGCTTTGTTTTTTCTTGATTTCAATGTTTGATTTTGATGTCAACCTAACCTGTAAAAATTACAAAGTAAAATCTTAAGAATGAAATTTATTGCAAGGAATCAATGTAACAATGCGTTATCAAAAATAAATTACCCGTCATGCAAAGTCTCTAAGAAAAAATAGACAATGGTTATAGCTAAAAGTTAGATTTGATGAATCCCAAGAAACTGTATTTAAGAGTACTTCCCCAAGGTTGTTGCCATCAATAGAGATAATTTTAAATCAAAACTCAAATTTGAAATATGTAACACTTAGTCATATGTCATTTTACCTGCAAGATTTACTACTATAATGCTTATTCAGAAAAGCACGAACCATCAATCATTTAATGCATCAGTTGATATTTAAATAGAAACAAAGACTTTACCGACACCCCAATTTGAATAAAAGTCATATCATCATTATTTTGTACTTATTCTCTAACCTTGTAAAACCTTTAGAATTTATGAGGATGTAGATTAAGAATTGAATTCCACCAATGCATATGAAGATTTTCAAACTAGAGCTGAGATGGGGACCGCATGTCTAATGTGTAGGGGCTTAAATTCTAGTGCCATATGTAACACCATAAATCTGCAAGCTTAAATTTTATCTCATACATCCTCATGAAGTTAGTTCAAAGCAAGCAAATAAAATAGCATTCTTTATGAAATAATACATTATGCTTCACAAACAAAACAACAAAACAAACTAATTAAAATTCTAAAATGCATAGTGAATAACCTATTCCATAGTGGATTGATGTCACTTTGATGTGAAAAGTGACCCTTTCCCAATCCTTTTACAAGCAAATGATGATGATACAATTCTATGACAATGGACAAAATTAGCTCTCAATGTGAAGAGAGTAGCTTTGCATGAAGTTGTAGATTGTAGATAATAAAATGAAGGATAGCCTCTCCATTTATAGAAGAGTTTGATGAGAGAAGAGGCAAAAGGGATGAATGTGGGACAAAAACCCAAGCAATGACAAGATGCCATTTGTTAACATGTGATAGGATGAAGGATGTGCACATCTTGGTCAATGTGCCAAAGAGGGGGAGAAGTGAAATTCAAAAGATGGCTTGTTGGAAGGAGAAGAAAAAGTCTTAAATGCCAAGTGGGGGACATGTAAGAAGGGAGTTAATGCTATGTTGAAAGGGACAAGTCATTTGAGAGGGAGATTTGAAATGGAGGAATATTCCACTTTTATGCCATGTTAATGGAAATTAGAATATTTAATAAATCATTTAATTGATTTATTTGTGCAAGTGGGAAAAGCTAGAGGATGTGACATGGATTAGATTAACATTAATCATGATTTGATTAACTTAAGTGAAGATTAGGTGATTTGACCTATTTGATTTAGATTTATGGATTAAAATAAATGAAAAGGAGATGGAAAATGATTTAGCCTTAGTTAAATAAATATTTTTATTTATTTAGCTAAAGGGGATGATGTTAGTGTTAAAGATGTATTTATTTAATTTAAATGGGTGACTTTAGAGATTAATCAAATAAACTTGATTTATTTGATGAATGTATGAATATGACTTAATTAAATGCATGATGCCAATTTTGCATGTCTACACAATCATTTCTTTCTTCTCTTCATCCTTCAAAGGATTCTCAACTACTTTTTTCTCTCCTATTGCAACTTTGATCTTTCTTTATTCTTTCATACTCTCATTAGGGCATACTAATGCAATTTCTTTTACCATTTCCTCTTGTTTATCCCACAATAGATTCAACACATATTTCTTCCCATCATTGATTATGATATAAGTGTTACTACTACCATTATGTATAGCTTCCCTATCTCAAAGCCAAGGTTGACCCAAAAAACCATGAAAAACATCCATGGGTACTATATCACATACAATTTCATCCTTATATATTCCAATGTGAAAATTCATAATGTTTTGTTCACTTACCAAAATTTGATGACCTCACAACCAAGAGACATAGTATGGTTTAGGATGCTTCATCTTCCTAAATTTTATCTTCTCAACCATTTCTAACACAACCAAATTATATCTACTATCACTATCCATCACCACTTTGCAACACTTTCCACCATACTTGCACACAGTTTGGAATAAATCACTCCTTCAGATGGGTTCTTTTTTCACTTTTTGTGGCTTAAAATATTCCTTCTTCATCAGAAAACTCTCTCGATGTCTCCAAGACATTTTACCAAAAATTTATGACACACTCTTAATTTGCAACAACAAACAAATTAGAGCCAACACTCACTACTATTATAGGTCCCCTTGCAATAAAAATCTCATTACTATCCTCTTCCTAATAGGATTCTCAAAGATTCACCTTCAATATCTCTTCTATCCACTTCCTCTTATTGGAAGAGATTTGTACACCTTCTACCTAGCTTCATCTTTATTGGAGGATAGCCAACATGATTGCCATAGAATCAATGGCCTCCTAGGGATTCTTCACTCTTTACCAATTATTCACCCATGGTCCTGGTGGATTCTCTCCTCTCTCATGATCTTGTGGCTTTGATACCAATTGACACAAGATAGTTAGACCAACCCCATCACAATACTAGTAATAAAAACAATAACCCTTTGTCTCACAGTCATAATTCAATATGATAATCCATTTGTTAATTGAAAACCAACTACATCAACACCATGAAATCATTTGAATTCAAATTTGGTTTCCAATAATTCACCAACACAAATCTCTATTGATGTTTGTATTAAAATATCTTTACAAACATATTTCAAATTTATTGATTTCTCTACATTCACAACTTCAAAGTTCTTGCTCCTCAATTTCTCCACATGCTTGAAATTTATTTCTTATCCCTTCCTTTACCTCGTATAGATTCATTTTCATATTAGCTACTACTCCTTTCAGTTACCCTTATTTATTCCTCTGAGAAACATGGTCAACATTTACTTTAGAAAACTCACAATTTTTTATTTCCTATTTGTCTTATGCATCTTCTTACTCAACTTCTTTTCCAATTTCCTACAGCCCCACTTAGATCTCTTTGTTTTTCAAAGTTTATGCCAATTTCTAACTCCATGGATGTGTATATCCTATAATTAATTTTCCACTCTTATCTCCTTGTGAATGGTGCCCCAAACTTCCTTTCCACCCTTGGTCAATCCTCACATTTTATGCTCACAACTTGTCTTTTTGTAGACAACAATTAGAGGTAATTTGATGCCTCTACCAAGAACATAGTCTCTTGTATCTCAACAACCATTCAAATTTAAGATTCCTTTTCTTTTTCATACCCATCCTTGTACTACAACCTTTGGGTGACCAAGTTTTGTGCTTTCTATTTGAATATTAATATATCACCTTCCTTCTATGTCATTTCCATTTTAGTTGATCCCCTCCACTCTTTTTAAGGTTTGCCAAATAAATTTTCAAAGACCATTTGTTAATTCATGAAGACGAAAAGGAACCTCAATAAAATGAATTTGAAAATTGAATTTAGAGTCAATGACTCCTCATTTCCTAGTCAATCAACCAAGGCAGTTGCAATTAGAACTACTAACTTGGAGGTTATTTTTTCAAACTAGGCAATAATCGATCATTTTTCATGTTCTATTCCATCATAATTCAAGCCATAAGGATGCCAGAAAAAGATAGTGAAGATTTGTTTTACACTTGAGCCAATCACATTTCATGAGACAATATTTCTTCAAGACATATTTCTACTTCCATAATTGTCAAACTATCATGGTAAGAATGTATAATTTAAGAGGTTTAGGCACAAAATGAAAGAGAGAAACATAAACAAGAAAAAACTAAAAATTTAGAAGCAAAGCAACAATATTTTTGGTTGGTGTTGATTGCCTATCGACTCATATTCTCCTTCACGAATGAAATGCATAAATATGGATCATGATATTTCTTTTTGATGCTTTAATGATTCAAATGATATATGATGGATACAATTTTCATGTGATTGGCTAACTTCTTTTGTGATGCACTATGGTTGATGCAAGAAAGAATCAAGCCCTCTAGTGAGGAGAGGGAGAGTATCACCTAGGAGAGAAGTTTGGCACATGATAACCCATAATGTACCTACTTGAGCTCTCACACACTAAAATCCTAGTTTAGTTGAGTCAATTTAGTTCAGGATTCAGTAAGTAAACCCTTGGATGTAGTTTTTTAGAAATTTGGAATGTTTGTTTATTATTCTTTTCTTATTTGGTTATTTATGTGATTGTTTCCCTAGTTTCAATTAAATTGACTAAATCTTTGTATTGGGTATATGTTTTTCTTTGTGTATTTGATATATATGTTAATCAATATGTATATACACTAAATGTATATATGTATATATGCATGTATACAATAACACATCCATATGGTCATATACGTGTATGTACAAATAGGTAAAAAAACTTGTGTATACGCATATACGGATCTCACATACACATGGGAAATCAATTGGATACATATGTGTGTGTGTATACATATACATATATATATATATATACACTTGGTATATACACCTATCGATGAATATATATGTATGTTATTATTATTAAATGTTAAATAACTATATATATGTGAATTTATTAATATATATGTACTATGCATGTATTTGACAATGTATACATACATACACATATATTAATATACATATATACATTTGATATAAATATATATGTATATATGATTGGAAACTAAATGGTTTTTAATATATATGTTAATACACACACACACACACACACACACACACATATATATATATTATAATGTTTAAGCATTATAATGAATTTATATATTAATATCTATATGAGATTATATATTTTGAATGGTATGAATAGATACCAACATATATGTAATTCAAGGTAAGTGAAAAGAGTAATGCTTATATAAAGTGAACATTTTTCAACATAGCATACACTAAATGTCACACATATATTCATATATGTGATGAAGTGATTATTGCTACAATATAAGCACATAGCATATAGCATTGGGAATGCGTTATTTATATAATTTAATAAACTAATGGTTTTTATTTTTGTACACCATGTAAAGTAAAAGATATGCATTTAAATGTTAAAGTTGTTAAGTATTTGGAAGCCATGAATAAGTTGGTAAAAGTGTTGGATTTGGTCAAGCCATGTGCTAAGGAAGAAGGTAGCAAGAGTTTGTATTATGTTTTGACTAGCATCCATTAATTTAGGTACCCTAGTGAGAAGGTAGAAAGCAACAAAGCCACAATAAGAGGAAGTAAGCATGCAGGTAATCATTGCCATGTTTTAAATTAGTAAAATAGACATTGCTGGCAATCTATGGAGGGTGACTCAACCAAAGTAAATGAGTTAATTATTCTTCAGAATATTTATGTGTGTTTTTTATGTATCTTTTAGTAGCCACATTTCACCAATCTTTCTTAGTTGGCATGTTTGAGAGTAGAGTTTGTTTTAGAATTGTGTTTATAGTTTAGAGGTAGAAAAAAGTGGGGAAAAGGTAGTGAATAAAGAAGCTAAATTGTAGCCTTAAACTTCTCAATGTTTAGTATAAATAGAGGTAGTATCTTAGTCTTTTGGCATTCATTCTTTTGGAATTCATTTGCTTCCATTATATTATAGTTTTTATGTGCAAGTAGTGTTAAGTGAAAGTAGTGAAGAGTGAGATTTCTTGAGTTTTTTTGAGTTATTTAGTGACGATTTTGAGTATTGGGAAAAAGGATTGGATTTGGGATAAGCTTAAAATAGGAGCAACAAGCAGAGTTTTGATATTAAGCTTTGAGAGCGAATTCTCTGTTTGAAGCTAAATTTCTAGGAGTGCTACTCTTTCTTACCCATTATTATTTCTACTTCATAATCTATGTTTAATTGAATTAATGCAAGTTCTTGAGCAAGTTATAGTTGCTTACCATATTTGTTAAGAAAGTTGGCATATATAGCTAGATTGGAAATACGTTGCTTTGGATATCATATTAGTATGATATCTATATATAATTATCATGATTGTCATGATTGTATGATGTAGCTATATTAAACTATCTAGAAGGTATATGAATATGATACCAAGACGGTTGCATGTTACTTATTTCATTGCATGAGTTATGATGTTAGTAATGCAAAAATAATGATAGGATGTTAGATACGTCATCATTGATAGGTTATGATGTTATGTAAACCATGTTGGTAGTTTATCATTGAATGGTTACTCATATTTACTTGAGTTTAGGGGAAAAGTCTATTCCTTAGGGCTAGGGTATACACTTGAATATGATTATGTTGATAATGAACAATAGGGTGGAAAAACATATTAATGATATATATATTTTATGATTATGCTAGTATGTATACTTAACTATGAGTCTACACCTTTTCATGGTATTCTAGTCTTAAAGAAGGACATACGTTCTAACAATCCAAAGCCATAGTAATGAGGGAAATTAAAAGTGTAGAGGCACAAACTCCTCTCAAGCTGAAAATATCTTCTAGATTAGATATGAATTTAGTGTACATTGTACACATGTGAATATTTGAGTCTCATTGAAAGAAACGATCTATGATTATTTATGGACATGGAAACATAGAAACCTTATAGGAAAGATACATGAGAAATAGAGAATAGTCAAAAGGGAATGTTGATGTGGTAAATCATATTTATTTGATATGCATGTTTGTAGAATTTGATGGAAATATTCAAATAGTGACAACTAGAGGGTATTATCATAATATCTATGATATCATAAATCAAATATAGATAGCATAAAATGGTAAGAAATAGAGGTACTATGTTGGAAATGTCATTTTTTGATGTTGTTATAGAGTAGGGGGATTTGTCACCCCTGAGACACTAGGTCATGAGAGAGTCTCATGGAATGAGCTACCCTACAATACCTAGAGTTTTCATAATAGATTAGAAAGGGGGAAGATTGAGGTTGAAAAGGAAGGGAAAAGATGCAATATTTTCCTTCTACTAAAGACTGGTTTGATCAAAAGCAAGTGAGCCAGACTTAAAGGTTTAGACTACAGACCCAACAAATCACTATCTAAGGACATCAATGTGAGAACTATACTCTAGTGCATCACGCTACCATCGTAGGGATGCCTAGGTGTCCTGTACAAACATTAGGACTACTAACTACCTAACTATTAAGGTTTACAATTTTGCAAAGAAAGTGTTGAATGCAAAAAGTACAACAAAAAGAATAGTAAGTGCTATTCTAATGCAAAAATAACAAAGAAAGGAAGGAAAAGATATATCACTCTGAGCATGCTTTGATCCTTCAATTGGATCCAAATGAAGAAAACATATGCCTACATGCACAAAAGTAGGAAAATTATTGAGTTTTTTTCTAATGTATGCCATAGTTAGACCATTGTTTTGGTGTTCCCACCTCCATGCATAGCAATGAATCCATGAGATATAGAAAATAGATAAAGATATAATAGAAAAGACACCAAATAGAGTGCAAAGACAACCTGAATACCATTTTATAAGACATAGTGATGCAAAAAAGGTAGAAATAACAATATCACCTCCATTGTGTTATCACTCCAAGCTAAGAGAGGAAGCTGACACCATGCTGAGAGAGTGAAGCTTCATCAACCTACAAGAATGGTGGAGTTGCAACAAGAGTACATTGTAGAAGCCAAGTAGAGAGGAGAGAAAATAAAGAGAGAGATTCCAAGAGTGTGAGCATGAGAGAATGAGTAAAAATTTGTAAGAATTAGCACAAATGAATGAGATAATTAGATTGAAGCATTAAGAAGTGATTTTGAGTTGCCAAAAGGGGGATAAAAGGTCATTTTTCATTGGTCAAGGGTTGATAAAATACACTACCTTTGTATCCAATTGAATATGTAACATTTTTATAGATTTTGGGGGTAGTAATATTACGAAGATGGCAACATAACATCCAAACATTCATGTGGCACATGTTCATCCCTGAAATAAATTCCTCTAGCAACATAAAAAATTCAAGGCCATGCAGAAGGAATTTTCTGATGATGATGAGATTTGCATCATTAGATTTATATTTTGTAAAGTAAAGGAAAATAAATTAGGAATTTTATTAAGGTATAAATTTGTGCCATTACATTTTTCCCTCACTTGAGTTTGCATATGTGTCATTGTGGATGTGAGGTAAAGTAGAAAGAGATTGAGGATAATATACCATAACCATTAAGGAATTAGATCTTTGATCTAGTGCACCTAGACATGAAGGAAGTGGCTCCATAAGTTCTTGTTCCTATAAGGAAACCTTGGCATGATAGAGAGAGAGATGGCTCTATAGGTTTTTGGTCCTGCACAATTACGATCTCACCATAAAAATGTTAGGTTAAAATCATAATAGACACTCAAGAAGAAAAAAAATCTAGCATGATAAGACAACCTGATCAAATAGACACAAGACACACACTAATTAGATAAGCATGCACAACTATTGCAAACTTGATTATAGGAAAGTCATAGAAAAGTGAACCTAGTCGAGCTGCCCTCAAGTGAGATGCCAAGATGTGATATGTTTGACAACAAGACATCGTGACATCACATATCAGATAGAAGACAACTCTAGTCAGGTTTTCCCCATGCTAGATGTAAAGATATATGATATCTAACACCAAGACATAGCAACATCAAATATCAGATAAAAGACACACAATTGTATGACACTAGAGAATTCAATTGAAGGAAAATATTTCAAAGGATTTCCTTCAGGAGGAAACTCTTGAAAACACCAAGGGTCCCATTCCAAGAGACACTCCATTTGAAAGAAATGAAATTTTTTGCAAGTGATTTTATCATCAAGGAATTCTTTTGAAAGATCTATTGTCAAGGAATCCAATGGAAAGAATGCTCATTTTCAAAGGAAAGTTCTTAGAATTATTCATCTTAGAAAAAACACTCCTTTCTCAAAGGAAAAATTTCAAATTCTTTTGCTACAAATTCATTTTGGAAAGAGAAATTTCACTAAGGGGTCCTCGCCAAGAGAATGCATCATCCTGGAAAATGAAAAAACTTCAGTAAGAGATCCTTTGGCCACAAAATTTTCCTTATTGAAAATTAGAGAAGTTGATACCCTCCTCCTTAGGATGGTGTGCTATGCAAAGGAGCACATGGCATCCTAAGGAGAGAAAGGGGATTCAAAGATGTTTTGGCACATAACACATAACAAGATATATTTGTGGAATGTTTCCACACATGTGAGGGACAACATATAAGAACCACAACATCACAAAGTGAGTAGATAAAGATGAAGAAATCAATAGAAAATGGGTTCTGAGAACTCGAGGTAAGACTATTCATAGATACAAATATATATAATACATTGTATGAACAAACAGTCATCAATCCAAAAAGTTTCATAGAACATGAAGAAGACCTCATGAAGGAAAAATAAAATTAAGAATTGGGTCAACATGGAAGAATTCCTAAATGCCCCCAACACTTCGCATCATCCCCAATTTTTGAAAATTAAATTCATGACACATAGAAGAATGATGATACACATAGTAGAAGGGCACAAAAAAATGTCTACACCTGTATCCAAGCACCTACAATGGTAGTGTGGGTCCTCCAACTAGGATCACAAACACAAAAAGACAAGCATGAGGGAACACAAACACACAAAATATTTATAATATAAATAAATAAGAATTACCACCATACTCCCCACCGACTAATAGGTCATCTTTCTCTTGATTCAAATCATTATAAGGAGAGGGAAGATGGCCCCACAAGGGTGAGATAGCAGGAAAATTACCTTTTGACTGGCCTATAAAAAAGACTAAGGGAGAAGACCCCTCAAGGTATTCTTTACTAAGCTCTTGTGAGGCTAAATTCATCTATCTTGCAAAGATCAAGGAAAAAGATAGGATATCATCCATCAAATTAAACATGCACTTTACTAGATTTCCATGTGTCAATTGGGTGGGAGAAGAACAAGAAAATTGAGAGTCATTTCCAACCTCATCGAGAGGGGAAATGAACAAAACCAACTTTTGAAGAAGGTGAACCCTTCTTATGAAATTAACTTGCAATGAGGTCATCCTCTAGCTTTCGCTTTAGCGAAGGATGTAGAATATCTACAAAAGAAGTGGAATCTGAGGAGGAAGAAGAAAAATCCACATCATGCACCATCGTTGTGTTTGACGCGTTTATGGACTGTGAAAAGGGAGGGATGTCTAGGAGGGAAATCAAAAGAGGATGTTCGATAGAGGGAGTGATGAAAAATTGCACCCTTTTTGGGTGAGTATCATTGGGTCCCATTAGGGGAGGTTAGAGCAAAATAGAAGCGATTGGAACTGAGGTAGACATAGTAGGAGGAAGTGAAACATTAAAATAAGATGTTGAAATAAGAGCTATTGGCTCCCCCTTTTTCTTCTGAAAGGAGGCTTATTTTGTGACTAGGGCCTCTTCCCTACATTTGTGCTCATGCACAAGCTGATTATGTTGACTCTAAGAACTAGAAATCATGGCCTAAGAAGGGGTGAGAGGATCTTGTTCCACAACAAGAGCATCCTTCACAACCATCACTGGTGGAAGGACCATCTCCTAGACAAGAGGAGGAAGCACATGAGCAATAATGAGAGTAGGTGGAGAAGTACACACAATTGCCTCAGTAGCAGGCCTCTCTCGTTCACTACCAAGGTATAGGAGAGAGAGTGGTAACAGGTTGTGGAGGATAAAGAAAATAGCAACCCCACAATGACCCCTTTTGTTTCCATTAATAATAGGTCTAAGAATCGTGGGAAAAATTAGAAGTTTAAAAACTTGGCACTTAGCTTTTTTCCATGTTGGCACCATCAAAATTCCTATGCAAGGCATGGGAGCAAGAATCAAAGATGTCATAGTAGGATGAGAAGAAAAAGTAGATGGAGAAAAAGACACATAAGGAGAAAGTTCTTGAGCATGAGCAAGCTTCCCCTTCCCCTCATGATGGGTGGAAGAAGTAGCTTGCTGCTGCACAATCATGGAGCCCTTTATAGAGATTGCATAAGAGGACACTAGATAACTTAGGTTTGGCACCATTCCTCCAATCTTATATTTAATATAATCATGGTATTAAAAATTTCCCCTTTGAGGTAAAGGTTCAAGTGTCCATTGGGTGAAAAGTGTTCCAATGAAAATCCCCCATGTGCACACTACATGCATAGAGCCTTCATGAGGGAATTTTAAAATCTTTGGAACCATAGAAGTAACGTCATTTATGGAGACTAGCCAATGAATTCCTAATCTCACTCTAAATATGCCAGATTTAGGGATTATGACAATGGATGTTTGAACGGCTTTTGGTCCTACCAAAACCAACAAAGAAATGGCGCCAATAAGAGCGACTAAGAGTCCATCATGTGTATGGAGAGTGGCCTTTGACTTTTTGTATTCCTCCTTATGTAAGCTATTTATGAATAGAGATTCTTCTGTTACAATATTCACTCTACTTGTCAGGTCAATAGGACACCAGTCACAATATTTTCATTGATCCACATGGGAATGTATAAAGGAGAAGGCTCCTTATTTAAGGATAGGTCATATGAGGTAAATGTTATGTCTATTTTTTGCATTCAAAGAATCAATAGGAGGAACATGCATGAATGAGACCATATTCATGTATTCAAATGATACTAACTCTAAGGAAGTAGAAGATTGAGTAATTAAATTTATAGAATGGGATGAAAATGGGTTAGTATAGATTTGCAATTCACTATTAGCCTTTTCCATATACTTATTATAATTCTTCTCTTTCCCATCAATACAGATAGTATCGTCATTGATATGGTCTTAGACCTCACGATGTAGGCACACACATCTTTCAGTATCATTCCCATGTACTTGGTGGTACTAATAGAATTATTGCTCATCATACCAATTAGGATAGGGCTTAGTGAGAGGCTTGGGGTCTAGTAATGATAAGACTTTATCTTTCAATAACTTCAAAATGGTAGTGTAAGTTTTTGATAGTTTTGTGAAGTTCCTATTGCACCCTAGCCCTTCTTATTAGATGTGGAAACCATTTTTGCAATAGCTTTATTTTTACCAAATACCAACACTATAGACCACCCATCAGAATGGGAGTGCGAGGATGAACCCCCAAACTATGGAACCATCTCCTAGTATTTACACAATGCAACACATAGTTGTGCAAAAGAGGGGTACATTAGGGAAAATTTCTCTTGCCAAGGTTTCTCCAGGTTTTCAATGAAGAAATTTTAGACATTTGAGTTAGGAAAAGGGTAAGAGATTTGAGAAAATAGCACTTGATAAAGATTAATAAAATTAGTTATTTTCTCATGGTCCCCTTGCTTACATTGAACGAGATCTATAAAGGTCATTTTCATTTTGATATTAGCTTGGAACTATCAAAGAAACTGATTAACTAGCTGATTAAATAAAAATATAGATTTTTTCAAAAAGGAACAATACCACTCGAGGAAAAATTCCTTAAGGGACCTTGGAAACAACTTAGCCATTCTAAGAGCATTGTTAAGGAAAAAATCAGTTTACATGGTATTAAATGTCAAAACATGTGTCTGAGGATCTCCCTAACTGTCATACTTTTCAAATTTTGGAATATCCATCTCCTGAGGGATGGGAGTGTTTATAATAATAATAAATAAACGATTGTTATTGAAGAAGGGTTGAAAAATAAGTTGAGAGGTAGCATTAGATAAGTTTTCTAACTAGTTATGCATATAACCCATGTTCTACAACAAGGAATTTAAGATAGGGTCGGAAGATGAAATAGGACCAATGGAACCACTGCTAGAACCACCAAACCCACTAGCCTAGGCCATATTGGTCGAGACTCCACCACCTAGACCAACATGGGATCTTAGATTACCACCAGGGATATTATAGTTGGTGGAGTTGAAACCCAAGTGTACCTTGTTTACTTTCATGATGGGGATCGGCCAAGAACCAAAGGTAGTGTCAACACAAGGGCCAATCTCAGCCATACATACTGATGCCTTGTGCATCAAGACTTTTATCTATCTTTCAACGGTCTCAAACCTAAGGTCTCAGGTAATTTTTGACCTTCGATTGTATGATGTGACATGAATTTCCACTATATTTGTAAAGCCCTAGAGAAATTCTATACCTACTTGGTCCTTGTCCAACATAGTTTTTTAATTGTTAACAACCTTATCATTCTTTCCCGTAATCCTTTCTTTCTATAGTTACTTCTTAAACTCCCGAAGTCTTCTATCTAGGGAAATAAATTTATCTATAGGAACCTCAAGAGCATCACCTTCCTCCACAGATGAAGTAGAAGGAGAAGCAGGAGGGGTAGGAATATGAGGAGCTTCCCCAAAAGTGCTATAGAAACTTTAATTTGTCCCTAAAACTAACTATTCCAAGGTCAAACATATAAAATTTGGATCTTCTAAATTGAGATCACTAATTCTCTATTTTTCATTCAAATATGAGCAATATGGATTGCATATATAAATTCTAACCATATATATAATAAAATATATATTTTTGAGAGATAAGAATCATATGTACCAGTCACCAAAGCTTCTTTTTCAAATCTTTCTTTTCATAAATCTTTAACCTAAAACCTACAAATCATGTTGGAAATATATGCCTCAATCTCATAGGCTAAAACCTCTAAGAGAGGCAAGTCGGTGTGACATGCTTTGGGTCTGGCTGACTAGAAGCTTTGGATCTTGTGGTTTGTATAGGTTGTCGAGACAATGTTTAAGTCATGTCAAAGGAGCTTATCACTGTGACTTGTGACAACCGTTGTAACCCTATGCCGAGTGGAGATCTTTGGCTGATAGGCCATTCATATTGTATATTGGGAAGACCCTTGGCCAAAAGGCTTGCTTTGGTGTGAACTCCAAATGATAGATAAAGTCTTGCCAATAGGGTGTTTCACATGTGGTCATTATAGTAACTTACGATGTTTGGGTATGTGGTCTTATTGATAGGAATGTCTCGTCGATAGCATTCGCTTGATGTCTTTGGGGTAACATGGAGGTTTTGCTATGAACTCCTAGTGACAGTTTGTTTGTCTCACCGACAGTATACACTCGGAGTAACATGTGGTGGCTCAATAAGAAGTCTTACCAATGTGTGATGTCCTACCGAACGGTTTTGCACTGAAGTCATCGGGATAATGAAAGGGGTCTCGGTGTGAAGTCTCAGCGACGAAAAAAGTCTCACCGACAACGTTTCTTTTGAAGCCTTCAAAGAGAGTCTTAGATGTTTGGTATGATCTCTCAGCAAAAGACATTTGTCTTGCCGATGTCAACACTCATGTCTATGTGATTTATGGAGCTTTGGTATGACGTCTCATCGATAGCGATGAGTCTTGGCGATAGTGATACATGTGAAGAACTTCGGTATGAGGTCTTGGTGACATGAGGAAGTCTTAGCGATAGTCTTCTAGACTCAGTATGACATCTTGCTGATAGGATAAACTCTTGGTGATATCGAATGTTGGTTGTGTGGCATCGGGGAGACATGGTTAGTATTTCACCGACATGCCAACACAAATTGAAGCTTTTTGACTGAGTGATGACTATCCTATGTGGCTTGTTGTCGACCAATCAAAGGAGCCGAATGGGAACCATTGGAAGACAATTCATTGTGGCAATTCTGAGTGGAAGCTCGATAGACAAGAACAACATGAATATAGTTTGGGGTAGCATAGGATGTCTGGTTCGATGGATTGATAGATTGTTGTGTGATTGTATGATCAGTGGATGAATTCTATTCTGGGAAGACTATAATTTGAATGTTCTATAACAAGGTTGTTCATGGTGAATGATGTTGTAAATTAACATTAGAAAGATAAGTCAGAAGTTTGTTTGTAATCTTTATTACTGTAATACAAAGTAACTTCTCTTGGTGTGGTGGGTTTTTGTCCCATAAGGGTTTTCCCATGTATATCTGGTGTTCATATGTTTTTGTTAAATACTCTGTTTCTGTTATCTCTTTCATGTGCATCTTAATTGGACTGTAATTGTTAAATTTAAAAGTGTTTCTACGTTCTTCCCTGAGGTTTTGACGTTAGGAGCATTGTTTCTGCATCTAGCTTTCCTTACAAGTGGTATTAGAGCCTATCCAATTGTGTTATCCTTGTGGGTACGTTGGGTTTTTTGTGTCAATTCTGTTCAGTAGGAGTCCTGTAGAAGTTTGTTAATTTGAATTGCAAATTGAGATGGCTAGCATGTCAGGAAATATTGAAATAGAGAAGTTCAATGGAAGCAATTTTGAGTTGTGGAAACTCAAAATGGAGGATCTCTTAGTGGATCGTGATATGTGGCTTGCTATGTCTGGAACTAAACCTATAGGAATGAAGCAAGAAGATTGGGACCTTGCAGATAGAAAGTCTAAGGGGTTGATAAGGCTCTGTTTGGTAGACTTCATTCTTCTGGATGTGCATGAAGAAAAGACTGCATCTTCCTTGTGGAAGAGACTGGCATCTATTTATCAGGGGAAGTCGTTGGTGAATAAACTGTTCCTGAGGAAGAAGTTGTACTCTTTGAGAATGCAGGAAGGAGGGTCTATTGCTAATCATTTGAATGCATTCAACATGTTGATTGCATAGTTAACTTCTGTTGGTCTAAAGACTGATGAAGAGGATTGATGTATGCTTCTATTGTGTTCTTTACCAAACTCGTGGGATCACCTGGTGATGGCTAATGGGAGTACAACATTGAAGTTCAAAATGGAAGATGTTCTTGCATCTTTGTTATTAGAAGAGATGAGAAGAAAATATTATGAGATGGCGAAAGAGGCTCTTGCTATTAGAGGAACATCAAAAGAGAAAGGCAAGAAGAAGGACAAGAAGGCCAAATCAAAATTAGAGGGGAGATCAAAGTCTCCTGGCAAGAAGTCCAAGGTGAAGTGCTAGAATTGTGGGCAACCTGGTCATGTCTGAAAGGATTGTAAAGAGGAGAAAAAGAAGAAGAAGAACTTTTTCGATAATGATTCTTCTCAGAGTGATGCAAATGCCTTCATTGCAGCCTTGGCTACAAAGGCATCATATGATGTCTGGTTGATTGATTGAGGATCATCTTTCCATATGAAATCTCATAGAGACTGGTTTACAAAGTATGAAGAATACGATGGTGGAAAGGTGTACTTGGAAAGTGATTCAACTTTGGAAATTATTGGTCGTGGAAGAGTCAAAATCCAATTCCCTGATGGCAGAGTGAAGGGAATCAAGGATGTGTTGCATATACTAGGTCTAGCTTGAAATCTACTATCTGCCAGTAAGTTGAATGATATTGGAGTGCAAGTCACCTTCTCTAGTAATGGTTGCGAGATGACTAGAGGCTCAATGGTGCTAGAAAGGGGTGCTCGTATTGGTACCTTGTACAAGCTAGATGCACATGATGTTCAATGTAACAGTGTTTCTGTAAAGTCACAGAAAGCTACTCATGGAGGTAAAGAGGGAAATGTTCCTAATTGTGTAAACTCTATGGAAGTTAAACTTCCAGCAGAAAAGACTATGCTCTGGCATCATAGGCTAGGCCACATTGGAGAGAAAGGTTTAAAAAACTTGAAGAGCAAAAACTTGGTTGAGAGGCTTAAAGATTGTAACCTTGAATTTGAATTTTGTGAACATTGTATATATAGAAAACAACACCGTATTTTTTTTATTCTAGTCCTCATAAATCTTCTGGTTTGCTAGATTATATTCATTCTGATGTATTTGGTCCAGTGAATGTTCCTTCTTTGTCTAAATCAAGGTACTATGTATCGTTCATTGATGATTATTCGAGAAGAAAATTTGTTTATTTTTTGAAAAGTAAATTAGAAGTGTTCAGTCAGTTTAAGGAATTTAAGAACCTTGTAGAAATCACACTGGAAGAAAAATAAAATGTTTAAGGATTGATAATGGCAGTGAATTTTTTTCTGATGATTTCAAGAGGTATTGTAAAGACCATGGAATTAAAAGACATAAGACTACACCTTATACTCCACAAAAAAATGAAGTTGTAGAAAGGTTCAATAGGACAGTGATGGAGAGAGCACGAAGTATGCTAAGTAGTGCTGGCTTGGAGGAGAATTTATGGGCTGAAGTTGTTGCTACTGCATGTTACTTGATGAATTGTTCTCCAAATTCTAATCTTATTGAGAAAACACCTTTGGAAGTGTTGTTAGGTAAGAAGCCCTGTCTTAGACATATTTGTGTTTTTGGCTGAGGCATATGCATATGTGCTGTATGAGAAAATATCTAAGTTGGAGAACAAGGCTGTCAAATGTATTTTTATTGGCTATAGTGTTGGCATAAAAGGATACAATCTTTGGAATCCTAATACAAAGAAGGTTGTATATAGTAGAAGTGTAATCTTTCGTGAGTTGAAGCCTTCTACCTTGGATCTGCAGTCAGAGACAAAGTAAAAAAACAATAAGGATGTAGTTGAAATTCCTCCTACACTAGAGAAAGAGGAATTGAAAATTCAAAATATACCTGAAACTAAGGAGAGCTCAAGAAGTTCTAAAAGTTTTGAAGAAGAAGAAGAACCTCAGCCTCAACAATTGAGGTCAACTCATGAAAGAAAGCAACCTGATAGGTATGGGTTTTCTTTGATAGATTCTACTTGTGCCTATGCTTTAATTTCTAGCACTCATGAGCCTAGGACTGTGAAAGAGGTATTTAGAATGTCTGATTCAGACTCTTGGTTCAAGGCCATGAATGAAGAAATGGCATCATTAGAAAAGAATGGCACCTAGAGTTTGGTGGCCTTTCCTAAAGGCAGAAAAGTTGTTGGCTGCAAATGGGTATTTAAAAAGAAGATTGGTCTAGATGGCAGTGTAGAAAAATATAAGGCAAGGTTGGTTGTGAAGAGTTATTCCCAGGTAGAGGGAATTGATTATGGGGAGATTTTTTCTCCTGTAGCTAAGCTGACCTCCATTAGATTTCTTTTGTCACTTGCAGCAGCATATGACTTAGAGGTCAAACAGATGGATGTGAAGACAACATTTTTATTCATGGTGATCTTGAAGAAGAAATCTATATGTCCCATCCTGAGCACTTTGTTGAAAAAGGTAAAGAAAAACTGGTTTGTAAGTTAAATAAGTCTTTGTATGGGTTAAAGCAGTCACCTAGAATGTGGTACTAGAAAATTAATACTTTTGTATTGTCTTTGGGATTTGTGAGATCAAAATCTGATCATTGTGTCTATTACAAAGCTGAAAGTGATCAAGTTCTTATTATTGCTCTCTATGTTGATGATATGTTGTTTATAGGCAATAGTAAGTTAACGGTTTCTGATCTTAAGTCTTAGTTGTCTGCTAAGTTTGAAATGAAAGATCTTGGTGCAGCAAGGTATATTCTGGGGATGGAGATAACCAAGGATAGGAATAGTAAAAAAATTTGGCTCAGTTAGAGTAAGTATATCAAGACTGTTCTGGGTATGTGCAGGATCATCATGGAAAAAATAGGCCCTTAAGTGGCAAAAAAATCAGAAAAATCAGAGTTAGGCAACTTGACGTAAAAATTTGAATAAGTTATCTATTTTATTTCAAAAATATGTAAAAATAGAATCTGTAGCAAATTGAATGTAGTTTCTAAACTACTAGGTCTATTTAAAAAAATAAAAAATCTATTTAGTGAAAATTTGAAATTTCAATGTAGTAGTTCTTAAATTTTAGGGAAAAAATAAGAGGTAGGTGTCTGTCTTACCACCCTAACCACAATAAAATGATAATATTTTTTTATAATATTTTAGACATAAGTAGAGAACTCATGTCCGGATGTGATGCATATTTTTTTGTAATTTTTTTCCTAGTAAATAATTAATTATGAATTTTTTATTACAATTTTTTAAAAATATAAAAACTCGTATGTCTGACCATCTTAACTTGGTCAAAAATTCATGAAATTCAATTTTTATTTTTTTAATCCTATAGTATGCAAAACATAGAATGTGATGCATGTTTTGGATTCCAAAAATGTGATACTGTTTGAAAGCTATAGATATTTTTCAATCAACCTATCAATCAGGGCTTTTGTCATAATTCAAATAGAAAATCAATAATAATTATTTATTAAATTCAAAGTAAAGTATAATTTATATTGGTGGAAATTTGAGAATCTCCTTTAAAAACCCTTTTCATTTCATTCTTTTTGGGTTAAAAAAAAATTCATTAGCCACATACCCTACAAGTACCCATCATATCGCCACTTTTTGGCCCATCATGATTCTGCACATACCCTTCTAGAGAGATTTTGTATGAATGATTGCAAGCAGCTAGTTCCAATTTTGAAGGGAACGAAGCTATCTGTTGAAGACTGTCCAAAATCTCCTACTGAGATGGAGGACATGACTAGTGTACCCTATGCTAGTGTGGTGGGAAGTCTTATGTATGCAATGCTCTGTACAAGAACAGACATTGCCCAAGCAGTGGGAGTTCTTAGTTAGTTTATGCCTAATTCTGGAAGAACACATTGGGATGCTGTGAAAAGAGTGTTTAGATATCTGAAGGGGACTTCAGAATATGCTTTGTGTTACCATGGGAACTTAGTTGAATCACAGAGGACTCTCAGCATTTGAGGTTATGTGGATTCTAATTGGCTAGGGGACATTGATAGTAGAAGGTCCACCAATGGATATACTTTCATGTTGAATGGTGGTGCAGTAAGTTGGATGAGTAAGCAGCAAGCTGTAGTCACTTTGTCAACTATAGAGGCTGAATACATGGCAGCTAGACATGCTTGTAAAGAAGCATTTTGGTTAAAACGTTTGTGTTCTAACATTGGTTTTGATGGAGGGAAAATAACTATTTTTTGTGATAGTCAAAGTGCAATTTTTCTGGCAAAGAATCCTATTTTCCATGCCAATATGAAACATATAGATGTACAGTACCACTTTGTACAAGATATGGTGGAGGATGGAAAGGAGAGTTTGGAAAAATTTGATACTCTAGAGAATGTTGTAGATGCATTGATGAAGCTAGTGAGCACAGGCAAGTTTAGGTGGTGTGCCAATTTGATGGGCCTTAGTTCCCATGATTTTCAGTAGTTTTTTTGTGCTCTGAAGGTGCCTATGTGAACTTTGTCAAGTGGGAGATTGTTGCAAATATATGCCTCAATCTCATAGGCTAAAACCTCTAAGAGAGGCAACTCGGTGTGACATGCTTTGGGTCTGGCTGACTAGCAACTTTGGATCTTGTGGTTTGTATAGGTCACCAAGACAATGTTTAAGTCATGCTGAAGGAGCTTATCATTGTGACTTGTGATAGTCATTGTAACCCTATGCCGAGTGGAGATCTTTGGCCAATAGGCTATTCATATCGTATATTGGGGAGACCCTTGGCCGAAAGGCTTGCTTTGGTGTGAAGTCCAAACAATAGCTAAAGTCTTGCCAACAGGGTATTTCACATGTGGTCATCGGAGTAACTTACGATGTTTTAGTATGTGGTCTTACCAATAGGAATGTCTCACCAATAGCATTCACTTAATGTCTTCAGGGTAACATGGAGGTTTTGCTATGAACTCCTGGCGATAGTTGGTTTGTCTCACCGACAGTATACACTTGGAGTAACATGTGATGGCTTAGTAAGAAGTCCTACCGATGTGTGATGTCCTGTCGAATGGTTTTGCATTGAAGTCATAAGGATAACGAAAGGGATCTCAGTGTGAAGTCTTAGCGATGAACGAAGTCTCACCAAAAACATTTCTTTTGAAGCCTTCAGAGAGAGTCTTAGATGTTTAGTATGATCTCTCAGCGAAAGACGTTTGTCTTTCTGATGTGAACACTCATTTCTATGTGACATATGGAGCTTCAGTATGATGTCTCATAGATAGCGATGAGTCTTGGCAATAGCGATACATGTGAAGAACTTCAGTATGAGGTCTTGGCGACATGAGGAAGTCTTAGCAATAGTATTTTGGACTCAGTATGACATCTTGCCAATAGGATGAACTCTTGGTGATATCGAATGCTGGCTGTGTGGCATCAGGGAGACACGGTTAGTGTCTCATCGACATGCCAACACAGATTAAATATTTTTGACCTAGTGATGACTATCCTATGTGTCTTGTTGTTGACAAATCAGAGGAGCTGAATAGGAACTGTTGGAAGATAGTTTGTTGTGGTAGTTCTGAGAGGAAGCTCGATAGACAGGAACAACATGAATATAGTCTGGAGTAGCAGATGATGTCTAGTTCGATGGATCGACGGATTGCTGTGTGATTGTATGATTAGTGGATGAATTCTATTATGTGAAGACTAGAACGTGAATGTTCTATAACAAGGTTGTTCATGGTGAATGCTGTTGTAAACTGACATTAGAAAGATAAGTCAAAACTCTATTTGTAATCTTTATTATTGTAATACAAAGTGACTTCTCTTGGTGTGGTGGGTTTTTCTCACATAAGGGTTGTCCCGCATATATCTGGTGTTCATATGTGTTTGTCAAATACTCTATTTATGTTATCTCTTTCATGTGCATCTTAATTGGACTGTAATTATAAAATTTAAAAGTGTTTATGCGTTCTTCCCTGAGGTTTTGATGTTAGGAGAGTTGTTTCTGCATCTAGCTTTCCTTAAAAATCACCCATCATAGAGAAGAAAATGTTGATTGATAAGGTGTAGGGGTTTTCCTTTCAATCAAACCCCTTTTTAGTAATCAAACTTGATAATAAATTGAAACATGTAATTAAAGGAATGATAAGTGAACATAACAATGTCACAACTTACCATACCAATATTGAAACTTTGGAATGAAATCAACATGTAGAGATATCCCTTTGTGATTATCATAGTTCAGTTAGTAGTTGAGATACAAATCCCACTTCTAGCGAACAGAGAAATCCAAACCTTCCAACCAAAGAAATTCTCAACCATTTAGACAACAAAATAAAGGGTTATTATAGTTTAAGCCCCCTCAAAAACCAACTCAAACTGTCAAGAACCAAGTAGCAACTGTTAAAACCATGGTGCCCTTTAGTTATGGAGACCCAAAAAGAAAATTCACACCTTTACCTGATACTCTTCATAACACAATGTCCCAAATTTTACAACAACAAATGATTACCTTACTTGTTGTCAAAGCACATGATCCTACTAATCCACTACCTCTGAAATTTAAGTCCAATGCTTATTTCCATTATCATAGACAAAATGGACATGGCACAAAACATTGCAAGCATCTTAAACATCTTGTGCAAGACTGTATTGATTCCAACCATCTATCCATTGTAGGTGTTAATGATCAATGCAATAATTTTGTTGCCCCTCCAAATCAAAATTTGCAAATTTTCACTGACCCAATCCCAACCATAATATTTCATTTGTCAAAGCTAGTGAAACTACAAAGAATGACGTGATGAATGCTGATATAGATGATGAACATCATGATCATATCCCGCATGTTACCCATGTTAATCCTATGGATGAAATGGTGGGTGCGATAGACATTATCCCTCGTAAAGGCCAACCTAAGAAATATATTAATATTACTTTCTCCTCTAGGGACATACTTAAAAATCTCCCTATTGGTCCTCTTTACACAGCCAACCGTGTTGTGTGTTCTCACAAGACACCCCTAGACTATAAGACTTGGGTACCCAAGTGAAAAAGATAATAACTCTTATGGCACGAGCTAGAAAGTTGAAAAGATGTCCAAAAGTGAAAAGTAAAGAGAAAATTTTAATCAAAGAATACTTCATAATGCAATTATTTTTTGAGTACCAGATATTGGGAACTGGAAATGTTTGAAAGGAAACAGGTGGTGCAAATACTAAATAGAGTGTTCCGGTCCGATATGCGGAGTCTGGAAAAAAGGAAGTTCAAGTAAAAATGAAGTCTGGGGAAAGTTCATGGGTAAAGCTGAGTACCGGGTACTAGGTACCAGGAAATGATGTGATTTGAAATATTATTTTTAAATATTAAGGATATCCAATGATTCTGATAGTCTGGTAATCTAGTATATGTAGAAAATAATCATGCAAGGATTTATGATATTCTAGAAAGCGTGTTATTTATGAAATTTATGTACTATCAATTGAATAATGGTTTTATTTACATGAGGTGTTTATAAAAAAATTTCTTTAAAATGGATTTAATGTGTGGAATTTGTGATTGTAGGAGATCTATAGATTGTGATGCGAAATTCACGTATGGATGATCAAGAAAACTTGAATCATGGATAGAATTATATCCAAGTCGGGTTGCTTATTCTAGGAGGTTATAATGCAGAGGACTTTGAATCCACCAGAATGCTGGAGATCATGGTATTGTACATGCAGTGGAGACAAATGCCAATCTTTAGGTAGATCCCATTTCTGAGAGTAGCATACCCAAAATAAAACAAGGTGTAGGGGCAAAATTCCACCTATTCATTCTAAATGTATGAAAGGTTTCTACACACTATCCTGATTCGAAGTGTCATCCTGGTAATGATTAAAGATTAAAACCCAAAGAGCTTCAATGTATAATTGGATTTGACTTTTGTTGACTTTGATTGCAATTCTCCTATAAGTCACTACCTTCCATGTGCCTTGATGTGATTGATCCCTTGGGTTTCCTCTCATGTATTTGTCTTATCCTTTTTGTGCCCTGTGTTCTATAAAAGGATAGAGGATCTTTCCCTTTTAGTTAAGTTCAAAATTTGTGGATGTTGGAAGAGATAAAAATTCTTTAAGGGTAAAAGCACAAAGCTATGTCACACTTTATAAAAGAAATGACCAACAATGATCCAACTTGTAAACTTGAATCACTAAAAAGTGGCATATATGTTTTGAATTTTGAAATGATGTAAACTAGTAAAATATGTATTTTTTAGTATATTTTATGTTTGTATTTTTTTTAAAAAATGAAAAAGTTATTTTAAACTAGTTTTTAGTAAATTAACACTATAATTTAGTTGCTCTTAAAATGTTGAAAAATGAAGTTGCATGGGATGTCAAACTTTTTATAGTATTTTTTTTCTTTCAATTTTTTGTGTGTATTTATAACTTGAAATTTTAGTGCATGGATTTTTTTTTTTCAATTTTGATAAATACATATTTTTCAATAAATATTAAAATGTTCGTGAATCAAAAAACAACTATTTTCATTGGATGCCAACTTTCATATTAAATATTTATCTAAAATGGAAAAAAAATTATACCACCTTGAAATAGATTCTTTTATCTAGTGCATCATATTTTTTTCAAAAAAAATTAATAAGTTTTAGTATTTTTCCTTGGCATAGTAATCAACCTAATATTTTGTGCCAATAACCTACTTTTAGAAAAAATAAAATATAAAATATAAAAAATAATTAAACTATTAAAATAATTATATTTTTGAAAACTACACTTATGAATCTACAAAATGGTATTTTCATATTTTAAAAAAAAAATTATTTACATTAGCATGTGTTATTGAAACTTCAAATTTTTCAAATAATTTTACTTTTCTGGTAAATTGGACTCAAAGTGGTGCTCCATATATTTTTAGCCAACAATTTTAGTTTAAAAAGTTGTGGAAGTATCTAATTTAGCTAGAATGAATCTTACTAGATCATATGTTTGACCAAAATTGATTTTTAGTTAGAAATACTTAAATGCAGTTGTTCTGATAAGTTGGATGAAAGTGTGACACACCTTTGTGCTTTTACCCTTGAGTTTTGTTCTTTTTTCCTATTTTATGAATCATTCTCCTGTAAAAATTTGTATGCACATAGACATTGATTAATATCAAAGCCAATTAGATAGCTACCTATCTCATGAATCTTTTGTAGCTAGTTTTGTTAGTTTAGTAGAACAAGACTATATGCTACATCATTTAAGGGTGCATACATAACCTACTCGCTATCTAAACTAAGAACCCTCTCTTTAAAAGCTCGCACCATTTTATATGTAGTTGTGAAGCAATCTGGTGAACTAAAAAGTGGTTTGCTTTGTTTTAGTCAATTCTTTGGGGCATGCATGGAGAATAACCAAGAGAAATTTTTAATTTTCAATATTTTCATACTTTATTTCATAATAGATGTTTAAATTCTTTGAAAATGTTCCAAAAAATAAGTGAATGGATGGAAATTTATTGAAAATATTTCGTTTCCTATGAAATTATTGAATTCTTAATGTTGAATCTACTTAAGTGATAGAAAAGAAATTGTTGATATTCATGACATATTATTTCAATTCTTTTGATTTCATGATATTTGTTCTTAAGTTCCAATTGAAAAATCAGCATTAGATATATATATATATATATATATATGGTTCTAAACAACCGTATTCCCTTTGAGATTAATAGAAATATCACATTATACCTGAGAGAAAACCTAGTGCAATGAAGACCTGGTTATCAGAGACTTGGGATTGAACTGAAGCCAATATTTTTTCCTGTTAAAGTACAATCCCCTTTTAGATTTTCTTTGTTCCATATCTTTCAAGAAGGATAAGCTCTTTGCATTTTATCTATGAATAATTTATTCACCCTATTGTTGTGAGTAAAATCATCATCAATAGGCTGTATCTATGACAAACCCACTAATGGGATACTAAGATATCTTGCTTGTGGAGAGAACGTGATCATAAAGGAAGTTTTGGTATTACATGACCTTTATCACGATGACTATGATAAAGGGAAAGCATGGATCAAGACACACAATGGTTTTGCTTGCCTTATGATAGGATCGATTTTCTTGTCAGTACAAATAGGACCAAAAATATTGAAAGTCACATTCTCCATCATCCCATAGTCAAACCAGTTTTGTTTGAGGCTAGGCCATCCATGGCTTCACTCAATGAAAGTTGTCGCTTCGGTTATCCACAAATGTTTAAAGTTTCCATTTGACAATGAAATATTCACTATTCACCATAGTGGCTCTAACCCCTTGTCTTCCAAAGGAAACTTTTCCTTAGAAGCCTTTTGGCTTGAGCCCATGGAACTTATAATGTCTCAAAAATATTTCTTTTTCATTTCTTACCAAAAAATTAAAGCAAAGAAAATATCAGAATTGTCTCTCTGCAACATGCCCCAATCCACTTCCAACACTCCTATCCTAGATGAAACAATGCTTCAACCTAAACAAGAACAAAACAACCAAACTTATCCAACACCAAAAACTTCCCTAACATCATCCAAGAGACCACGAGATAAAGAAAAAACCTCCATCATGCATCCAAAAATAAAACAAGTTTACAAAGAAAAGGAGAAAGTGGAGTCTGAACAACCTTTCATGGTTCCTTCCGTTCCTCCCCTTTGGGAAGAAAAGAAACCTATGGTTGATCAACTTGGTCCTTCACAGACACAACTCAACAACAAAATCAAAAGAAATAGAGGAGCTAGAGGGGTATGTGCAAGATCATCATGGAAAAAATAAGCCCTTAAGTTGCAAAAAGTTCAAAAAAATCAGAGTTAGGCAACTTGACGTAAAAATTTGAAGTTATCTATATTATTTAAAGAATATCTAAGAAAACAATCTATAGCAAATTGAATATAGTTTCTAAACTACTAGTTTTTTTTTTTTTTTAAATCTATTTGGTGATGAGTTGAAATTTCAATGCAATAGTACTTAAATTTTAGGGAAAAAATAACAAGTATGTGTTTGTATAACCACCCTAACCACAATAAAATGATAATATTTTTTTACAAGATTTTAGATATAAGTAGAAGACTCATGTTTTGATGTGATGCATATTTTTTAATAATTTTTTTCCAAGTGAATAATTAATTATGATGTTTTTATTACAACTTTTAAAAAATATAAAAACTCGTATGTCTGACCACCTTAACTTGGTCAAAACTTCATTAAATTATTATTATTTATTAATAGGACTATAGTATGTGAAGCATAGAATGTGATGCATGTTTGGATTCAAAAAATATGATATTGTTTGAAAGCTATAGAATTTTTCTAATCAACCCATCAATCAATCGTTAGTCGTAATTTAAATCGAAAATAAATAATAATTATTTATTAAATTCAAAGTAAGGAATAATTTATATTGGTGGAAATATGAGAATCTCCTTTAAAAAACTTTTTTGTTTCATCAATTTTGGGTTAAAAAAGGTTGTCAGCAACATACCTTACACATACCCATCATATCACCACTTTTTAGCCCATCATGATCCTATACATACCCAAAGAGTGTAGGCATAGACGTCATGCCCTTGCTTGCAAGTTACATGAAGAAGAAAATAAAGAAAAGAAAAATCCACACTTCAAAAAAGTAGTGCATGATGACTCTCCTCTCCAACCACAATGAAATGATCTTATACTGTATACACCTAAAAAAGGTTTGGAGAATCTAATTAATTAAATATGATTTATTTGATTAATTAATCCTAATTCCATCTACCTAGTAAATAAATGGAAACATTTATTTATATTAAGTTCACTATTAGTTCTTCTATTTTATCACATTATTTTCAGTTAATTAAATAAACAAAATTAAATACTTTGTTTTATTTAATTATCATTATTATTATTTTTTCTATACTTTATCCATTAATTCTATCTTAAAATTAAAAATGTAACTTTAATAAGTTTGTGTTATTTAATTATCTTATCATATTCCTCTTTATTAAATGGGAAAATATCAAATATTTGTTTTATTTAATTAAATCTTCCTAATTTGCTAAATTTGAAATCAAATATATTCAAATAAAGGAATAGATCAAATCCCTCTATTCACTCACCAATTAAATTACATTTTTCAAATATAATTAATGCAACTATCATTCATGGGAAAAGCCTCGGGGACAAACCTGCAGGAAATCCTCTCAATCTTCTGCCTCAAATATTTCTTCTTATCTTGCCTAGTTTTTTCATGGGGAGGAACAATCCTTTATGATCAGCTCCACCTTCTCATCTCTTACCATTCAAATATCTAGATTTAGTCTCAGCCTCTGTTGTGCTACCCCTATGCAAAGTTGTTGCCGAAAATCTATACATATAGCCTTCTGAAGCATCAAAATGATCTGAGAAATCCCAATTTATGAAAACTTACTCTGCAAGAATACAACCAAGCAACCAAGCAATCATAAGCATAATTAGCATTATCATTTTAGTATCAACATAGCATCATGGCATTATTAAGTTTCATATCATGACATCATTTTTAGTGTTTACTATAGCTTCCATTTACAAGGTTTCATGTCAGGATAGTTTACAATAGCTCCATATCATATAGAAATCATTCTTAAATCATCACATCATTGCATTTAGCATCCATTATGTTCTCTAGATAGGAATTTTAAACAGTTACAGTGCTTACAAATCTGAGATCTTCTGTAATTTGATAAATATTTGGAGATAGGAGACAATGAGACGTCTTCAAGATTTTCAATGTTTTAAATTAGCTTAATTCATGTTAATCTTGATCTAATGTCTTATTAACAAGTGCTTTAGTTGTTCTTTTACTTTTTACTTTTTCACACTTACATTCTAGCACCCACCGTGGGGCTGTACCCCATGTTTTTAAAAAGTTTTTCTAGAAAGCTTTTGGATAGGAATCTAGCATAAATTATTTTAGCGTGATCAAAAGATTCTATAGTGCTTCTAAGAAAAACTATAGCACATCAAAACTCTGTTATAGTACTTATGAGGAAAATTATAGCACTTTGAAGGACTGTTTTAGCACTTCAATCCTACAATGCAACGCAGACCGATAGTAACATCTAACATTTTTTTAGTACATTTCTAAAATCCTATAGCATGTCGGGCTATTTCTATAGTGCATTAGGCTATTTCTATAGCACTTTTGAGTATTTCTATAGTGCTTTTGAGCACTTTCATAACGCTTCTATATAATTCATTTTCTAGATCCGATGCATCTGCGGCCAGTAAATTTCATTTCTTTAGTTAGATTAAAAAGAATCAATCTAGGATAGACACTTCTTCAATTGGTTTAAAATGAATCAATCATAGGATAGTCACATTTTCATTTGGATTGAAATTTTACCAATCTAGGGTAGTCACCAGACTTTTCAATTTGTGATTTAAAAATGAACACCATGTCTTTTTGTGAAGCAACATCTTCATTGTGAAGCAACATCTTCACATAGATTAGAAAATTTTTGTTTGGGCTCTAAAAATTGAACAAGTGATTTATGTGTTTGTATGGTTGATAGGCATATTCTCTCCCCTTAACTAGCTGATCCAAAAAGCCAGACTCATAATTTTTATGCATTCTTGTTTTATTACATCCTTTAGAAGGCTTGTTCTAGTGGGAAAAAGTATTCACCCTACGAGAATGACCTAAGTGTGTTCAAACCAAAGCCAGGTTTTTCCACCCCACTATAAAATTTAAAGAAAATCTAGGGAAACCCACTTTTTCTAGAATAGTGCAAGATAACCATCCCTAAAACATTTGTTCTAAAGGTTGGGAGGTCTTCTGAGGGATTTTATTATTGCTGCTCCTAACGGAAATCCTTTCTAAGAACCTAGTGTAGTATTTGAGTTAGTAACCAGACATTTTAATACTTTCCAAGTGATTTATGTGTTTGTATGGTTGATAGGCATATTCTCTCCCCTTAACTAGGTGATCCAAAAAGCCAGACTCATAATTTTTATGCATTCTTGTTTTATTACATCCTTTAGAGGCCTGTTCTAGTGGGAAAAAGTATTCACCCTACGAGAATGACCTAAGTGTGTTCAAACCAAAGCCAGGTTTTTCCACCCCACTATAAAATTTAAAGAAAATCTGGGGAAACCCACTTTTTCTAGAATAGTGCAAGATAACCATCCCTAAAACATTTTTTCTAAAGGTTGGGAGGTCTTCTGAGGGATATTATTATTGCCGCTCCTAACGGAAATGCTTTCTAAGAACCTAGTGTAGTATTTGAGTCAGTAATCTTTCACAGTGTAAGGGGAGGGAAGAATCTTCCCCCAAGACACTCACCATATAATTTCCAAGGACCCTTTGCTCAGTGGATCGAGAAATCTAACTTTGAGTACACACCTGGAAAAGAAAAAAACACAGGCATCCTCTAGGGGGTGACACGGCTATGTGAGTCAACACAATTTTAAGATGTGAGTTGTTGAGTATAACAATGAACTTTTGACTATTAAGAATGAGTCTATCTGAAGTGCTTTATTGTTATAAAACCAGTGAAAATAGGACCATGTGTGGTTCTGTTGAACATACACTATTTGTTTAGATTACAACTCTTAAAAAACAACTATCTTCATTTGAGTGTTGTGTATTCCAAAATCATTAAAAATCAGATAAATGATCATCCTGAAAAATACAAACAACTTGGACAAACACAAAAATTGAGAACATATGATTAGAGATTGGAAAACCACTAAGTTTTTCAAAAAATATCTTGCTAGAAGAATTAGAAAACCCAAGTGTAGACACCTAAAAATGACCTAGGCCTACAAGCTTCATTTTTATCACTTTCGTCCTAGCATAATTGCGACATTTAATTATGTCCTTGGTCCACATTCGACTATTGATTAAATAATTCATAATTATTTAATTAATTCATGTCAGTTATTCTTCATGATTATTAAATAAATAAATTTTATTTATTTATTAAATACGTCATTAACTGTCTAAGTCTTTCTTTAATTTATTTAATTCCCTCTTCTGCATTTAATTCTTATTGATTATTAAATAAATCAATTTCATTTATTTATTTAATACATCACTAATTGTCTTAATTAAATAAATTGATTAATTTAATTATTTAATTGCCAATTTCATATTCTTCTCATTTTAAATAAATTAAATTATTTAAAATGTCATGTCAATCCTAACTGTCAGTCCTTTTTGATAAAAAATATGAAAAAGATTATTTATTCTCTCTCAAAATCCATAATTTGAATTATTTTAATTCGAATTAGTAATTAATCTTCCAAAAATCAAGCAATCGGGCAGATTCTTGATTTTCAAAATCTTATCTTCAGTCCACATCTTATCTCTTTGATTTTTCGAATCTTGCAAATCAGGCAATCTTATCTTCTTGATTTTTCAAAAATCTTTATTTTCTAATTAATTGTCTCATTTATTTTCCACCGTCGATCTGATTTTATTCTGATCGTTCGATTAAGGATTTTTCCCTAACCCTAATTAGGGATTCTTAGGTTTAATCTGGATCGTTCATTTCATCAATTTATCGTCCGTCCATTCGAAATGGCCTTTTCTATAAAATGCCATCTTCTTCTCATTTTTCGAATACAGACACATGCTGACATTTTGCATAGTTATTATAGGCATTTATTTTCACATATTTTGTCATAGGCAATTTTAGTATTCAATTTTGACATTTGTTTTAGACATAGGCATTTAGACACATCAAATCCTTCAAGACTTGTTGTAGGACTTATGCATTTCCAGATTGCTCGAACGACGAATCTGAGGGCAACATTATCCAGCAAGTAAGAAGGTCCTACAAAAATGAATCATGGAGACTTTGGCGATCAGGTATAATCATTCTTTTATGTATTTCCATTGTATTTTGTAGCTACTTTGGGTTTTTGTAATTTTGCTTTCAATTTAATTGATCTAATCTAATACTGAGAAATAACCCTTAGTTACATTGGTGAACCTGACATTTTGTAGAGAAATTTGTGTGTGTTCTTGTTTGTTTTCACCGTTTTGCAGGTTACAGCCAAGAAGTCATACAAAATCCCGTCACCTTCATTTGAGCACAGAAAAATGGGTGAATAAAATATTTTAAAACAATTTTTGGGTTTTGTAGATCTTAGTCTCAGCTTTCTAGAACATCAAATGGTTTTAAATTTTGTTAAGATTTGACAAAGTTATGGCTGTTTTAGTGATCATTGTTTTTTTTAATTTTATTTTTAAAACCCGCGTTTTCTTTTGCATATAACTTTCTTTTTATGCAGAATCGTGTAAAATCTTTTCTGAGTTTTGAAGATTTAATTTTTGGTTTTCCATGGATATCTAACACTTGAAATTTTGTTAAGTTTGGAGGAAGTTATCACTATTTTAAGTTTGTTGTTTTCATTTAAGTTTTTATTTTTTATTTTTGTTACTAATCTTTGTTGGCAGTATGTGGCGTTGGAGTTTTTCGTAGGTCAAAGACATATATTCAAACTACTGACATGTGGTTTTGCAACTACGCTTGTCAAAGACTCATTTCTCAAACAACGTGTTTATGATTTCTAGTGTAGAAAACACTTCATTTTGGTGCTTTTAAAATGAATGTGTGTTTATTTATGTTTGATTGTGCTTGAAGGTGGTAGGTGATTATGCTCTCACCTTGTGAAAACTAGGTGATCAGAAAACCAGACCCATCTTATGTTGTGTCACCCTTACGATTTAGTAATCGAAGTATCCTCTCCCCTTGCGCTTTCGAGCAATCTTGGGTGTAAGAGAAACGGTTACTGACTCTAGAAATTGGGCCTGTTTTGGTGGAAAAAAGTACTCACCCCAAGACGACTCAGACCGGTAGCACCTTGACACCGAGGGACTACCAGCTGGTATATAAAAGTGGGTTCTTAGGGAAAGCCCAAGAATCACGAGTGTGGTTCCGACGAGATAGATCTAAAAGGGGACTCTCGCTGCATGGATCATGCCCCACGAAGGGAATGCCCGAATTAAATACCCTTTGTTTTAGTGTCCAACCATTCTTTGGCCGTTGCTTGGTATAGTGCAGGGTATAGTATCATGCCTGAAGACACTCACTACTAATCCCCTTGAGTAGAGATAGCAGTTCTTGGGAAGTCACTACCCAGGAATTTGAATTTGGTGTGCTCGAATGATGTTAATGAGCTGTGGAGGGGAGCTAATGCCACCAAAATTCTAAGCTATCCACTCTCGAGAAGGAAATGTGTTTATCACCAATCCAGGGTATATCGGTGGGCTATACCAAGTATACAAACCCTTCGCCTATTGGCCTTTTTAGGATTGTGCTTATCTGATGTGTGATTGGTTACTTTCAAAAAACTATGTTTGTCAAGTGTTTTCTGGTCTTATCACAGTTCGAAACAAAACTTTCATCAAATAGACCAAATTTTCCATCAAAAACGACAAGACAAACTTTTCCCATCTATCAAACTGCATTTAAATGTCTGAAGCGCAATCGCTCTGATCAATCGCATTTGAGTTTACTGAACCACATTTGCATATCCAAGATGCAACTGAATCTTCAAACGACACATTTGCCTATCAAAACTTAAAACTTCACATCCGAGACTTGAGGTCCTCAACTTGTCCACCATTTGTCAAAAATTGTCACCAAGAAGACTCTGTCAGAAACCAAACTGGAAATTGCTCAAAGTCTTGACCATTAGTTTGCATTAGTCACCATAGGTTTCATACCTCATTCATTTTTGTTGGATACATTTGGCATTAGACTATCCCTAGGTTCACATTTTGCATACTTAGGATTAGGAAAATCTTAAGCACACTTTGTAAAGTCATTTTTTTCGAAACTAGACCCTCTTGGACCAAGTTATCAAACCTCCTTTTTAGTCATTGTTCTCTTTTGTGAGATTTCTTCCAACTCAAAAGTCTAGTTAGGAAGACTCACTAGTCATTTAGACCTCGTCAAATTGTCATTTCCAACAAAGTCCTTTAGGAGTCAAAATTGAAAACAAAGTTCGAGCTTAGAAGTGCTTAGATAACCTTGTCTTACATTGCATATAAATTGCATACCTTATTCACCAAAAATCCAAAAAACATTAGTCATTTTAGTCGTCATTTTGAACTTAGACTTCACGTAGTGCCATACTTGCATTTAGTTGTCATTCCCATTTGAGCAATCCCATTTCATGGTTGAAACCAGACTTCAAAGACAAAAGAGACAAATGGAGAACTTTAGGCAAGACCCCCCATTTCCTGTCAACAATCCTCCACATGACACAAATTGGACCTTTTACGATCCATTCACCAATCTAGACAATCAACCTCCAACAACAATGCAATCCCCATCAAACAGTCCATTCGAACAATTTTTGCAAAAAGATGAAAATGGACAACTACTTTAGGAAAACATAGAGGCATTGACACAAGACCCTAAGGCCTGCCAGCTTGCTGAAGCTATGGTCCATCAGGACAGAGAAAGATTCTTAGCTATGCTCTTGAGTGAAGGAACTAAGTTACCACAAGGATTTGACACTAGCACACTAAATTTGACACTTCATGACCCTAATGCCAACAATGCACATAACATGTCACATAGTGGTCAAATTTTAAATACTATGAGCTATACTTCCTTTGGGACCACAATGATAGTGCATACCACTCCCAACGTCCTAAACAACCCCAACATCCCCAACACCACAAATACCACGACAGTCAATGCCACAACAGTAAATGCCATGGGGGCATCATCAAGTCGCAACAATCCCCCTTTGACAACCTCATTTACTACCATGAACACAACTTTGACATATCCATCCAGTGGTATTTCACAAAATCCTTCGAGAGGAGCCACAGGACGTATCTTTATCTAAGGACAACAACAAAACGTCAACACGACAACACAGTCAAATGTCATTTCCTTCCAAGGTACAAACACAAATGTTCCCCTTGTACAAAACCAACAATTTACACAAGGTGGCCAAATAACACAACCCATGACATCATTGACACACTATAACAGTCATGGTCACAACATCCCCCAAATAATGACACACATGGTTGGGGGACACATCCCAACATATTCATCTAGAATTCATACTCATCAACATGCACCCAATCATAATTTCCAATACCAACAACATATCAACCCACACACGTCACACGTACCACAACAATCCATACTGCCACAATACATCAATCCTTATGCACACTAGACAGGAACACATGGTGTACCAGGCAATCCAACATACGAAAATATAAATGACCCTACCATGGACGACCTCAAAGCAAGAGTGAGGGACATGGAGGAAACTATCCAAAACATGTACATTTCAGGCAAGAAATCAGAAATATCATATGACCTGAATGTATACCCATTTGACACAAGCTTATACATGCTTGCATTTCCACTAGGATATGTGTCACCCAACTTTACAAAATATAGAGGCAAGACAAATCCCATTGAACATGTTCGCGAATTCACAACCAACTGTATGGATATCACCTACGAACAAACATACTTGATGAGACTTTTTTCCAAAAGTCTGGCAGGTCAAGCCCTTGAGTGGTTTTCAATGCAAAAGGATATCCAGACATGGGATGAGCTTAAACACAAATTCATAAGAAATTATGCATACAACATTGACATGGATACCTCTATCACTAGCTTGTGCAATCTCACACAAGAAGATTCGGGTGAGACATTTATCCCATTCTTTCAAAAATGGAGAAGCCTTGCTAGTCGATGTCACATTGACATCCCAAAAGGGGAAAAAGTTAACATGTTTGTCCAAACACTTCTAGGGCCCCTAAAATTTGCATTGCAAATACATTGTTGCACAAACTTCATAGAATTGGTCGAAAAGGGGGTCCAAATTGAGAAAGCCCTTATCGCAAAGGGAGAACTAAGATATGGTTCCAAAAACACAAACGTCAATCCACCCGCTGACAAAAACAAATATTGGGTTAAAAATAAGCATGTTACAAATGACGGTGTTGTTGATGCCAAGACTACAAACACTTTAGCTCCCGTATTGGCCTTGAAAGGGGTTCAACAACAAAACAGACCAACAACGACATTGAAACCTCCTCCCAATACTTATTCAGACAACCAAAGTGGTCAAAAAAATTAGGGACAATACTGTCAAATGAGACAATTTCCTAGGGGTCGCACATACACCCATTTGGGTGAACCCATTGAAGAAGTCCTTAAGAAATGCATCCAGCATGGGGTCATCACACTTCTAGAAATAAATCCATATGACCCAGGACAATTCAAACTAGCATGGTGGAATGACAATGCACTTTGCGAATACCATCGAGCCAAAGGGCATACAACCTTTAACTTTTGAAAATTGAAAAAATAATACAAGACCTTATCGAAAATCACACCATTGAAGTAGGTGGATCGCAATTCACCTCCAACTCAGATCATACTATCCACAAGAATCCACTGCAGGACCATGGTTCTCATAATGCTTCCACTTCAGGTCCACAGAACCAAGCTAACTTTACTCGAGCCAAGTACGATTATTCTAGTGGACCAATTATAAATAATGTCAGAACTGACAATGAGTACATCAATACCATTATGGTCAAGAGAGCACCCCAGTGTAATGCTACTACTTAAAGTGGCAAGGTCACTATAGCTAGTCCACCTCCCCCTAGACAAGCCAAAATCACTATACCGGGCCCATCAGCTAAACAATCACAACCTGCTTCATCGGCTAAACAGCCAAAACCTATCTCAACCCCACAATAGTGGAAACCCAAAAGTCAGTTCAACCTCATTGACCAACTAGGAAAGACTCCTGCTCAAATATCTATCCTTGAGCTGCTTCATATCTCTCCTACGCACAAAGAAATCCTAGACAAAACTCTCCTAGAGTCATTAGTCCCCAAGGACATCGATGTCAATCAGTTTGAAACTATGGTGGGATATCTCACCATGCCACACCATGTCACCTTCTCGGATCAAGACTACTCATCACATAAAACCAACCACAATGACGCATTACACATAGAAACTTTTATCCACAAGCACAAAGTTAGACGGGTTTTAGTAGATGGCGGAGCAGGGTTGAACATATGCTCTCTCAAATTGGTTAAAGCTCTAGGGTTCTCTAATGTGTGCATAGACCCAACGAAAATCATAGTAATCAAAGCATACGATGACGAGGAACGCTCTTCATGGGGTGTTATCTCTCTACCTATCAGAGTGGGACCGGTCATTGTAGACACAACCTGTCGGGTCCTAGATTTGGAACTACCATATAACATCTTACTTGGTCGTCCATGGATTCATGCTTTAAAATTCATTCCGTCTACATACCACCAATGCCTAAAGTTTCCATTTGACAGCACAGAAGTAACCATATATGGAGACCTCGACCCTTTCCAATATTGTACCAACTTAAGGGGTATCTCAGAAAATTGAGTACCTATTAACCAAGAGGCACCTGGCTCCTCATCATCCAAGTATGTCGACCCTTCCATGCTCACGTCATCTTCCACATCCACTCCATCCACATCTTCCAACATACCACCACCTTCCACCAGCCCTAAGACTAAATCAATTGTCAAAATCTAGGACCTCGGCTGTGGAGAGTTCAAACTAAAAACAACATACAACATAACTACAATACCCACTCATCCAAAGATATATGGTCGGCCATGTTTCAGAATGGAACCTCAAGAAACCTTCAAAGTTCCACCGAACACAGTTTTTATCAAATGGGGAGACATGAGTGATGAAGACCCAGCTGAAATCATAGGATGGATCTATAAGGATACAATCGCATTACCTCCATTACTAGTTCAAAAATATGGCAAGGGTTACAACATCATGAAGGCTAAAGGCTACGATGGTACTAGTGGCCTTGGAAAAAATAAAACTGGTCGAAGGGAACCCATAGAAACTTTTCAAACTTTGAAGTATCTTGGATTAGGGTTTGGATCATTCAACAATGATGATCGGCGTACCTCAGGACTTTCAAATGAGCGAGTACATGCTTCTAACAGTGTCGAGACTACTAGGGAAACCCTCACCGAAACAGACTCCCATGAGTGGGAATTTGGCTCAAAACGATCCCTAAGTGATTGTTGTCTTGATGATTTGTTTGTCGAACCAGGGGAACTAACCTCTGAACAACGGTTTTGGAAAACATTCAAAATTGAACAAGCACCAAACGGTCAAAGTCCCACTACCAATTCCCATGTCATACAACACCTGTCATCTGAACCCCCTCAGTCTAATCTATCTGAAGTGTCAGATGACATTGATAACTAGGACTCTAAAAACTTCACTCCTTACTACGACAACGAATATGACACTAGTGAAGGAGAATATTGGATAGAGTCTGATGTAGAGTTGGATGATGATAACCTCATCTATAACATCACAGAGTCCATCTGCATGTTGTCTGCATCCTCACCCCAATTCACTAGCCTTGACGATGGCATCTCCTTAGTTTACCTTGAATTAGTCGATTGGGACCAACAAGGACCACCAGTTCTGGACACATTCCAAAATGATGAGGCCATTTCCAAATTCATGGGATTATAAGAAGGCATACCTAGTGGGGACCACAAATCAGGATTTTCCATAGATTTAGACTGCACTGCATACTTCGGCAAGACTGTCCAGTCCTCTAGTCGCAAAAGTAAAAATAAAGTAAAAAATGAAACATCTCTAGGTGAAAACTAAAAGGAACCTCTTTACGATAAAATAGTAAAAATAAAGGATGAATCGGTGGGTGAAAACCTCTCTGAGGTGCCCAAAGATGGAGGACTGGAATTTCTCCCCATGCAACAGGAGAAATTAGCCATGCTTATTGAGGATACAATAGAGGATAAAATTTCAACTACAGAAGACCCCAAGATGGTCCTATTTGTGGCATCATTGACTGATGAAGAAAAACCAAAATTTCATAAATTCTTTACAGAATGGAAAATCAACTTTGCATGGTCCTACGCTGACATGCCAGGATTGGACCCCAAACTGGTTTTGCATCATCTGCCACTATTACCCAATGCTAAACTAGTCAAGCAGAAGTTGCGCAAAATGCACCCTCAAGTCGCTCTATTGGTCAAGGCCGAGTTAAAGAAATTACTGGATGTTGGATTCATAAGGTCTATAGATTATGCTAAATGGATTTCCAACCTAGTGCCGGTGACAAAGCCAAATGGGCTGATTCGGGTATATACAGACTTTTGGGATCTAAACAAAGCATGTCCAAAGGATGACTTTCCTTTGCCCAACATTGACATCATAGTTGACCTAACTGCAGGACATGAGATGTTATCCCTCATGGATGGTTTCTCTGGCTATAATCAAATCCACATTGCTCCTGAGGATCAACACAAAACAATATTTACTTGCCCATGGGCACATACTGTTGGAACATCATGCCCTTTGGTCTCAAAAACGTAGGTGCCACATATCAAAGGGCTATGACCATGATCTTCCATGACATGATGCACAAAATAATGGAAGACTATGTAGATGACCTATTGGCCAAATCAGCAACAAGGAAAGATCATTTGAAGGTACTCAACATAATTTTCAAGAGACTGGAAGAGCATAAAGTTCAGCTAAACCTTAAGAAGTGTGTTTTTGGGGTCATAGCAGGTAAACTATTGGGGTACATAGTTTCTAGAAGAGGCATAGAGGTCGATCCAGAAAAGGTCAAAGCAATCATAGACATGCCTCCGCCTAGAGGGATTAGTGAACTTAGAACACTGCAAGGCAGAGTACAATCTATTTGGCATTTCATAGCCCAATTGGCAGATAAGTGCCACCCATTCCAGTACCTGTTGCACAAAGGTGTCCCCTTTGTATGGACAGATAAATGTCAAGAGGCCTTCCAACAAATAAAAGATTACCTGCTATCAACACCAGTCCTCATGCCACCCATTCATGGAAAGCCATTGATTCTATACATCTTGACTACTAGTTCAGCACTGGGGGCATTGCTAGCCCAAAATGATCATGAAGGAAAAGAAAGAGCAATCTATTACATCAGCCGCACACTGACAGGCTATGAGTTGAACTACACATACATTGAACATGCATGCCTCACTGTTGTCTTTGCATCCCAAAAACTAAGACACTATATGCTCAGTCATCAGACACAACTGGTTGCCAAGATTGATCCATTGAAATATCTACTAAGTCAAGCAGCATTAATAGGTCGGTTGGAAAAATGGGTCATAATACTAAGCAAGTATGACATACAGTATGTTGAGCGTAAGGCAATAAAAGGGCAGGTAATAGCAGATCAACTAGCAAATGCACCAATTCAAGTCACTCATCCATTAGTAATTGATTTTCCCGATGAGTCCATTTTTCATGCAGAACCAACAACACCATGGAACCTATATTTTGATGGGTCTCATACTGGTCATGGCTCAGGCGCTGGAATCTTGTTTATCACACCACAGGGAGATTCAATTCCTAAGTCATTCAAGATTTCTTTCCCTTGTACAAATAACATTGTCGAATATGAAGCACTAGTCACAGGTCTCAAGTTGGCAATTAAATGGAAAATTCAGACATTGCTTGTATTCGGGGTTTCCCAGCTAGTAATCAACCAAGTAAATGATGACTGTGAAACAAAGGATGAGAAGTTGCTTCCCTACAAGAGGATGGTGGATAATTTCCTAACAAACTTCCAATTGATTTCTTTTGAACAAATCTCCAGGGCACAAAATAAGGCAGCTGATGCAATGGCTACTATTAGTTCTCTCTTGGACATCCCTAAAAATGTGTCACAATTTGAGTTCTTAGTAGAGCAGCTTTTGATACCAGCATATGATATCCCAGAGTCAAAAATGGTTTGCGAACTTGTTGGTCCCAACTCTCCTTGGTATCAGGACATTTATGACTACCTAAAGTCCCAAACCCTTCCACTAAACCTGTCAAATAACCAAAGGAAGTCCTTCATTAGGAAATCTACAAGGTATTCCATTGTTAGTGACACCCTATACCGTCGTAGTTTCGACAATACCCTCCTTAGATGTCTTGACACCGACGAAGCATGTATCACCTTACAAGAAGTAAATGATGATATATGCGGATCTCATTCAAGTGGTCCTACTCTGGCTAAGAAACTAATGAGACTTGGATATTATTGGCCTACCATGGAAAAGGATGCAATTGACTATGTCAGGACTTGTCACAAATATCAAATACATAGTGACTTGGTCCATGCTTCAGCATAGGAACTCTGACCGATCACTTCTCCTTGGCCCTTTGGTCAATGGGGACTCAACCTCGTGGGTAGGATTCATCCAACCTCATCCAACGGCCATAAATTCATTATTACTGCCAATGATTATTTCACAAAGTGGATTGAAGCCATCCCATTGACATACATTACCGGCAAGCAAATATCAAAGTTCATCCTCAACTACATCATTTTCCGGTATGGCCTTCTGTAGTCAATCATCACTAACAATGGATGTCCATTCAAAAACCAAGACGTACGTGAGTTATGTAAATGATTCCATATCCAACACCACTTTTCATCTCCATACTACTCCTAAGGAAACGGCCTAGCTGAGGCATCCAATAAAACCATTGTCAAGATCTTAAAAAAGACTGTCAATGATGTTGGTCGTGACTGGCACATACAACTTAACCCTGCTCTATGGGCTTATCAAACTAGCATTCGTACACCTACAGGAGCTACCCCATTCACCCTAGTCTTTGGCGCTGAAGCCACCTTACCCATTGAGGTCGAAATTCCTTCACTACGAGTTTCTTTGAAGGGTCTAACTAATGAAGAGGAGTACTGACAATCATGCTTGCACGAGCTGGACATGTTAGATGAAAGATAGAAAAACTCACTGAATCATCTCCAAGCATATCAGAACTGCCTTTGTCGCAGCTACAATAAAAAGGTTATGGTCAGAAAGGTTGACATTGGCGACCTAGTTCTCATGCAGAACCCCAAGAACCAAGCAGATAAAGAAAAGCCAGGAAAATTTGAACCAAACTGGCTAGGTCCCTATATTATCATATCTTCCTTTGGTTCTGGGGCATATCAATTGGCAAATCTAGATGGGGAACAGTTGACTGATCCCATCAACAGTTTACATCTCTGAAAGTTCTACGCATAGCATCAGAGGATGGAGTTGAAAACCATAAAATACAAAAAAATTGAAAAATGATAAAAATCATCACCTTGATGAAAACCTAGCAAATAGGCATCTTGGTGACACCAAAAAATCAAAAAGACCAAGAAAATAGTAAAGAGAAAAATGATTCGTTCAATAGTGAAAACCTGGAAAACAGGCACTTTGGACAAGTACCATGGTGAAAACCTGGCAAACAAGCGCCATGTGTAATCAATCATTGCTCTGCCATCTACTATCACTTTGTCTAACTTGGCCTAGGATGAAAGCTATTATAAATGATTGACATGAAGTCCTAACGACTATCTGTCTAGCAAGTCAACAGTATCCCATCCATATTCCTTGCAAATGGCTAAGTCTTAGACCTCACTGGGGGAAAAATGTTTATCATGCAACTGTAGTGGATGTCACATATGATCACAAAAACTTCATAAAAAGTCCTGAAAAAGGACAAAAAAATCATAAAAAAGTCCTTAAATAAATTAAAAAAAAAACAAAAACAAAAACATTGGCAAAAAGTCCTGAACAAATCACAAAAACATCACAAAATGTTTCGAACTACGTTGTCTCTGCACATTTGCTATGTAGGCAAGACTCATACTTGAGTCCCCAAGACATTAGGTCAGTCCTTTAGCGTTGTCAAAATAAAATCATGACACAATCTTTGGTGATCAAGACAAAGTCATTGGTTGTGTCGAACTACGAGGTCTCTGAGTGTATGACGTAGGCAAGGCCATCTATCGATGAGCCCCCAAGGCTACACTAGGTTAGTCCATTAGGGTTCATGGCACTACACTGGCACACATGTCAAAAAGGATCTTCAAGGAAACATAAATCTTTCTCAAATGAACGAAACTCATCAAGAAAATGCCGGCAATCATTTATCGCAACATGACAAAACTCATCGGCATATAGTCAAATAGAAGTCAAACTCAGTCAAAGCAAATCAAATCATCATAAACCGGTCAAACTATCAAATTTTGGTTAATCTTCAAATGAGTCCTTATGAACGATAACCTCTTATCATTTATGCCTTAGGATGTGTCCTTCCTAGGCATCGTCATCGTCATTCGACATTTTGAGTGATCCTCTTGACATCTAAAGATCACTCTTCATGACATCATTATTCTTCATATGTGTCCTTCTGGAGAACCAAATCTGTCATTTATGCCTTAGGATGTGTCCTTCCTAGGCATTTTCATTAGTTCGAGGGACCCCTTATGACCATTAGGGATCAAATCCTCTCGACATCGGCATTATTCAGGATGTGTCCTTCCTGAATTCACCAAGTCTCAACATTTTTCAAGGTCATCAAAACTTTAAACATTCGGACATCTCAAAATTATCAAACACGACATCTTGACATCAGAACAATGGATATCTAGATGCACTTGGAAAACACTTGACAATTGTCTTTTGAATCTTTTATCATGTTATTAGTTTTTCAACGAGATCCCACTAAGCAGGATTTAGAGAAGTAGTGACATAGCATGACAATTGACATGCATGACTACAAGCTTCTCAGTGAGGTCCTGATCTTGTGATTTAGAAAAGAAACGACATATCATGATAGGGAATTTATTTTTGTATTTTGGCAATCATGTCACTAGTCTCTCAAGGATGTCCTGGAAACAAGATTTAGAGAAGCAGCGACGTTTCATGATCTGTCTTTGTCTTTTTCTGCTTGAGGTTGATTATGACAACAAGATTGGGGCAATCACGCTCTTGGTATGAGTCATGACCATCCTTGTCTATGAGTGTTTGTCTTACATAATGGATGACCTTGCACACCTTGGTCTACATCATATCATGGTGTTTGTTGTCCATTCATGTCATTTTTACTGCCCAATGATGATTAAGAGCAATAAATATTAAAAAGTCCTGTAGTAAAGTTTTGAAGGATTTGGTCTAGGAACTTACATGCATCTCCTTTAGTCATGTCATCTTCTCTCACCCATCTCATATAAGCATTGCATCGATATCATCATCCATATCTTTTGCACTAATATTCCTTTGTCTCTTCATATTCTAGTCTTCTCATCAATTTCGAGAGCACACTCATGTTCTTGGAACTTGTCTGTCCTCTCGAGGGGGCATACCATAACCCTCCTCACCATTCTTCCTCATCTTATTTTGCACTGGGGCATATTTTTGACTTATTTTACTTTGTCACAATGCAATAAGCGACATTATGACAAAGAGGGGCAAAATGTAGACACATAAAAATGACCTAAGCCTGCAAGCTTCATTTTTATCACTTTCGTCCTAGCATAATTGCTACATTTAATTATGTCCTTGGTCCACATTCGACTATTGATTAACTAGTTCATAATTATTTAATTAATTCATGTTAGTTATTCTTCATGATCATTAAATAAATAAATTTTATTTATTTATTAAATACGTCATTAACTATCTAAGTCTTTTTTTAATTTATTTAATTCCCTCTTCTGCATTTAATTCTTATTGATTATTAAATAAATGAATTTCATTTATTTATTTAATACGTCATTGATTGTCTTAATTAAATAAATTGATTAATTTAATTAATTGGCCTTATCTCCTAAATTAAATAATTAAAATCTAATTATTTTATTGCCAATTTCATATTCTTCTCATTTTAAATAAATTAAATTATTTAAAATGTCATATCAATCCTAACTATCAGTCCTTTTTGATAAAAAATCTAAAAAGGATTATTTATTCTCTCTCAAAATCCATAATTTGAATTATTTTAATTCGAATTAGTAATTAATCTTCCAAAAATCAAGCAATTGGGCAGATTCTTGATTTTCCAAATCTTATCTTCAATCCACATCTTATCTCTTTGATTTTTTGAATCTTGCAAATCAGGCAATCTTATCTTCTTGATTTTTCAAAAATCTTTATTTTCTAATTAATTGTCTCATTTATTTTCCACCGTCGATCTGATTTTATTCTGACCATTTGATTAAGGATTTTTCCCTAACCCTAATTAGGGATTCTTAGGTTTAATCTGGATTGTTCATTTCATCAATTTATCTCATCCATCCATTCGAAATGGCCTTTTCTATAAAATGCCATCTTCTTCTCATTTTTCGAATACAGACACATGCTGACATTTTGCATAGTTATTATAGGCATTTATTTTCAAAAATTTTGTCATAGGCAATTTTAGTATTCAATTTTGACATTTGTTTTAGACATAGACATTGGCTTTTAGGCATAGGCATTTATACACATCAAATCCTTCAAGACTCGTTGTAGGACTTAGGCATTTCCAAATTGCTCGAATGACAAATTTGAGGGCAACATTATCTAGCAAGTAAGAAGGTGCTACAAAATTGAATCATGGAGACTTCGGCAATCAGGTATAATCATTCTCTTATGTATTTCCATTATATTTTGTAGCTACTTTGGGTTTTTGTCATTTTGCTTTCAATTTAATTGATCTAATCTAATACTTAGAAATAACCCTTAGTTACACCAAGACACCACTTAGTTACAAACATCATTTGCAAAGACGACATTTCTTATATCAGAATAGAAAAACTTTGCTTCATCATAGAACTTTCCTCCATAGGTTTCATGATTTTGATATGGGTTACACTGATGGTTATGTTGTAGAACCTTTGAATTCACAAGCCTATATTAAGAGAAGCTCTCTTTCATAGGAATCTAACCATAGTCAATGTATTCATCAATCCTCCATTCCACAACCCACCATAGAATACTAAACTAGACCTGATAAGTTTTTATGATAAATAATTTTTTGGAAACCTTAGGTTGACATCCAAAATCAAGGAATTACCACCTTATGACCATTTGGTGACCTACAACTCCCATTCAACAACCAGGCCTTACACCACCTAACATACAACCTAGTCGTACACATCTTGAAAACAGCCAAATCGACATTATTAGTAGCTTAAGGGAATTTATTCTTTAGGAAAACAAAACAACCCATTAGTTTCTTACAACATTCATTGTTCTAAATGAAGAAGAAAAGAGAAACATAGCAGTAGGAAGACCCATGTTACTACCTCCTGCCTGGGAATACACAATGAGTAACATTATAGTAAGGTATTGAAACCATCATACATCATACATTATGACCATTTGGTGACCTGGAGCTCTCGTCCAAAAACCAGGGGTAACCACACCAATATTTCAGCCCGGTAATGTGCACATTGAAGGTACTCAAACTGACATTATCAGTAGCTTGAGAACATTTATCTTTGAAAAGAACAAAACACCCCATCAATTCCTCACAACTTCCATAGTCTTGGATGAAGAAGAAGAGAAAGTAGACATAGCAGCTAAGAGACCCATACTTCCACCCCATGCTTAGCATTAAACAAAAACTATAGTGCTTCAAAAAAAAAGCATAGTGCATATGGACTTTTTTCTAGCGCTTCAGAAGAAAAATATAGCGCTTCAACCCTCTGTTTTAATGCTTTTGAACAATCTTACAGTGCTTCTTCTGTAATAAACCAAATTGTCACACCATTCTAGTGGTTTTGAGCCCAATTATAGCTCTTCCATAGTCAAACATAACACTTCTCACATCTATTCTGATGCATCTGATTAATGTTATAGTGCTCAGTCATTTTCAAAAAACCAGTGTCAATTAGCAGCTGATCTTTTAGTGTCTTTTTGCTTTGTCATAGAACTTATGCAATACTTTACAACACTTTTATCAGAAATTCTAGTGCTTCTACATTCAATTATAGCACTTTATCCCTCTATATTAGCACTTCCATAAAACAAAACAAAAAAATAGAGTCTTCTGAAACAACTATCAGACATTTGGACATTGGAAACATAGGATTTTTTTAACCAGTCAGAAAGATTTTACAGATCGGATAGAATCCCAAAAACCTAAAACAAACTAGGTTATTACAAGTTAAAATTATTTTAAACAAAACACCAGATCTGAAAAAATACAAAGTTTCCAATTATCAATAAAAAACCTAGATTATTGAGCCAAGTTTTCGCATCAGGATTTTAACATCCTATCATCACAAAACAAAAAATCAGTAATCAAGAATTTTTAACTTAGCCTTGTCAAATAGAATATATCTTCTATTGGTCTTCTTTAAAAATCAAATTGACACTAACACCACATAAAAGATCTAAGTTTAAGGAAAACAAAAAAAACTTGTATGCCAATCTTAACAAGTTTGTAAAGGAAAAAATTCAAAGAGAAAGAAATGAAAAATCTAAATATGACTAAAGAAAAATCTTTTTTTCAATACCAACAAAATGATAACAATGAATTAACACAAGAAAATATACAACATGCCCAACAAGACCCAAATTTTCATAAATTTATGGAGAAGGCCTTAGAACAAGACATGGAGAAATACCTCTTGATGTTAGCAGAATTAGGTGCCAAACTTCCAAAATATTTTGACATTAATCAGTTGAAGGAAACACCTAGAACCAATGAGACATAACCAAACCACACCCAGGATATAGATCAAGTGGTTGCCTTGATAGTTCAAATGCAAACCCTATAGCAACAGGTTCAAAACATGCAAATAGGAACCACAAAAACATATTTATTAAAGGACATTTGTCCTTACCCTTTTCATCCATGTGTGGATATGATACCCTTTCCAAAATATAATGGAAAATCAGACCCGATTGATCATATTTAGGAATTCACAACAATGAGCCTCAAATTTGCATATGAGGATACTTGCCTCATGAGATTATTTCCTAGGAGTTTGGGGGCCCATTGTATGGAATGGTTCTCAAAATTAGAACCAAGGATTATATCCTTTGAAGAATTGGTCAAAAAATTCATTTCTCAATTCTCCTTCAACATAACACATGATGTAACCATAAAGGATCTCTATAATCTGAAATAGAAAAATGGTGAGACATTCTTATCATTTTTACAATGATGGAGAAAGTTGTTTGCTAGATATCCTCGGTCTATACCTGAAGAGGAGAAGATTGAATTATTTATAGACAATTTAAATGATCAGATGAGTTATAGACTTGAATTACAATGTCCCCCAACATTCAAAAAAGTAATTGAGAATGGGCTTAAAATCGAAGAAGCCCTAGTCAAATGAGGAGTGATTAAGCACTATAGTGAAATATCCAACAACGCAAATCACTATGGAAACAACGACAAGCCAAAATTTTGGCAGAAAAATAGAAATACTGGAAGCAATGAACCTACAACTGACAATGTAAAACCAATATTCAATTTGACAGCATCAACTACCAAATCAAATCAAAATGAAAACCAAAACAACAGTCAGGGCACTATTCAAAACAATAACACCAACAATGGAGAATCATGACCGTCATACCAAAGATAACTCAATCAATGAAAATTCACCCCATTAAGACAAACATTAGAATTAGCAATTAGAGAACTCATTGCAAACAAACTTATTACTTTACAAAAATCTCAAAATTGGGAGCCAAAGGTAAAACCATCATGGTGGAATGATGCATATTATTGTAATTTCCATAAGAATAAAGGACATAAAACAAATGACTGTATGCAACTCAAACACCTAATACAATACTTGATCAAAGCCAAGAAGGTGTTTGTTGAAGGGCATCAAACAAAGAATGATCACACTGCATTTACAAATCCATTACCCAACTATGAAAAATGAGAGTCTTGTTCTAGTGGTAAGGGAAAAAGTATAAACTATTTCTATGACACCACTATTGTTTTCCTTTCTGAGGTAGAGAAAAATGACAATGATGCTAAAAAAGATGACACAAACATCAATGAAATTGAATCCCTGAACATAATTCCCAACACAAACACATTTGATAATCAAATCAATGTTCTAAAGATCAGGAAAACACAATACCATCCACAAGTCAATATAACGACAAGGGGGTAGTCCAGAGTAATATTGAAAGGAATTTCCTTCAAAAACAATGCTCCCCTATCACATCAATACAATATCATAGACCAATTAAAAAAGATACCCATGCAAATATCCATTCTAGAACTTCTCAAAATTTCACCATCACACAAAGAAGTTTTAGAATAGGCTCTAGTAGCTACAACGGTCCCTAATAATTTGGATGTTTGTCAATTCCAAGCCATGGTGGGACATCTCACCACACCTCATTGTATGTCGTTCTCTGAACAAGATGATGTATCTTTACATCACCCACACAATGTAGCCTTGCATATAGAAGTTTTGATCCATAAACACCATGTTAAACATGTTCTAATAGATGGAGGAGCTGGTTTAAATATTTGTACCTTAAAACTGATTCATGCACTAGGCTATTCTGACAACGCCATTAATGCTAGAAGAAAAATAACAATAAAGGCATATGATGAAGAGGAAAGGTCTTCCAGAGGGCTTATTATACTTCCAATTCAGGTAGGGTTGATTGTCAAAAACATTGTTTGTCAAGTGTTAGACAAGGATCTAACATACAACATACTATTGGGTCATCCATGGATCCATGACATGCAAGTGGTACCTTCAACATACCATCAATGTTTGAAATTTCCAGTAAATGGATAGTAGGTCACCATATCAGCTGACAACAAAAATCCATAGACTTACAACATGCTAAAAGCAACTCAAGACACTCTAGTACCTCATAGTTCAAAGAAGTCAATAATTCTACTTCATCCACTATGGACAACCAACCCAATTTCTTATCTAAATGGGTTGAGAAGAAGAATCTAGAGAAAGAAACAAATATCATAGACACATCAAACACCAAAGGTCCTATAAACAAATTATCACAACTTTCAGGAAAGGTTTAGATAAAGGAAAATGGTTTAGGAGAATATTCTCTTGAGCAATCTTTGTGCCTATCACTGTTGCTACCATCACCAAAAACATATGGACAACCCATATTAAAAACTCCAAGTTCATTGCAAACCATCACAACTCTAAATGAAAAGTTTATAAAATTAGGTACACTCAAAGATGAGTTAGAAGACAAAGCCATTCTCAATTGGCTATACAAAGATGAGGAAGCATCAACATCAGTGAATGTCAACATCAAAACAAATTTGTATGGAAAAGGGAAGGCCATTTTAGATAAAATGGGTTACAAAGGTCAAGGACCAATTGGCAAGAGAAAGGATAGTATTATTTAACCCATTCAACCTCTAACACTACAACCTAAAGACAAAACAAGATTAGGCTACATAACTGAACAAAAAGAGGAAGAAACCCAAAAAGAACTGGAAAGGATACTAGAAATGAGAGATGGCTCTGACACAAACTCCAATGAATATGAATGGGATCATCTATCTACTACATCTTATACTGAAAAAGAGGTTGATGTTATCCAAGTATTTACACCCTTATGAGAGGAGGGGCAAGGTTCAGGAAATAGAACATTTGTTATAGGATCAACAAATATTGATGACTCAAGTAAGGATGAACAAACATCGAGTGAGTCAAAAAACTTGTAGGTGAGTACTGTCATAGACCTTGAACTTCCTACCAATAACTTTGAGGACCTAGCTATCATGACACTTATAATAGTTAACCTTATTCAAACTAATGGTCCTTGTTACCTTTAATACACCCTAAACTTATTGACTGTGAACCCACTGAACCTATTCTCATACCAGTCTTTTCAAATGATGATGCCATCATAAATTATCTTTGTAGTGATGAAATTAATACAAGTACTATCCATAACACTCATATCGATGCTTTATAATGAGAGGATTCCAAATCTTTCAGTTGCAAAAGTAATAACAGGAAAAATAAATCTAATGATGAAAACCATCCTAAGGTAGCATTAGACTTTGAAAAGAGAAAAATAAAGAATGCATCCAACAGTGAAAACCTTTCTGAGGTGTTGAAGGAGGGAAGATTTGACACTCTCCCAAAACATTATCATGACAAATCATCAGTACTGGTAGAGCCAACACAGTCTATAAATCTGGGAACAACTGAACAGGAAAAGATCTTACATCTAGCAACATCCATGATAGAATAGGAGAAGCTGGCATTCATCAAATTCTTTGAGCAGCGACACATAAATTTTGCATGGTATTATTCTGACATGCCAGGATTGGATCCATAACTCCTAATGCATCATCTATCATTACCAAAAGGAATCAAACCGGTCAAACAAAAATTGAGAAAGATGCATCCTCACATCACTCCTATGGTTAAAGATGAACTGAAGAAATTATTGAATGCAGGTTTTATCAGGTCCATAGATTATGCAGAATGGATCTCAAACATTGTGCCAAAATCAAAACCTGATAATAGCATCAAAATATGCATGGATTTTAGGTATTTAAACAAGGCATGCCTAAAGGATGACTTTCCTTTGCCCAACATTGACATAATTGTTGATCTAACAACAAGAAATGCCATGTTATCTACAATGGATGGCTTCTTAGGATATAATCAAATAAAAATAGCACCTAAAGATTAGGAAAAGATGACATTCACTTGCCCATGGGGTACATTTTGCTAGAATGTCACGCCCTTCAGATTGAAAAATGTAGGTACAACATATTAGTGGGAAATGACCATAATTTTCCATGACATGATGCATACTTTCATGGAAGATTATGTGGATGACATCTTAGAAAAATCACACACCAGGGAAGGACATTTGGAAATACTTGATAAAAATTTCACTAAACTGGAAAAATTCAATGTAAGGTTGAACCCGAAGAAATGTATCTTCGAGGTGACATCAGTAAAACTTCTTGGTTACATAGTGTCAGAAAAAGGAATTGAAGTGGATCCAACTAAGGTTAAAGCAATAATGGATATGTCACTGCCTAAAAATATCAGTCAATTACGGTCTCTATAAGGCAGGTTACAATCCATCAGGAGATTTATCTCCCAACTAGTAGATAAGAGTCACCCATTTAATCATCCACTTCATAAAAATGTTTCATTCAAATAGATAACCATGAAACAAATTTTAGTCAGATAAAGCAGTATTTGGTGTCACCTCCAATACTCATGCCACCCGTAGCAGAAAGGCCACTATTACTATATATTGTAACAACTGACATATCCTTAGGAGCTCTATTGGCATAGGAGGATTCTAAAGGAAAAGAAAAAGCAGTTTACTACATTAACAGGACTCTCAATAGATATGAAATAAACTATACATTCATTGAAAAGGTTTATTTGGCAGTGGTATTTCCAACCTAGCAATTGCGACACTACATGTTGACTCATATAGTTAGGCTCATAGCAAAAACAGACCCATTGAAATACCTACTCGGTAAGGCTTCTCTAATAGGAAGACTTGAAAAATGGGTCATGATATTAAGCGAGTTTAACATCCAATATGTTGACAGGAGAGCCATCAAAGGATAGGTAATAGCAGATCAACTAGTTGAAGCTCCATTATAGGATCATCATCCAATGAACATTGAATTTGTAGATGTCGACATCATGAATGTTACAACACAAAAATGGAGACTTTATTTTGATGGATCATATACACAAAGAGGAGTTGGTGCAGGAATTCTATTTTTCACACCTTAGGGACACACCATTCCAAGATCCTATAGGTTAATGTTTCCATGTACAAATAATATAGCTGAGTACGAGGCATTGATTATTGACATCAAAATAGCTATTGAATGGAAAATCATAGAAATGCAAGTATATGGGGACTCATAGCTTGTAATTTATCAAGTAAATGAAGAGTATCAAACAAAGGATGAGAAGCTCATGCCATATAATAAAATGATAGATGATCTCAAAAAGTACTTCATGGATATCAAGTTCGAGATAATACCAAGGGCAGAAAACAAAGCTGCAGATGCCATGGCAAAAATTTCCTCCCTTTTGCAATTATTAGAAAAGAAAGGTTGATATGAGTTTATGGTTGAACAAGTATCTAATCCTGCATACAATAACCCTGATTCATAGACCATATGCCACATAACCAGCACTCAACCCTCACAATATGGAGAGATCTATAATTACCTCAAAGATAACATTCTTCCTCTTGATCCCTTAGAAACCAAAAGTGTAACTTTATCCGTCAATCGGCGTGACATACATTAATTGTTGACATCCTTTACCGTCAAGGTGTAGATGGTACTCTTCTCTGGTGTCTGGAGAATCATGAATTTGAAACATCCTTACGAGAGGTCCATGAAGCTATTTGTGGGACTCATTCAAGTGGGCTAACCCTAGCTAAGAAACTCCTCCATTTAGGGTATTATTGGTTGAACATGGAGAGGGAGGCATAATAACATGTTAAAAAGTGTCAGAAATGTCAAATTCATGGTAATCTAATTCATGCGTCGGTGCAAGAATTACAACCTTTTACATCCACATGGCCCTTTTATCAATGGGGACTAGACCTGGTAGGGAAAATAAATCCTTCTTCATCTAATGGACACAAGTTCATCATCATAGCAACAAAGTATTTCACAAAGTGGATAGAAGCAGTTCCTTTAACAACTGTAATTGGAAAAAAAATTTCATCTTTCATACTCAACTATGTCATCTATCGCTCGGTATGGGGTACCTCAATCCATAATCATAGATAATGGTATGCCTTTTCAAAATCATGATTTCCAAGAATTATGTGAACAATTCCATATTTAAAATCATTTTTCAAAACCGTACTATCCATAGGGAAATGGCCAAGCATAAGACTCAAATAAAACAATCCTAAAAATACTAAAGAAGACAGTAAATGATGTTGGATGCAATTGGCATGTTCAGTTAAATCCTACACTATGGGCCTATAGAACTAGTATCAAAACACCAACAGGAGCTGCACCATATGCCTTGGTGTATGGATCAGAGGCCATTCTACCAATTGAGGTAGAAAAACCATCACTCTGTGTATCACTAAAGGGTATCATAGCAAATGCGGATTAAAAAGTTTCAAGCCTACAGGAACTAGAATTACTAGATGAATGACGTCAACAAGCAATCAATCATTTGAAAGCCTACTAGCAAATAATGTCAAGGAGTTACAATCATAGGGTAAAACCTAGAGTCTTTCAAATTGGAGACTTGGTCCTAAAGGAAAACCCTAAGAATCAGCAGGATAGAGAAAAGAAAGGGAATTTTGAACCTAATTGGTTAGGTCCCTTTATAATCATATTAGTATATGGATCAGGAGCATTCAATTGTCTTCACCAGAATGGGTTCTATTTGATGAACCTATCAATAGTATCCATCTCAGAAAATTCTATATCCGAATCACTTAGTGCATGAATTAGTTTCTAAAAAAAGATTACCTTGATGAAAACCTAGAAAATAGGCATCTTGGTGATGAAAAAATACAAAAAAAAATAAAAAAAATAGAAAAATAAAAAATAAAGAATAGAAAAATAAAAAAATACAAAAAAAATCAAAATGAATGAAAAGCTACAATAAAAACATAGAGTGAAAACTTGGAAATAAGCACTATTTGTGATTCAAATCAGCTCTCCCATCTATTTGGACACATGTCATGGTCGTTACTTCCACCATCATTTTACATCCCTTATCATATCATATCATATGGTCATGTCTCACCCTAGCTTGGGGGAAACATCTGAAGATCATTGGGGGCAACATAAATCTTGAGCTTAACAAAATGGACAAAAGCAACAAAAAGAGTGATCAAAACACAACCCAACATGAAACATAATCACCATCAGAAACACATTGGACATCCATATCACAGCAAAAAATCCAAAAACAAGTCAAAAAGTCAGTCTAAAAAAGTCAAAACATGTGTATGTGTCAGTCAAACTACGTGGTATGTACGTATATAATGTAGGTAAGGCTAGAATCTTTGATCAGCCCCAGAGGCCCCTAGGATAGGCCTTTAGGTTAGGTTTGATCCAAAATCTCAAAAACACAAAAACATCAAAAAATCAAGATGGATGATTTAATATGAATAAATGATTGAATACTATAAGCAAATGTAAGAGATGTACTTTTGATCATTGTTATCATTTCTTTTGAGCAACTCAATGATGTATTGAACTAGAGAAGCCAAGAAGAAGAAATGGTATTTTCTTTGTCTTTTGTTTGTGAAATAATCATAATTACTATGTGAATCGTTGCAGGAAATGCTCTACAAAGTATCACAGATGAAATTCCAATTCACATAGGAAAGTGGTTAATTCTTGTCTATTTTTACGAAAGAAATGCTCAGGTCATCTTGGTTTAACTATACCTTGATACTTGTGTTCGCTTGCAATATCAAAAATCATGAAAGTAATGCTAAGGTCATCATTGGTCTACATTATACCTTTGATGCTTGTACTCACTTGAATCAACATTTTAAAAATATCAATGATGATACAAAGCACAAAAGTATTGTTAAAATGCCTATGTTTACATGTAGATTTTCATGGTAAAAGTAGATTGCATCCATAATAGTGTTACATCTGCAGAGTATTTGTTACGAAATTGGTGAATCATTCATTAAATAATTATCTTTTATTATAATAGACTAAGTATACTTGACATTAACAAAAACATCCTCATGATCATATAGTTGCATCATCATATTCATTCACATACATTAAAATCATTTACATCATCATTTCATCATTCATACATTTCAATCAAATCATTTTACATTCTCATCATATCATAACAAAAATCTCAGCATACATATATCTCTATCATTCCATTTTCACAAACATACATCATCATCACAACTCATTGCATTCATCCATTTATTATATCACATATCCATATATAATCCATCTATTTGATCATAATGTCCATCAATTTATTGCATCATGTATCATTCAAACATCTTCATCCATATATTACATTTACATATAGTATATCATTTAAACACACCAATCCATAATCATGTATCCATATAACATGCATCCATACATTACCATTATGTGCATCATACACAGAACATCATATCAAAGCATACCATCATAATAATAAAAAAATCACATAGCATATAAAACATCGAAGAAAATGCATCCATCAGTGAGTCATAAAGAGCACATAATAGATCATAGAATCCATTACATCTCATATATATCAAAATCACAATGTCAAGTATACAATGATGTTTGAAATGAAGAGAGATATAACATAAAAAATGGTTGTCTATCAAAATAATCAAAGTGTACATCACATATCAAATGTAACACAGACAACAATCATGTGTTGCTAGCTCCAAATGGTGTAGGCATCATAGGATCAGGACCCCTACCACCAAAAGAATGAGGATCCCTGGGATCTCTAGGTAGAGGCTAGGTAACACCTACACTGACAGTCCTATATTATGACCTAGCAGAATGAGACCTCATATATCTAACTCTTTGCTCAGAGGGAATTGTGTCATAATATCTCTCTATAGAACTCAATCTCCTCGCCACTGCGAGCAACCTCTCGCATGTAATTTGCTAGGGAGGTACCATCTTCCAATCTCTGCAATCTATTGGTAGAAGCCTGAGCACCCTCTACTGCAACCCTAGCTACATCCCTCTCAGTTGTCAACAAAGTAATCTGAGCCTAGGTTGCCTCGACTGTCTATCTGGCTGCATCCCTCTCAGCTGTCAATGTTGAGATCTATGATTGAGCTGTGACTAATTGAGCCTACACTGATGATAGAGTCTCTACATGCAACTCAACCTGTACCTACATTTGAGACTGGGTCTATTCTAGTAAACCCTGAGTCTGAAGAAGTTGCTCCTGAATGGTCTCTAATTGAACCTAAAGATCTACTATCTGCAACTGCTCAGAAACACCTCCCACAACCTACCTCTTATGAGGCATGGTCTCACCAAGAAAATATAAAGTAGGGCCCGACCCACCTGCAACCTCTCCACTATCAAATATCTCATCTCCAAATGGTGTAGGCATCATAGGATCAGGACCCCTACCACCAAAAGAATGAGGATCCCTGGGATCTCTAGGTAGAGGCTAGGTAACACCTACACTGACAGTCCTATATTATGACCTAGCAGAATGATACCTCACATATCTAACTCTTTGCTCAGAGGGAATTGTGTCATAATATCTCTCTATAGAACTCAATCTCCTCACCACTGCGAGCAACCTCTCGCATGTAATTTGCTAGGGGGGTACCATCTTCCAATCTCTGCAATCTATTGGTAGAAGCCTGAGCACCCTCTACTGCAACCCTAGCTACATCCCTCAGTTGTCAACAAAGTAATCTGAGCCTAGGTTGCCTCGACTATCTATCTGGCCGCATCCCTCTCACCTGTCAATGTTGAGATCTATGATTGAGCTGTGACTAATTGAGCCTACACTGATGATAGAGTCTCTACATGCAACTCAACCTGTACCTACATTTGAGACTGGGTCTATTCTAGTAAACCCTGAGTCTGAAGAAGTTGCTCCTGAATGGTCTCTAATTGAACCTAAAGATCTACTATCTGTAACTGCTCAGAAACACCTCCCAAAACCTGCCTCTTACGAGGCATGGTCTCACCAGGAAAATCTAAAGTAGGGCCCGACCCACCTACAACCTCTCCACTATCAAATATCTCATCTCCTAATGGTGTAGGCATCATAGGATCAGGACCCCTACCACCAAAAGAATGAGGATCCCTGGGATCTCTAGGTAGAGGCTAGGTAACACCTACACTGACAGTCCTATATTATGACCTAGCAGAATGAGACCTCACATATCGAACTCTTTGCTCAGAGGGAATTGTGTCATAATATCTCTCTATAGAACTCAATCTCCTCGCCACTGCGAGCAACCTCTCGCATGTAATTTGCTAGGGAGGTACCATCTTCCAATCTCTGCAATCTATTGGTAGAAGCCTGAGCACCCTCTACTGCAACCCTAGCTACATCCCTCTTAGTTGTCAACAAAGTAATCTGAGCCTAGGTTGCCTTGACTGTCTATCTGGCCACATCCCTCTCAGCTGTCAATGTTGAGATCTATGATTGAGCTGTGACTAATTGAGCCTACACTGATGATAGAGTCTCTACATGCAACTCAACCTGTACCTACATTTGAGACTGGGTCTATTCTAGTAAACCCTGAGTCTGAAGAAGTTTCTCCTGAATGGTCTCTAATTGAACCTAAAGATCTATTATCTGCAACTGCTCAGAAACACCTCCCACAACCTGCCTCTTACGAGGCATGGTCTCACCAGGAAAATCTAAAGTAGGGCCCAACCCACCTGCAACCTCTCCACTATCAAATATCTCATCTCCACTACTCTCATCTTCATTTCTCTCATCTCCATTGATCTTGCCACCAACATCCTCCTCACCACCAACATCCTCATCGACCCCAACATCCTCCTCAGGCTCGACATTTGCCTCACCAACCACATCAACATCCTTTACCTCAACTCGTCCAAGATCCTCTCTCCTCTATCTCCAACCATGCACAATGGGAACATCCTCCTCTACAGGTAATAGGGAAGGCTCATGTGGAATCGTAAGGCATGGAAATGGATGCAAAGAAAAAAATCAGCATAATTTATCATAACTAGAGGCTCGACAATATCTAGCCGAATGTCCCACACAAATGGCTATAAAGCTCGAAACTCCTGAATTGCTGCAGCATATGACAAACAAGGCTCCCAATCTGTTATATTCGACTGATGATGAGCATAGTGAGCAACACCCTGGGGCATACCTTGTACCATCCCATATTGTCTATAAACTTGTCTGATCATGAATCTCTCTAATACCCAATGAGCACAACCAATCAGGATCATGGATTAACAAAGAAATGGTAGCTAAATATCATCATCATCCCAATGATCACAATCTAGGTAGGGATGCCATGTCATAGACTCTATGTCATCAATAACTCTCCTCCAGTACTCTAACTTACCCATTTTGTATTGAGTAAGCTGGTTAGCATATCTGAACACATAAGGTCTCATGGGCGGCCTCTATTTAACTAGAACTAAATGTGTGATAGCTATGTACTCCCACACCCATACTTGAATTAAAGTAACAGTGGCCGATAAACTCCAACCACTAAGATACATAGCTAAATGTAAATCATGATATAAATGGGCAAGCATACACATACCCCAAGCAAATCTGGTGCCATGAACAATCATACTCTCTAAAACTAGGCACCAACCAACCATGAATCCATTAGACCTACGATTAGGACTAAGGAATCTGTCGATGAAACTAGCAAGTACGGTATGCAAAGTGGTGTATGCATCAACCATCTCACACCAAGGAATCCTCTTTTTGATAATACCATAATTCTAAAACAATCTGAAGCTATAGTCCCACCCTGCTCTCTCGAATCATATATGACATCTCCAATAATCGGAAGCTACAAAATTTGCTAAACATCCTTTGGGGTGACTATCATCTCACTAGTAGGAAGGTGAAAGGTGTTGTGCTCACTATGCCACCTCTCGGCTAGCATTGTCAACAAACCTTGATTAATCCTAATCTGGGGCATGTATAAAAGAGGAGACAATCCACAACATGTGATAATAGCCATCTCAAGTTGTGCCAACCATGGTATAAGATCAAATGTCCAAGGGAAACACTCTGGAACTTGGAGGATTCCCAATTGCTCCTATAACATCATCAAAATCAACAAATTCATCACAATCATCAAATAACATCAAAATACCATATCAAATGAAGTCAGCTCTTGGTGAGAATTTTGATCAAATATCATGAGCACACATCATTAAACCTCACCTATCATGAGGTCAATTATCAATGTGTCAAATCAACCTCACCTATCATGACATCAATCATCAATGCATCAAATCAACCTCACCTATCATGAGGTCAATCATCAATGCATCAAATCAACCTCACCTATTATGAGGTCAATCATCAATGCATCAAATCAACCCCACCTATCATGAGGTCAATCATCAATACATCAAATCAACCTCACTTATCATGAGGTATTTCAATCATAATTACTCCTCACCTATCATGAGGATAGTTATCATTAGAACAAACATCAGACCTCACCTATCATGAGGTCAAAAAATCATGTATTTGATTGGATAAATCATTCATATCAAAACAATAGCTAATACAATCAAAAATTGAGAACATCAAGAACAAATTGACAAAAATCAAAAACACTTTGATTTAACTGCCCTCAAAAGGCATTAAAAGCACTACAACAATGACATGTGCCATTTCATCAGATAAAAGCACTATTACAGATGGACAAAGTACAATTTTCTCAAAAAGCGCTAAAACTCTAAATGTGCTAAAACAAGAGGTTGAAGCACTAAAAAATCTAATCAAAGCGCTAAAAATCCAAAAGTGTTAATGTATCTTATAGAAGCGCTACAATGACTATCCTAAGCACTAAACTTTGCAAAGTGCTAACCTAACCTATATACGTGTGCTAAAAGTCTAGAAGTGCTACAATAGAACTTAGAAGCACTACAATGGAATTTTAAAGCACTACAATGGATTCTAAAAGCGCTAAAAGGAGTTTAAATTTTAAAAATCTGAAAAATACACAAAAAATGAGGAAATGCACGAAAACCAAGGAAAAATAATAGACATACTAGAGGTCTGAATGTGGCCGACCGCTGATGTCATTGAACACACTTGAAATGGTGGGTGTGATATGGAATTGACATCATGCTCCAAGTAGCACAAGAATCTCTCTCAAAAGTTTTCAAAAGTCATAATGTGCAAAAGATTTTGAAAATGACTTTTTTTAAACCTTTTATAGGTTATTTAAAATAGGATTTTTTGAGATTAATTTAATTTTCAAAGGGGAGATAAATTGAAATTTATCTAGGACCACTTTCTTCATCAATTATCAGGAGATAAATTATTTTATCATCAAATCTCCATCGAATCTACATCAAATCATCAGAAAATCATAAAAATTCCAAAAATTCCAAGTAATAAAAAAAATAAAAAAATCATTAATTTATCTCTCGAGGGGGCATATATCCATCAATCACTTGAAAACATGTTTGGGGGACATTGAAATTTCTCGTCAATACTAGCAACAGTAGTACAAAAATTTCTTTGAAGCAATGTGTAAACACATCACTTCAAAGAGGGGAAAATTGTATACACCTAAAAATGGTTTGGAGAATATAATTAATTAAATATGATTTATTTGATTAATTAATCATAAATTCATCTACTTAGTAAATAAATAGAAATATTTATTTATACTAATTTCACTATTAATTCTTCTATTTTATCACATTATTTCCTCTTAATTAAATAAACAAAATTAAATACTTTGTTTTATTTAATTATTATATTTATTATTTCTTCTATACTTTATCCATTAATTCTATCTTAAAATTAAAAATGCAACTTTAATAAGTTTGTGTTATTTAATTATCTTATCATATGCCTCTTTATTAAATGGGTAAATATCAAATATTTGTTTTATTTAATTAAATCTTCCTAATTTTCTAAATTTGAATAAATCAAATATATTCAAATAAAGGCATAAATCAAATCCCTCTATTCACTCACTAATAAAATTAGAATTTTCAAATCTAATTAATGGAATTGTCATTGACGAGAAAAGCCTCGGGGACAAACCTACAGACAATCCTCTCAATCTTGTGCCTCAAATCTTTCCTCTCATCTTGCCTAGTGTTTTCATTGGGAGGAACAATCCTCCATGATCAGCTCCACCTTCTCATCTCTTACCATTCAAATCTCCTGATTTAATCTCAACTTCTGTTGTGTTATCCCTGTGCAAAATTGTTGCTGGAAATTTATAGATATAGCCTTTTGAAGAATCAAAATGATCTGAGAAATCCCAATTTATGCAAACTTACTCTATAGGAATACAACTAAGCAACCAATCAATCAAGCAATCATAAACATTAGCATTAGCATTTTAGTACATCATCATAGCATCATGGCATTATTAGATTTCATATCATGTGAGCATCATTAGTTTTTTACTGTAGCTTCCATTTAGCAGGTTTCATGTCAGGATAGTTTACAATAGCTCCATATCATCTTGAAATAATTCTTAAATCATCACATCACTACATTTAGCATCCATTCCATTCTCTAGATATGCATTTTAAACAATTACGGTGCTTACAAATCTGAGAGCTTCTGTAATTTGATAAATCTTTGGAGATAGGAGACAATGAGACATCTTTAGGATTTTCAATGTTTTTAATTAGTTTAATTCATGCTAATCTTGATCTAATGTCTTATTAAGAAGTGTTTTAGATTTTCTTTTACTTTTTACTTTTTCACACTTACATATACAACAATCACAACAAAAGGTACACTCTTCCATGGACATTATCATTTGTCCTCCTATTGTGATTAATCTAGATGATGATGATGATGTGATTGCTAAGATTGATGAAGAGGTACACAATGATTTGAACAAATTATTTTCCTCTTCTATGAGCTTAAACAACAAATCTCCTACAAAGAGTGTTGAATTTGGTGCTTCCCCTTGTTTGGCACTTGCTCTTGTCCCTTTGGCTAGTTACCCACCTTCGACATACCATGAACATGACTAGGAGGCAAATGACTTGCTTGATGGTTGACTCACATTTTCCTTAATAGTATTTTGCATTTTCTTTTTCTTTTTCTTTTGTGTCTTTGCATGTGCATAATGTGATCTCCCATGACGTTTTGTTTGATGTTCTATCACTTTGTGACATTCCTCTATTTTTGCCTTTATTTTTCTCTGTTTCGTACATTACTTTTTCCTTTTCTTTTGTCTTTTTCTTGTGATTTCTTTTTGGGAATGATGCTAGGGATCAAGACATTCATGTTTCCTTCATGTTGACCCAAAAGGATTTTCTTTTTCATTTGTATTGTGTTTTTATTTGGGGAATGACGCGAAGCACTGAGACACCCTATGTCTCTTCAATATTGACCCAAAAGGTTCTTTCTTTGTATTTTCTCTCTTTGTGTCATTCTTCTAGTTCTATGTATTCAAGGAATTATGACAATTCTTAGCTCTCTAACCAATATTGCAACAAAGAACATACTGACCCAAATCCATAGATCCCTTATGTGTTTGGTGTTTTCATTTTTGTGGGGCAACCCCTCTTTCTTTCCCTTTTCTTCACATTACATAGCCTTGTAAACATATGACTTGGCATAAGGGATTTCCAAGTTTGATCTCATGTCTTCTATCTTCTTTTTGCATTACTCATTGGCTGCTTTAAAGTAATTTCTCATAGTATCTCTAGTGTGTAGCAATTCCTTTAAAGTGGGGGCATACATTAGCATTATTCTTTTGCATTTTGTGTTTTTCCTTTTTTTTGGTTCTTAGTGCAACCTTCTTACTTCATATGATGCGTTTGTCACTTTGTGGATGAAATTCAGTGTGATTTCCTTCATAAGCATGATCTATCTTAGCATATTACATTCCTCTTGATGGCTTTATGTGACACACTACATCCCCTAAGTTGTGAGTTTTCTATCCTTTAATTGGTCCTCTCTTGGAGACATTAGACACAATGTTCCTTGAGATAAAGACCTCACATGAACTAGGCAAGACTCCTTTGAACATTCTTTGCATGTTGCATTTTGCATTTGTTATATGGCCACCTTACATAACATAGCTTGCATTCCTATGGTGCCATCGTGTTTGTTCATGAGCTCCAAGCATACGAAGTTTTTCTTCTCTCATGAAGCTCAAAATTTAATTTTCTTTTGTGGTGCCCTATTAAAGTTATTAGGAGATATAACTTTGATATGGTTGGGTGGGAAGCCCATTCCAAGGCATGACTTTCCCCATAGCCACTTGCATGTGTGTGAGTGCATACCAGCCATGAGTGTATGTTTCTCACCTTTTAGGACTTCTCACCCAATGGACAACCATGAGTTTTGTTGCCTCAGAGTGAGTATGCATTTTTCTGGATAGACATCCTAGATCTGATCCACAACAGGATGGATAAACAATTGAAGCTTGATTTGATTCTCTTTTTTTTTCTCTCGCTTTCATTCTTTTACATCCTTCTCTTTTGTGTTCCCTTTTTCTAATGCTTGGTTTACCATGGGATCTTGATCGTGGGGGATTGATCGCCCCTCTCGATTTATTTTGTCTCATCTTGCCAGCATGAGTGCATTTGGATCCCTCTTGATATGCATGCTTGGCTACTTTAGTGTGAGTTTGAAGCAAGTTCATCCTCTCACTAAAGTGGGGGCTAAATGTAGTTCAAAAAAATGTATCCCTGGACATTTTCATGCTCATTTAGGTCTTTCCTATGGATGTTGGCCTATTTTTTCCAAGATTTAATGTTGTAATGTGGTCAACACATTCACATTGGGTTTTGGACCCTTGTGAATCAATAAGAATTTTATGATGTCTTATAAAAGTGTTGTAACCCACTTTCACACTTTTCTAGGACCTTTTTATTATAATTCACTTAAATAACCTCTTTTTATCACTTACCAAGCCTTATTTCAAAGTGTTGTAACAAACTTTCACACTTTTCTAGGCTTGTCATCAATAATTTGACCCTTTCTTATGTTTAAATGACCCCTTAATACAATTACAGGCCCTACTTAAGTGTATTTTAGAGAACATTCTTGTTAAACATCATTTATTGCAATTTAATTCCTGACATCCATTAAAAATTCCCTAGTGGGACCAAGTCACCACTAAGGGTGACTTAGTCCCACTTGTCTCAAAAATCAAAATTATTTGAAAATTTTGGTGGGATATTATTTTCTAAGCCTTGAGGTTGGCCTCCGATGTGGTATTTTTGAGAAATTTTGTATAATCATGTATAAATACAAGGTTTTCTTTTCATTTTCACCCCCATTCATCCACTCACTAATTCATTCACTTCATTATTCAAGCAATTATCAAGCATTCACTTTGGCATTATCAAGTCTACATCCAAATGGAGCTTCTACTTGCATATCTTTAGATTTCTACTTCAAGGGTTTGGTGAGTTGTATCATTGCATGTTGTTCATTCATCATTCTCATTTTAGTTTATTTCATTTTCAAGGTATTAATTCCCAAAACATGGTTTGACCAAGGCATACCCCTATTCACTAACCCTTAACCACTTTTCCCCTCTTTACATATGTTTTGTAGGTCTTGTATGCAGATTTGTCAAAGAGGAAGGTGTTAAATTGTTTCATCAATTCATCAAAGTCTTTCAAAGTCAAATAAATCCTAAAAGAAGCTTGGAGATCACCTACAGACTAGATTTTGTAGATTCATATTTAGAAATTTGTTAGTAATTGAAGTGCAGACTAAGAGCTATAGTTTTACATCTTTGAAATTCTTGAAAGCTGAAGGTGGAATAAGTTTCCATCAATTGAAAATTAGTCCCACTGCTAGGACTGAAAAGTGTTTTCTACAATTCTGGATACCCTTTTGGCTGAAACCTATTCCAATAGAATTTCCTCAAAATAGGACTAAGTCACTTAGTTTGGCTTAAGTGCATCAATAGTGATTTATGTAGGATTCCATAGCCTCTCTACATCACATTTTAGTTTCTCAGTGCTCCTCTCTAGTTTCATCAAATTTTATTCTAGTTTATTTGAATTTTTAGCTCATTTTGCATATCACATTATGATCTATTTAAAGATCTAGGACAAATTGCTTACAGAATGCGTAACATAAGAGATCACTTAATACAATGCTTAACATAAATGATTACATAATAAAATGCACAAATGAATAAATGAACATAATATAAATGCCAAGATAATGAACTGAAAAAGAAAGAGAGAAGATAAGAGGAGACAAACACAATTGATAATGGAGTTCGTCCCTAAGGACTACGTCTCCGGGCCCCTCTCCAACAGAGTGACCAATCCAATTATACTCCCAAAATTAGTTACAATTGCTTCATGGACAATCTCCTTCAAGCACAGCAGCATAACGTTCCTCTGATGTGCGAAAATGTCTGCAAAATCTCCCGAGCATTCTCTCGTTATCACAACTTGGACTTGGAAAAACAAGGCCTACACCCCTCTTTTTATACATAAAATTTGCCTAATTAGGCTTAACCATCAAAATAAATGCCTAACCCCCTCTAACAACTCGTACAACTTCTATGGTATCCCCATATAGCTTCTAGTTTAAATTGTTAGAGGTAGTTTTAAATGTTTGTGGCTAAAAAGCCATTTCTAATGGATTTGGCTTAAAAATACATAACAAAAAGGAACCGCACTCTATATAGGTTTAAGCCACCATCGGTGGTCTAACGGCAAATAACCTTTTACCAATCGGTGTGGTCGGGGGTTCAAAACCCCCACCGGCCGTTTAAAACCAAACACCAAAATTTAAACAACAAAAATAATGGCCACCAATTATAGAGTGAACACCGACCATGGGTGCAATGGTTAAACCAGCTGCTGGCAGGGCGGAGATCTCGGGGTCAAACCCCACCGAACTTTTGTTGAAACAACCCAAACCGACCGCCGAAGAACTGACAACACGTGTCAACCTATCATTCGCTGGTTTCCGCAGACGTGTCTGCTGACAAGGCAAGCTGTACACTGACAAAGTGAATGATGTGTTGAGCTCCTATTCACCGGATATGCTGACGAGGCTATTGACGTGTCGCTAACTGGACTGTTGAATCATCTGCTAACTGTGATGTCGTACTGTACGGCTGGACACGTGTCACCTGCTGGTAGATCTGTACAATCTGACTCAGCTGCCACGTGTTTTAGCCGAATGCGTCCATGTGGATTCCGTACAGTACGGACTATCTGTTGACGTCATCATCCGTACTGTTAGCTCAAAAGTCAACTCAAAACTTTGACCACATGTATCTGGAGCATACAACGTCGGATTTTGATGAAATGAACGCCATCGAAATCGTCTCGATGAGCTCTTCACAATGACATCAGTTTTGTCGATTTCTGAGATGATTATTTTTTTGCCTTCTAGACGCCCCTGAAGCCAGTTTGACTGGCTGTAACTTGCACAAATGGAGTCCTTTTCACCCCGTTCAAGTTGCATTGGAATCAGGACGTCATTCTCTTTCTGACGGTGCTAAATTTTGGAGTATTGGGAACACTTCAATTTTCACTAAAAAATTGTCCCCTGTATTAGGACTCCCCACTGGAGAGCTTTTGGACCTCTGAAAGCTTGATTACTTTGAAAGTAAGTGAGGGTAAATTTCCCTCACTTTACCAATCTCCATCCATCTTGCTTTGCTTGGATGCATCCCCTTCAGGCCCACTCTGAGGTACTCAACATCTCCTCTTCATGAAGTTCTGACATTCCTGTCGAGAATAACATCTTCTGGCAACTCTGACATGTACTCTGGTGAAAGGTCATCAACTGATGGAACTTGAATGTCTGTGACTTCATCTAGGATCATTGGAGGTTCATATAGTTTCAAATTCTCAAAATTGACAACTGAGTAAATATGCATGTATGGAGGAAGATTGAGGCGGAAGGCATTGGTACCAATCTTCTCAAGGATCTCAAAAGGACCATACCTAATTGGCTTAAGCTTTTTACCTTCACCTTGCATCCTTTCCTTGCTGATGTGTAACCAAACTCTGTATCCAACCTAAAAATGATGATTAGTGCAATGCTTGTCATGGCGAACCTTGTATTTTGCTTGGCTCTATTCCAAGCATGCTTCCACTACCTGATGAATTGCTTGGACTTTCTGGATGAACTTCAAAGCCTTCTCTGCATCATGGTGTCCATCTTCAACATCATCTTTCCCAAAAGCAAAATCCATCGGTGTCTTGGCCACATAACCAAAGCATGTCTCAAAAGGAGACCTCTTAGTAAAAGATTGTGTTGCATGGTTGTAGGCATGCTGCACATAATGAAGACTCTCATCCCACAACTTAGGATGCTTGCTGCAGTAACCTCTGAGTAGATGCACAACTGTCCTGTTTACAACCTCTATCTGCCTGTCAGTCTACAGATGAAAGGTTGTACTCTTCTTCAATTTGGTGTCCATGATTCCCCACAAAGCTGACCAAAATTCCCCCAAGAATCGAGAATCTCGATCCGATACAATAGAAGTAGGTAACCCAAAATGAACCCATACAAATTGAAAGTACATATGATCTGTCAGTTTAGCAGTGACTTGCTTTTTACATGGCATTAAGATACATTTTGCTGAACGATCAAATTCTACATACAAAATAATCATGTCCTTTCTGAACAGGTAACCCCCAACAAAATCCATTGACACACTTTCCCATGGGCCGAGGTCTGCCGGTGGGGTATTATTACAAATAACTTCCTGTTACTAGGCTTACTAGTTGCACACATAACACAACCTCTAATATACTTAGTTACAGTTTCTTCCATACGAGGCCAATAACAATACTTCTGCAGCTGAGTCAGTGTTTTGTTTACCCCAAAGTGTCCTGCAATCAATGAGGTATGTGCTTCTCTAATAACTTGTGCTTGTTCATCCTTTGGAACACATAATTTTCCCAAGTGATATAACAGTTTATCCTGCACATAATAGTCTTTCTCTTCTACATGTTTACCTTTCATTAAAGCAGTATAGATATCCTTAAAGTTCTCATCATTAGCATATTGTTCCTGAAAACTTTCATGAACCATAGAACTATTCTGAAGGATTATCAAAGCATTCATCACAAGAGGCCTAGAGAGCATGTCTGCTACTTTGTTATGAGTACCTTTCTTATACTTAATAACCAAATGAAACTATTGTAGAAAACCCATCCACCGAAAGTGCCTACTCTGTTGCAGTTTAGATTGTGAGTGCAAATATTGAAGTGGCTAGTGATCAATGTGGATTACAGTTTCTTTCCCCATTATGTAATGTTTCCATTTTTTAACACTGAGAAAGCGCCAGGATTCTTTAGCATAAGTGGGATAGTTACTTACTGCTCCTGAAAAAGTTTCAGAGTGGTAGAAAACTGGTTTACCTCCTTGCATGAGTACTGCTCCCATGGAAAACCCACTCGCATCTGTCTCGATCTCAAATGGTTGATGTAGATATGGTAAGGCCAAAACTGGTGCGGTGCTCAACTTTCCCTTCAAAGTGTTGAAAGCCTTTTCTCCCCACTGAAAAGTTGCCCTTGTACTGGTTAATGTATGCAATGGTGATGCTATATAAGAGAAATTTGCAATAAACTTTCTCTAGTACTGAACTGCACCTAGGAAACTTCTGACCTCTGTGACTATACTTGGCTTAGGCCATTTTATAATAGCTTCGACCTTCGCAGGGTCTACTTTCAATTGACCACCCCCTACGACATAGCCTAAGTACACTAAGGATGTCTTAGCAAATTCACATTTAGACATCTTTACATACAATTTTTCTTTTCTCAATACATCAAAGACTTTCTTTACATGACTTACATGATCTTCCTAAGTTTGACTGAATACAATAATATCATCTAGATAGACTATGACAAAATCATCAATAAAAGGACAAAAGACATCATTCATGACTCTCATAAAGGTAGCTGGTGCATTACAAAGCCCAAAAGGCATAACCAACCACTCAAACAGTCCCTGTTTTGTCTTAAATGCAGTCTTCCAAATATCATCTTCTGCAATTCTTATCTGATGATAACCACTTCACAAATCTAACTTAGTGAAATAAACTGCATGTTTTAACTGATCAAGTAAATCATCAATTTTGGGAAGAGGATACCTGTTCTTTACCGTTATCTTGTTCAAGGCGCGATAGTCAATGCACATCCTCCAAGTTCCATCTTTCTTTGGAACCAAGACAATTGGAGAACCACAAGGAGAAGTACTAGGATGAATAACTCCTTTTACCACCAACTCTTGAACCTGCTTTTTAATTTCCTCATTCTACATAACTGATAAACGGTACATGCCGATATTAGGAAGTGGCACATCCTGCTGTAATTGGATTTCATGTTGTATCTCTCTCTTGGGTGGCAACCCCTTCGATTCTTGAAACATGTCATCACAAGCAGAAATAATCTTGACCATTTCAGTTTTATGTTTTGGGTCACACCCCTTGAAGGCCTCAAATTTATCATCTTCTTTGGCTTTTACAAGCATTAATACAAAGTTTTTACTTGAGTTGACCAACCTCTTCATTTGACCAGCATTAACTAGTGTAAGATTAGTCTTCACCTTATGTGCCGTACAATGTATTCTACCCCATCTTTGATGCTTATTCCTATAAAGATTGGCACTACGTCATAAAGGTAAGGAATACCAACGAGCTGGTAACAGGAACCACACTCGAGCTTCTACCTCATCTACAAGGTTTGCGATTGATAGCAAATCTCAATTTGTTTAGTTACTTTTAATTGTGCATCATTGCAAACCCATCCGAGTGGATATGGTTTCGGATGAGGTGTTGTAGTCAAATTAAGTTTCTTTACAACTTCTTCAGATATTAAGTTGACTTGTGAACCCGTATCAAAAAATGTATCAACCTTAGTGTGTTTTGTTACAACACCAATGTGAAACAATTCATTTCTTTGCTTATCAACCTTAGGAGAAGATTCTTTACTTGTACTTGCACTGGCATTAGAAAAACTTGCATCAGAGAGAGAGATATACCTTTCCCTTTACCTTGGATTCCGGTAGCAACAATCTTTGTCTCATCTCCGGAGTCTGAACCAAGATCCTGTTGAATCACTGCAGTAGTCTTCTGCTTGCCTTTGTTACCTCCATATCTTTTCGGCCTCAACTCAGGATGAAGCTTCCAACATCTCGAATCATCATGCCCCTCTTTCTTGCAATGGGAGCACGTGGGTTTCTCACCCTCTTTCTGAGCTGTAGCTGTCTTCTTCCCTTTGCCTTTATCTTTGTCTTTTTCTTTCCCTTTAGACTTACCCTCGAACTTAGATGGCTTCTTGGAAAAGTTATCACTAAAAGTATTCTTACCCCTTGACTCTAAATGAGTAGCTTGAACAGACACCTCGTCTAGATTGTTGGGACTCAACATCAAAATAGTGTGCCTAAGGTAAGAATGTAAACCACCAATATACTTAAGTAATGTGTCTTGGGTATACAAGGGAACATTTAGAGAAATGGCCCATTTTCTAAACTCATGAGTATAATCCTGGATAGACTACCCCTTACCTTGCCTAAAGGTTTTCCAATTCATGGTTAACTGTTGCATGTAACCTAAAGGATAGAATTGTTTCCTAAGGGCAGCAACAAACTCCATCCAAGACATATTAACTTGACCATGGCGAGCAATTTCTTCTTGAGTTTTACTCTCCCACCAAGTGAGAGTTGTACCTCCCAACCGGAGAGTTGCTAATTGAATCCTAGAAGCATCTTCTACTAGGCCTTGAATCCTACTGTATACTTCTACTTGTTGGACCCAATCGTCTAACTTCTCAGCATTTAACTCCCCACAATATTTAGGTAACTCAAATTTTACATCAAGCTTAATTAAAATCTTAGACTTGCTCTTAAATGGATTTACATTAGAAGAAGGAGAAGGAGAAGGAGGAGAAGGGGGAGGAGAAGAAGAGGGAGAAGATGGAGGAGAAGGAGTTTCTGGAGCTTTCTCCTCTGTGTCTTTCTAATCTTCATGCTTCTTGTGCTTTGAAGAACCTCCCTTTTCATGCTTCTTCTTGTCTACATAAAGTTCATCCACCATTGCCTTCATGTCAAGAAATAGCTTCTGGAAATCCTTGACACTAAGCTCTAAACTTTTTCCACCTTCTTTTTCTTCCATTTGTGATGGTTGATTAGCTCTTCATCTTCCAATCTCTGGATTGTATTCTTTAAGTTCTCCTTTGCCTCGTTGCAACCTAGATCTTGTTAGCATTCGATAAGCAATACAAGCAACACAAAAATCTCTAATACCAACTTGATCTATTTAAGGATCTAGGACAAATTGCTTATAGAATGTGTAACGTAAAAGATCACTTAATACAATGCTTAACATAAATGATTACATAATAAAATGCTCAAATGAATAAATGAACATAATATAAATGCCAAGATAATGAACTGAAAAGAAAGAGAGAAGATAAGAGGAGACAAACACAATTGATAACAGAGTTCATCCCTAAGGACTACGTCTCCGGGCCCCTCTCCAACAGAGTGACCGATCCGATTATACTCCCAAAATCAGTTACAATTGCTTCATGGACAATCTCCTTCAAGCACAGTAGCATAACGTTCCCCTGATGTGCGGAAATGTCTACAAAATCTCCTGAGCATTCTCTCGTTATCGCAACTTGGACTTGGAAAAACAAGGCCTACACCCCTCTTTTTATACATAAAATTTTCCTAATTAGGCTTAACCATCAAAATAAATGCCTAACCCCCTCTAACAACTCGTACAACTTCTCTGGTATCCCCATATAGCTTCTAGTTTACATTGTTAGAGGTAGTTTTAAATGTTTGTGGCTAAAAAGCCATTTCTAATGGATTCGGCTTAAAAATACATAACAAAAAGGAACTGCACTCTGTATAGGTTTAAGCCACCATCGGTGGTCTAACGGAAAATAACCTTTTACCAATCGGTGTGGTCGGGGGTTCAAAACCCCTGCCGGCCATTTAAAACAAAACAACAAAATTTAAACAACAAAAATAACGGCCACCAATTATAGAGTAAACACCGACCGTGGGTGCAATGGTTAAACCAGCCACTGGTAGGGCGGAGATCTCGGGGTCAAACCGTACCGAACTTTTGTTGAAACAACCCAAACGGACCGCCGAAGAACTGACAACACGTGTCAACCTATCATTCGCTGGTTTCCACAGATGTGTCCACTGACAAGGCAAGCCATACACTGACAAAGTGGATGACGTGTCGAGCTCCTATTCGCTGGATATGCTGACGAGGCTATTCACATGTCGCTAACTGGACTGCTGACACGTCTGCTGACTATGATGCTATACTGTACGGCTAGACACGTGTCACCTGCTAGTTGATCCGTACAATCTGACTCAGCTGCCACGTGTTTTGGCCGAATTCATCCATGTGGATTCCGTACAGTATGGACTATCTGCTGACGTCATCATCTGTACTATCAGCTCAAAAGTCAACTCAAAACTTTGACCACCTGTATCTAGAGCATACGGCGTCGGATTTCGATGAAACGAATGCCATCGAAATCATCTCGACGAGCTCTTCACAATGATGCCAGTTTCGTCAATTTCCAAGATGATTATTTTTTTCCTTCTGGATGCCCCTAAAGCCAGTTTGACTAGAAGTTTGACTGGCCGTAACTTGCACAAATGGAGTCCTTTTCGCCCCATTCAAGTTGTGTTAGAATCAGGACGTTGTTCTCTTTTTGACGGTGCTAAATTCTAGAGTATTGGGAACACTTCAATTTTCACTGAAAAATTATCCCCCGGATCACATTATGTTTTCAAAAATCTTGCATTTCCTTAGTTTTGCATTAATAATTCATCTCTTTTATCAGTTCTTTGCATCTAGGGCATTCTATTTAGGCATATTTCAATCATATTAGCATTATTCTTGAGTGAACCACCTATATTTTTGGGATACCTTTCTCCTTTTAGGTTCAAAAACCTAGAAGTGTAAGAGAGTGCCTATCCCCAAAAATTTATAGTTCACAAATCATCTTGGAGGAGTCTCAATAAGATACCTTCTTGATCAAAAGTAGGAGATGTTTCTTTTTCTTGTGACAAATATATCTCTTTCTTAATATTAGGTTCCATACTTACACGAGACTCTTTACATTGCAAGATTGTGTTCTCTCCTTTATAGGAGGGTGTAAAATATATCAAATTCAAATCGTTAGTGTTTTGTATGATGACATTGACATCAACCAAAGATTTCTTTGTTTCTTGAAAATGATAACAATCAAGACCACTAGTGTCTATCAATTTAGGGACACTATTGTCAAATTTGGCTTAGAGGAATCCTTTGTGATAGTTTTGGTATTGAGTGAAGGTTTGTTTGATGGTTTGATTTCTATCAATGGACAATAACCAAAACCATGAGTTGTTTCTTGTGTGTTATGCTCTATAAGGACACAAATAGCTTGTTCTCTAGTACCACATCCCTTTCCACAATATCCAAGTTGTTTCATAAGCTCATAACCTCTTCCATAAAGCTTTTTCATTTCTTTAGGATTTTGTAGTTGTTGATAATCAACTTCATCAATGTTTGTTGTATAATTTTCTTTCTCTTCTAAAGTGTTTGATGTGGACGCTTTCAAAGGGTCTTCTAAGATTTGTGCTAACATTATCCTTTTTTCTTTTCCCTTATCTCAAGAATCCTTGTTTATAATCTTGTATTCTCCCATGAATGTTGGTTCAAAGTCTAAGGAATCCCAATCATCTTCCAACAATTTTGATGTTGTTTGAATCTCTTGTTTTGTAGTTGTTAGATGTTCTATCTTTGAGGTTGGAATTAATGTTTCTAGAGATTTGGTGTTCCTTTTTCTACCTGTAAGAAAATTTCAGGCTTAGGATCAATTTCCACTTTGTACACCTTATTATTATAAACATACTTCATTACACGATGAAGAGTTGAGGGAACAACATGCATCTCATGAATCCATGATCTTCCTAAATGAAGATTATATGAAATATTATTAGGCATAAAATGAATAGGAGTTTTCAAGGTATCCTTTTCAACTATAGTAGGTAAATTAATCACTCTGAGTGGTTGCTTTCCTATGTTCTCAAATCCTCAAATTGATAAGGAATCGAGTTGAATTTGTGACTTGTCAATTTGAATTTTATCCAAAAGAGTTACACTACACACATCAAGAGATGATCCATTAGCAACAAGGTAATAATTAATCCCTATCATCTTGTGGATAGCTATTATCATGAATGTATCATTTTTCTTTCTCACTTCCAAGGGAGGTAACTCATTTTTGTGAAAGTTAATATTAATGCTAACCGCATTTATTCCCTAAATGAGAGTTGCTACATTAGTTGGATTTGCAATAGGGGGAAACATAACTTGTTGCAAAGCTATTTGAAGCATGGTGTGGTAACTAGGTGAAGTTTGAATAATATCCCATGAGGAAATCTTAGCGGGAGTATTCTTAAGTTGTTCAACAAGATCATACTCCTTTCCACTTTGTGAAGGAAAACGAGGGGCACTAGGCAAGATAGGATTAGGCAATGGGAGAGATTTTGAATGTTTCTATCTTGGTTTCAAATTTTTTCTAGTGTTATATGTATTAGAAATGGTATTGTAACTTGGTTGTTGCGAAACATTGTTCTTAGGTGGTTCGAGGATAAGGATAGGTTTGTTTTGAACTTGTGATTTTTGAGAGGGTGGATAAATGATAAGTTTAATAGGCTCAGGAGAGTACTTCAAGGGGTATTGAAGGTTCATAAACTCAAGAGACTTATTCTTATTTTCATGATCTCTTAGTGAAGGGGAGTCTAATGTTACTCCATCATCTTCATCTAACAAAGTCACCTCCCTATTTTTTAAAAGACAAGCATCAATACTATCATTATCTTGCACCATGTTATCTACCTTAGTAAGAACGTTCTTAGGAGAGAAGCAAACAAGATTTTGATCACATTCCATGAATAGGTTTTGTAGAGCAACTTCATCACAAGGAGGGGAGGCACCAAGAGAAGGAAAAGTGTCACATTCCTTCTTTACAACGATTGGATCCTTTTTCTCAATTATGTACTCTTGGATTGGGGAAACATTAGGAAAGGGAGCAAGAAGATTCTCATGAATTTCAATGAATAGCTCTTCTAATCCCAAATATCTTCTCCACAAGCAGTCCAGAGACATTAGAAGAAGAAGATGGATGATTATCATGATTATCTATGATTACAACCCTTTTTTCCAATAATGTCTTCCAAAATAGGGGAAGAAAAATAAAGAGGATTGTCATAGGTCTTAAATATTTTATCATCTAATGTTAACATATCCTCCTCACAAATAATGTGATTGTCATGATTTCTCACAAAAAAATTCTCACAAATAGGGGAGGAGTTGGGAGATGAATGTAGACTAGATAGAGTGATGTTGAGAAATGTGTCTAAGATATAATTCTCTTGTTCCATAATATCTTCCAAAGTAGGAGAGGTTATAGAAGAGGAGCTTTTAGCATTGTCATGATTCTCAATGGGTGTATCTTCTAGCACCAAAATACCTTTGTCACACTTAGGAGAGATATTGGGAGAAGATGAACTATGATTATCATGATTGTCTATGATTTCATCTTCTTCTATCACATCATTCCCACAAATAGAAGAGATATTAGAGGGTGTGGAACTATGGAGTGTTTCAACATTGTCATTCTCTTGCACTAGGAGACTCTCATAGCTAGGAAAGATATTGCAAAGATGACTATTATTCTTGTTAATGAGCTTTTTCTTTGCATACTTTGAAAGGAAAGATACAAAAACTGTGTGACAATTGATCTATCCAACTTATGCAATGTTTCAAATGACTACTCTCAAATGGATGTTTGGAGCCCAACTCTTAAAGCATGAATAAAATCATGTAAACAAGATGCAATTTTGAATCCAATTTTCCAATCTCAAGTGAATGAAGAATGACTCTAAATGTAATTATGATGAATAATAATGCAATTTTTCTATTTTTTAGATGATGCCAAGATACCAAAATGCAACCTATATGAACTTTCGTTAATGCAAATGTTAGAAACCCTAGATATGCTTTCACTAATGAAAGATGTAATGAAAGAATGAATGCAACCTAGATCTAGGGCCTTAATGAACTCCAAATTAGAAAAATGAATGTCCAAAATGTTAGGTTCACCAAAATAAAACATATAAAATTGGAAGATCTTCTAAATGGAGATCACTAATTCTCAATTTTCCATTCAAATATGAGCAATATGGGGTGCATATATAAATTCGAACCATACATATAATAATAAAAAAAAGGATTTTTAAGAGATAGGAATGATATGTACCAGTCACCAAAGCTTCTTTTTCAAATATTTATCTTCATAAATCTTTAACCTAAAACCTGCAAATCGCACATCATAGAGAAGAAAATATTGATTGTTATGGGATAGGAATTTTCCTTGGTCAAACCCCTTTTTAGTAATGAAACTTAATAATGGATTGAAACATGTAATTGAAGGAATGACAAGTGAACATAACAATGTCACAACTTACCATACCAATATTGAAACCTTGGAATGAAATCAGTAGGTAGAAATCTCCATAGATGTGATTCTTGATCATGAACTTGATTTGAGATGATATCTTGGAATACTTGAAGTGATCTTGAATGCCACATCAACATGATTCGTCTATCAACATGATAACAGATCCTTGATTGTTGCAATAAGACTTTGATAATATTTTTTTGAATGCCTTGATAATGCTCTTGAAGATGCTCTCTTGATCTAGAGTGCTTAGTGTGTAAGATTGCATTCTTGGTGTCTGATCGTCTTCTTGTTGTGTGATCATCTTCTTATTGTGTGTTTTCAAATGAGGATGAAAGGTCTCCTTTTATAGAGGAGAGTTAAGTGAGTGGTTAGAATAAAGATCACATTCAAGGGATAAGATTAAATTAGAAAATAATTTAATCAAAGGTGGACGTTAATTGAGAGAAGAAAGAAATGGATCAAGGAGCTAAAATTAAATTAAAAGTATTTAATTTTAGTGGCCAACATAGGAGAAATAAATAAAATATTGATTTTATTTATTTAAAAAGAAAGGTGACAACAAACAATTAGATAATTAAATAATTAAAAATAATTATTTAATGGAGAGGGATAGGATAATTAAATAATTTAATAATTATTAAAATGGGGAGATAAAGGAAGAATAAATAATTAAATAAATATAACATTTATTTAATTATAGAGATAAAATGCTAATGAATTAAATGATTGAAATAATTATTTAATTATAGAAGAAGAGGGAAAAGTTGACTTTTGAATTAAAATAATATTTAATTCAAAAGTGGGGGAAAAGGACAAAATATTAAATAATAAAAAATAATTATTTAATATTGGAGGGAAAGTGGGAAATAATTAAATAAATAAGATTTATTTTATTATAGAAGAAAATGGTAATGAATAATTAAATCATTGAAATAATTATTTAATTATAGAAGGAAAGGAAAATAATTAAATAAATAAGAATTTATTTAATTATAGAGGAAAAGGGGGTTTGAGCAAGAAGTTGGGTCCACATTTAGGGGAAGTGTCATTTTTTAGCTTTAAAACAAATACCCGTTCATTTTTTAAAATAAGTACCCATTTTGAAGTGTGTACTTGTTCCAAAAGGTTTGAAACTCACAAGAGATGTTTTTCATTTCAATTTAGGCTTATAAAAGGAATGGTAACCCAACACCTAGGCTTAAACCTACAAGTACAAGGTTAGGGCAATTGCAGGACAAAAAACTTTGGCAATATGGCTAATGGACTTTTTTTCTAAATCAATCTATAAAATTCAAACCCATTAGAGAACACAATGTCTAGTTTTCAAATATATAATTTTTTATTAATACTATATTATATTTGTTATTTTTTAATTAATTTCTAAGAAAACTAGTCCTTAAACTTGAAATATAAGAGCTTTTTTGTTTTTTAATAACCCTTTTTCTAGTTAAGCTTCTTGTAAAAAAAATTATATGGCATCAATCTTCAGACAATTGTATACACAATGAAAAAAAAAATTCAATTTTTTTTTAGTTTAGGTCGAATTATGATGTCCATACACATTGATTTTTAAAAACAACAATTAAGGCCAATAAAAATTCAATAAAAATAATATTCAAAAAAAAATTACAAAAAAAATTTGCATCAATCTTCATGCTGTTAACTCTCTTTCCCCAAAAGGAATTAGCAAAATAATTTTATTTGGGTCAAAAAGTGGTGTCCATACACGTGCATGGTATGGTGAAAAACAGGGACTTTTAAAAAGTGGTTTTTTTACATCCCTATCAAAATTTAATTTCTATAATCTTGGTATTTGAATAAATTACATATTTGCAAACTATATTCAAAATGCTAAATTTCATACTACTGAATTTTTTAAAGATTCATTATGTAAGTGCCTCAAATTTTTAGTCCAAGTGTGACACATTCTAAAAACCAACAAAAACGCTTCCACTTTTTGAGATTTTTGTGGACCCAACTTCTTGCATCAGCCCAAGGGGCTCATTTAATGATGTAATAATCAAGGGAAGAATAAAGAGAAAAAATGAATTAATTAAATAATTAAAAATTATCTACTTAATAAAGGATTGGGCTTATGGATGCAAAATAGGACCATTTAAGGCATAAAGAAGCATAAATTTAAATAAGGCAGGCCCAAACAAGTGTGAAAATGTAAAGGGATACATTTTTCTACACTACAAAAGGTAGGATAGGCAACGGCCTTCTTAGAATCTATCTGTATATGTGATATGCTCCTTTTAATAACGTGCTAAAAGGTTGACAGATTCATAAAGTTCATAAATCTTCACAACAAAAAAGCCCGCAACACACCCAGGGAATGAGAGAAAGACATCTGACACTAAGAAAAAAAATAACACTTTCATGTCAAGTTCACCAAAAATGTAGAGTAGGGGGGTGTAGTTTACATCACTCTTGAGGCTCTAGGTCACAAGAGATTCTCAAGGAATGAACTACCCTAAAATACCTTGGGTTGTCACAATAGATTAGAAAGAGGGGAGATAGAGGCTGAAAAGGAAAGGAAAACCACACACTGTTTCTCTTCTACTAAAGACTGGTCTGATCAAAATCGAGTGAGCTAGCCTTAGAGGTTTTGGATTGTAGACCATACAACTCACTATCTAAGGATGGCAATGTGGGAACTAGACTCTAGCATGCCACACTAGCATCTCATGGATGTGTCAGTATCCTATACATATAATGAGTCTGATAACAACCTGAAATCACAGTGGGCCTACTAACTAACCAACTATTGAGGTTTACAATTTTGTAGAGAAAGTGCTAAATATGGATAGTATAGAAAAAAGAATATTAAGTGGTCTTGTAATATAGAAGTCACAAAGAAAGGAAGGAAAAGATACCACTCCACCCATGCTTCAATCCTTCAATTAGCTCCAAATGGAAAAAATCCTATTCCTACATGCACAAAAACAAGAAAAAATGTTGGGTTTTGTTTTGAGGTATGCCGCAATTGGACACCTGTTTTGGTGTTCCCACCTCCATAGATAGCCAAGAAGCCTTGAGATATATAAAATATAGAAAAATAGGGTCCATCAAGGTGAATGGATCAATATGATGACCCAGTAATTTTCTCTATGAAGCATTCAATTATGAAGGTCAAAATGCCAAAATAACAATAAAAAACTAACCCTAACTATTATAGAAACTATGAGGGGAGTTTTTAGAGCTTGAAATTATGTGTACCATATTGTAAGAAGTCTTTTTTTAGGGCACAAAGGACTCATTCGCCTTTAGTGGCGAATGGGTCCCTATTAGAGTTATGAAAACTGACTTCTTGGTTTTATTCCTCTCAATCCGCACTCCCAAATCCTAGGATTTCACTACGTCGGGCTTCACTAAGGACTATTTCACTTTCAGTGGCGAATGGGTCCTTTTAGGGTTTTGGAAAACTAATTTTTGGGTCTTGTACTTCAATTTTATCACTCTCAATTCTGAAGTTTTCAGCTCCTGCAAGTCTAGAATAAATTCTATAGCCTTGTTTTTGTGTTCTTGTACTATGAATGACAACTTTACAACTTGACAAATTTGATAATTTTGCTTCCAATTTGTTCTCCACTTGATCTTCAACCTATAAATTTGGAAGTACACATTCAAGAGAACAAGAACATGTTGATTGTTAGAGGAATAGGGGTAAATGCCTTAGTCAAACCCCTTTGAGGAAATTAAAAAAAAAGATGAAATAATTAAATTGAAGCATGAAATATGAAACATGTAATGTTGATACCTTGGGCATGTCTTGGAATATAAATCTGAAAACTAACATGTGATGGCCATGAAGAATGTAGATCTTTATCTCAATAGGATGTGAAACAATGCTTGCAAGATGGATCTTCAATGCTACAATAACAATATTAGCTCAATAACATGCTTGGGGCATTATGCCTTTGACATGATGACATGATCTTGAGTTGCTACAATAAAATATTGATAATTTTCCCTTCAAATGTCTTTGAAATGCTCTATAATGCTCTTTCTCTTGATCTCATGAAGTCACATAAAATTACTAGGAGAAACAATGTGAATTAACCTCATATATATACTAAATCTAGAGATTAACCCTAAAATTCAAATAATTCAAGTCGACACTAGATCTAGAATTGAAAATCATTAGAGTCCCACCAAAATTAAATTCAAAAAGGGGTGTCCTACTCAAAGATGATCCATTCACCACTAAAGGAAAATGGGTCTTGACACAAGTTCCCAGGACCTTGCTTCGAGAGGGTGAAAGAACATCAAAAACCCTTGTCAAATATGCATAGAAAGGGGGGTCCTATGTGGAGAGGACACATTCACCACGAAAGGAAAATGGGTCTTGCCACCATTTCAAAGACCTTAATTTTTTCCAATTTGAATACTAGGTGTTGGGATGGATCCGTGGAGGGTGTCATAAATAAGGATTAAATTTGAATTAAAAGGGGCTAATTAAGTTTAATAAACCATAATTAATTAAGGATATCCTAGATAAGTGTGAAAGTGTGTTACAACACTTTACAACACCTAAAATAGGGTACAAATTAGGCATATTTTATTAAAAAGGGCCCAAGATTAATGTGAATGTGTACAACAAATTACAACACTAAACCTAGGCAAAATTAGGTTAATTCAATGACACTTATTCCCAAATTAAGGAAAAGTGATACTTTTTTCCATTACTGAATTTTTCCCCCACTTTAGTAAGAGTTTTTCCACATGACAAACTCACACTAAACTAGACATTCAAGAAATTTTAGTATGCACCAATAACAAAGATACATAGTCATACCCCGTCAAAGGTCAAGAAAAACAAAGAAAAACAAAGGATCAATCACAACCATTCCAACTCAATATGGAATGGGGTTGCTTTTCTATAACATGTGTTACTCACTCTGGGGTAGTGGAACCTCAGTCTATCCAGTGGGTGAGTTGTCTCAATGAGGTGGTTTGGTGAGAAAGGGATGCCAATGTGTCAGCTTCTCATCATATAATGAGAGATTCATGCCAGTCTATCGGCTTCCCATTGTACAAACCATATCAAAGCTATCCTCCTGATAACTTCAACAAGGCACCACAATGTAATCCTTTTGTTAATTCTTTTGAATGTCATGTATGTAATTTTTTGTTCAAGGGGATTTTCCTTTGTTCATGTAAGGTCTTCATCTTAGGTAACATCATTCCTAATGTCTCCAAGAGAGGAAAAGTAAAGAATATCAAATCACCACTTATGGGATGCCTCTCATTTGACATCATGCCTAGAAGGGATATCGTATGCTTAGAAATATCACACTCTTGGAGGACATCAAACCCAATGACACCACCAAGAAAAGAACACATCACAAGGAAAAAGAAAATCATGCCATGAAATATGTCAAAATATGTCATCGATGTATGCCCCTTCTTTAAAGTGGTTGCTACACCATTACTATGAGAATTTACTTTAAAGTAGCCAATTGTTTCTCCTAAGACATGAGAGATTTCCTTAGAAAACTGTATACCAAGTCATATGTTTTTGAAATAAAGCTATGCCATGAAATAGGAGGGATTTCCCCTAAAAAATACAATACTAAAGATAACAAAATATGCCATATGCGAGAAAAATTAAGGAATGTCGGTCACATCCCAAGCTTGCTCTCATATAAACATGGAAGGCGATCAACTAGCCAAAAGAGATAATAGACAAGTGACATACAAGGACAAAGATAAAGATTGATGTAAATCATCTATCTTTGTCACAAAGTGCTAAGTGTCCCACTTTGGCACAAAGTGTCCCACTACCTAACCCCTTACCTCCATTGAGTGTAGGAAAAGGGTGAGCTGAGATGGTTGATGAGAAACATGAAAATCAATATTAATTAGAGGAATGAGGTAGTTCAACACAAGAAAGAGCACCACACTCCTTCAGATGTTGAATTTTATTACTCAAACCCTTACATTCGTTAGTAGAATGACCATGAACTCTATGATATGCACAAAATAAACTCTTTTAGTAAAATTTATTTTGCGTTCTTGGAGGGAGACATATCAAATGGAGGAGTCTTAACAAGATGCTCTCTTGATCAATAGTAGAATACATTCCTTTATTTTGTGACAAAGATATTGCTTTCTTAGTACAAGGTGTCATACTTACACAAGACTCTTTAGATTGCAATATTTTGTACTCTCCTTGAAAGGAGGGTGTAAAATCTAATGAACTCCAATCATGAGTATTTTGTGTGATGACATTAATGTTAAGAAAATATTTCTCTATTTCTTTTGCTTCTATCAAAGGACAATAACCAAGACCACTAGTGTTTATCATTTTAGGATGCACTAATGTTAAATTTGTCTTAGAAGAATATTTTTTAAGAGTTTTGATATGGAGTGAAGGAATGGCTGTTTCTTTTGAGGGACAATAACCAAGACCATGAGTTGTTTCTTATGTGTTAGGTTCTATAGGGACACAGATACCTTGTTCTCTAGCACCACATCCTTTTCCACTATAACCAAGTTGTCTCATAAGGTCATAACCTCTTCGATAAAGCTTTTTCATTTCATTAGAACTCGGTGATTGTGCATAAGAAACTTTTTCAAACTTTTTTATGTAATTTTATTGATCTTCTAAATTAGTTGAGGAGGATGCTTTTGAATTTTTTATTGAAATTACTACTTTTTATTTTCCCTTTTCATATTTTTTTTATGATCTTGCATTCACCCATTAATGTTGTTGTGAAATCTAAGGAACCCCAATCATCTTCAAATAGTAAGTAGTGACCTTTCCAATTTTTCTCTTTTTCTTTCTCTTGCATGGGTTCCACTTGTGTAATTGGTGTCAATGTCTTCAAAGGATCTTGTTTTTCTCTCTCAACAATCAAACAACTTTTAGGTTTAGGATTGACCTTGATTGTATAGATTTTGTTGTTGTAGATATACTTCATTTTACGATGAAGGGTAGAAGGCACCCCATTCATTGCATGAATCCATGGTCTTCCTAAAAGGAGGTTGTATCAAATATCATCAAGAATAACATGGACTAGAGTTTGTAATGTTACTTTCAAAATTTTAATAGGTAATGTGATAACTCCAAGTGGTTGTTTTCCTATATTATCAAACCCACATATGGATAAAAAATTAGGCTTAATGTCACTTTTATTCATGTCATTCTTTTCCAAAAGGCTCATAGTACACACATTAAGAGTTGAACCATTGTCAACAAGGGTTCATTTATCCCAATTCGATTAACATAGACTATTGTGTTGAAAGGTTCATGTTTCTTCTAAATTTCTATGGAAGGTAGCTCACTTTGGTGAAAAAAATATCTAAATTCATAACATTCATTCCTTGGACTAGCGTTGCCACATCATTAGAACTAGTGTCAGGAGGAACTATAACTTTTGGCAAGGTCGTTTGAAGCATGCTATGATAACTAGGTGACGTTTGAAGAAGTCCACATAGGGATATTGTAGCAGGATTTTTCTTGAGTTGTTCAACAAGATTAAATATTCCTTTACATTGTTCGCCAATAAATGGGGAGGACTAGGTAAGATGGGGTTAGGCAACGGGAGATATGTTTGAGTTTTTTTTCTAGGTTGCAGATTATTCCTCATGTTATATGTATGAGCAACAATATTATAACTTGGCTATTATGAAATAGTATTCTTAGGTGGTTTGAGGATAAGGATGGGTTTATTTTGAGTTTTTGCTCATTGTGAGAGTGGGTAAATAATTAGAGGATTCTTAGGAAGTCCCATAGGGTATTTATGAGGTCCAATAATCAAGGAGGATCTAACAAAAACTTACAAATTTATAACCTCAATGGTTTTGGTTTGATATATTTCTAATTAAGTGGACTCTAGTGTCATCTTTTCACCATCACCTACGGAAACCATATCACTATTGTTAATGTTGTTATTTTCTTGGACCATGATATCCTCCCTAGTAGGAAAGTTTTTAGGACAACTGTAAATGAGATGTTCATGAAACTCCAAGGTTAGTTCTTCTAAAATGATATCATTGCCATTTGGGGAATGATCAATGGTTGGATCTTCTTGTCCAATAAGGGTTTCCCTAGGGGAAGAGGTACAACTAAGATTCTCATGACTTTTATTTATTGCATTTTCCAACCTCAATGTATCTTCTTCACAACTAGGAGAGATACTAAGAGAAGAACAAATCTGATTGTCAAGATTATCCATAATTTAATTTACTTTCCCATAATGTCTTCCAAAATAGGATAGGTAGGGGAAGAAAAATAAGGAGGTTTGTCATATATCTTAAAGGGTCGATCATCTAACCCCAACCTATCATCCTTAGTTACAATATTGCACCATAGAAAAATGGACCCTTTTCATTTTCATGGTCTTTTAGGCCTTGCTTCATGATGTTTGGTCTATTTTGCACTGGTTTTATGATGTAACATGGCTTGAACATGCATATTGAGGTACTAAAATTTAAATAATGACGTCTTGTGAAGGTGTTGTGAAGTGTTGTAAAACATTTCTACACTTTTCTAGACTCTATCTATAACAATTCACCTAAAATTCACCTTTTCATCACTAAACAAGTCCTATTTTGAAGTGTTGTAACAAGCTTTCATGCTTTTCTAGGCATGACTTCACTATTTATCCCTTTCTTATGCTTTATTTGACCCCTTTATGCCCTTATATGCTTTAATTAAGTGTATTTTTTAATGTAAACCTGGCAAACAACATTAAATGCAAGATAATTCCCAACACCCATTCGCCATGGGTGGCAAATGAGTCCCCCTTGGCTCCAAATTTAAAAAAAATCAAAATTTCTTTCAATTTTTTATTCAAAATCACTTGATGTCAGCTTATGATGAGGTATGAATGGATTACTAAGGCACAAGATTGTATAAATAGGTAATTGTCACCTCATTTTACATCCTCCAACATTCACAAATCATATTCCAGCAATCTCAAGCATTCAAGCATCTTACAACATCAAATCAAGCACTATTCAAGCATTCTAGAGAATCCATTGATACTACTTCAGATTTTGATCATCAAGGGTTTGGTAGGTTGATAGCATTTCCTTTTTTTTAGTTTATCATTCTCTTACATTTCATTATTTCATTAAGGGTTTGATTACCAAAGTGGGGTTTTACCAAGGCAAACCCCTATTTGCTAACCCTCAACCATTTTTTCCCTCTTGCATGTGTATTTGCAGACCTAGGTATGTAGATTTAACAAGCATTTAGGTGATTGAAGAGTGGCCAACAATTCAACTAGGTGGTTCAAGTCAAATCAATCATATTTCAAGCTTAGAGAATTTTTATGTCTATTTCCTACATAATTGACTTTGGCAACCTAACAAGTAGATATTTCTAGATCTAGTGTTGTAGATTTGTCTCTTGATTTCTTAGAATTTTGGGAGAGGACTAATTCGCCGCCAATGGAAATGAGTCCCACCTTAAGACTGAAAAATCTAGTTTTTGTCAGATTCCAGATCTTGACAGTCAAAAACTTGCTTTTGGCAAATTTTCACCAGTAGCAGGACTAATTTGCCACCCTAGGAGAATGAGTCCTACTCTAATTCATCCTTTCTCTCTCTATTTTGCATTTATTCATCTTTTAGTTCATTGTCTATATATTATAGTGTGTTTTCTAGCATAGCTTACATCTTAATTTTGCATTCATAATCAGTCATATAAATCACTTAATTGCATTTAGTTCACTTCATTTAGCTTAAAAAACATCATACATAACATAATTTGAATGAACCTTTAGCATTGTTGGCCCTACCTCTCTCCTCTTAGGTGAAAAACCCTAGAAGAGCTAGAGAAGTGCATTGGCACCAAAAATCTACAGTTCATTTTGGCGAACCTATATTTTGAACACTTTGCATTTCTAATTTCATTCACATATTGCATCCTACATTACATTTTCATTAACATTCAATTAGGATATTGTTTTGTTTTTGGATTCTAGGTCTTTTTCATATTACATTAGTAGAAAAATTCATTTAGATTTTGTTTTTGCACTGCATATGAATGAAAAAACTAAAAAAAATCATCCTACATCCTTAATTGCATTTTGAAAAGCATTAGAATCATTTTAAAATTTCTGAAAAACACAAAAAAATATCATACTGGGACTCATTCACCACCCTAGGGGAATCAATCCCTTTACACTTTTTAAACAACATTTTTGGCATTTTTCTGGTATTTTCCTACATTTTTGTTTTTTTTAGTTACTTCTTTGTTATAGTTAGCAAAATTTTTGTTATTTTCATTTAGATCTCCTAAATTACTTTGCATTTGCATTCACCCTATCTTTTATGGTACTTGTATGAGTGTTTGGTGCCCTAGTGATAATACTTTAGTGAGACGAAGTTCTATACGCATGGCCTCCCATGTTAGCACTTTCACTGTGGACCTTGGGATCTCAAGATCTCCTACTCCTAGTATGGACAATGGTGCATTAGGCATTGACAATACCACTTCTATGCATTCATCTTTCCATCCAATGAATGTTGACACCCAAAACAACTCCCTCTTGCAAGAAAAGGTCATTAACATTCATGAGTATTTTGTACATTTACAACAAGACTTGTCACTTCAAAACATTTCCACCACCGCCATACTCACAATTGAAAATATTCATCATTTGATTGAAAGTGATGATGACTTGCAAGTGATGAAGAGAATTACTGATATTTACTATAAACATGCCTCTTCTAATACCCAATACACAAACATTCTTGTAAACCAAGGAGGACCTCAAGTTCCTCCCCTTTCAACCATCGCATCCATACCAAATTATACCAATATGCAAGTCACCATAACTACACACCAAGTAAATTATGTAGCTACTTCTTTCGCAATTCCAACTAGCATTCCTAGTTCTCTTTTGGCATTGCAAGTCCCCTCCACCACCTTCACCCCCCTTAATATTCCTTTCACTTCCCCTAACATCACCTACACTCCATCACCATTTTCCCTTCCAAATCAAACCACTTACCCCAACCCTGTTCTTACACAGCTCCTTAACACCGTTTTCTCCATGCAACAACTTTCCACCATTTGCCAAGGTCAACTCACTCCACCCACATATCATTTCTATAGCAGCCCCTTATACTTAGAAATATTATGTACCCTAATGCCACAAGGGATAGAAATGCCTCAGTTTGAGAAATATTGAGGTAAAGGAGACCCTATCAACCATGTTAACACTTATACATCCTTATGTAGTGATTTTTTCCTTGATGATAAAATTTTAGCCAAAATTTTTCCAAGGACCTTGAAAGATACTGCATTAGAATGGTTTTCCAACCTACCCAATCATTCCATCCGCTCCTTCAATGAATTGGTGGATGCTTTCATAAGTCACTTTCAAGTTCACATGACACCTAAAAAGACAATGGTTGACCTCATGAGATGTAGACAAAATATAGACGAAAAAATAACTAATTTTATCTCATGATACCAATCCTTGTATGCTCAAATTGATGTCAAGATTCCTGATGCACATTTGCAAAAGATGTTTATTGAAAACTTGCACACAAACCTTTAGGATAAACTAGCTATGATGAAATTTCCTTCATTTATGTATTTATGTACAACCTTGTGTGAATATAATAACTTGGTTTCTAGTCGTGATTCAAAATCCACTTCTAACTAACCTGAAATACATGAACACAACAATCAAACCAACAATCAAAACTTTTTCCAGCCAAATAGAGTCTTTTTATAGTTCAATCCACCTCCTGAAACACAACCGCAACCAACTCAACCAGTTCCAAATCAACTGGAAACAATTCAAGTAGTGGTGCCTTATACCTATGGGGACCTAAAGAGACAATTTACTCCCTTACCCGATACCCTTCATAACACAATGAACCAATTTCTTCAACAACACATGATAACTTTTCCACCCATTAAACCACTTGATCTTGTTGGAGTTAAAATGACACTCAGAGGGGGGGGTGAATTAGTGTCTTGACATATTTGACCAAATTTCAAAAATTCAAAAACCATAGCTCAGATTTGATCTCAATAATACTTTGATTAATGCATTCATGAGTTGAATGTAATCATTCATAAACATAATTTAGAAAAGTAATAATCCCAATAGTGAACTAAAACAATCAACAACACAATAAAGCAGTGAGCACACAGAAGAACAAAGAGACACAAGATTTTGCCAAGTGGAAAACCATCTTGGGGTATAAAAACCACTCCCGAAATGCCTTGCAGGTTTAATCTTCAAAAACAACTGTTCACAATGCCTTATAGGCTGATTTTTGAGCACCCACTCAAGGAGCACAAACCCCTCATTTTGAGACACCCATCTCAAGGAGTACCAACCCCTCAAATTATGTTTTGAACAATAATAATAACTCAGAGGATTTCTCTATTTTCAGCTAAGCACATATTTCTCTATTTTCTCGTCTATAGAATACACTAAGCATTACAACTAGAGAACTTACACTCTTTTCAACATAGGTTTTTATATACATTTCAAGTATGTCTATCATAATGAAAGTCTTCAAAGAATGTGTTTTTCACAAGAATCTGAAACTCACTTGACAATTTTAGAATCTGAAGCTAAATAATGACAATCTGTAGATGATGGCAAAAATCAAGAGTAACGCCTATCCAGATGGTGCCAAATAATCCATAATTTCAAAACCACGACTGCCCACAAGCTGAGAACCATAACCTCCCAATTCTCAGAGAATATTTTTCCATGTAACCATTTTGAGATTCAATGCCAACCAATGATGTCAGCCTGCAACTATATTTAGAAAATCACATGTTGGCCACAGTGATTGAGTCTTTGTTAATCATTTGCTAAGACAACCAGATAGTCCTTCCGAAGGAAATTAAATTTCCAGTCATTCCCCTTAGATATCGCTTTCGTCAAGACCCATCAAAGTCTAGGAGAAGAAATAACAAATACATTATGTCACACCAAAAGCCATGTTTTATGTTCTTTCCAATCACTGAGACATAAGCAAGTTTCTAACTAAGATGCCCTTTTTGTTTCATTCACTATCGCTATAACCTTTTGATATCAAAAAGACCCTATGCAGATCACATTGTGTTTCACTGAAAGCCCTTTTATCTCTTATGTGTCACTGTGACATTCTATTGTTGGTGAGACATTTTGTAGATGATGCTTTGTTTTATCGAAAGTCATCCTTTCATTCGTTGTCGCTAAGAAAATACATAATCGAGGAGACGTTCCAACAAATTCATTGAGTCATATCGAAACACCCCGTGATACATACTTGATCATCGTGACAATTTAATACCTATGCCAAAGGCAACTTTATTGCCGTCAGTCATCCCTCTGTTTGTTGCTGTGAAATTCTACTGTCAGGGAGATGTTATGTAGATTTCATTATGTTTCACCAAAAGACTTTATCCCTTGTAAGTTGTTGTAACATAATGGTTCTCTCGCCGATGCATCCTTCTATCTTATGAATGCCACTATAGCATACCATCATTGGGGAGACCACATACTGAATACAACACTCCTAACGATATGTTCCTTTTTTTGTGCCAATCACCAAGACACAAAGTGCTCGATGAAACATGATGTTGATAGGGATTTCTTACACCGACGAACCTCCTTATGTATTAGTCGGTGAGACCCGACTCATTCGGTAAGACCTCTCAGCAGTGAGAATTACTTATGCCGATAGACCTTTCCACTGTCGCCAAGACCACGATCAATGTCATGCCAATAGACCTTTCCTCTGTCGCCAAGACCACTTGAATGTTATGTTGATATGATACCCAAAGGTGAATTTTGTCCTCAAGGACAAACAATATGATCACAACTGAGAACCAACAAATCCCACCCAACCATTACCACCCACCTTCAAACCTAATGCTTATTTTCATTTTCATCATCAAAATGGACATGACACTAAACACTACAAACATCCTAAACATTTAGTTCAAGGCCTCATTGATTCAGGCCATTTTTACATTTTGGGTGTTAATGATCAAGGCCATAAGTTTGTTGCATGCCCTAACCAAAATTTACAAATCTTCACCAATCCTATACCTAAACACAATATCTCCTTTGTAAAGGCTAGTGAACCTTCAAACACTGATGTAATGAATGTTGATACAAACAGTGAACAACCTAATATAATTCCAACTATAATTACCCAAGTTACTCCTATGGACAAACTTGTGGGTACGATAGATGTTCTCCCTTGTAAGGGCCAAAACAATAAATATCTTCATATCACTTTTTCTACTAAAGATATACTACAAAATCTTCCTAATTCTCTTTACATAGCTGATAGAATCTTTGATAAGCCCACTAATGGGATATTAATAGATCTCGTATGTGGTGTGAATGTGATCATAGAAGAGTTTTTAGTATTGCACAATCTCTATCAAGATGATTATAATAAACTAATTGCATGGATTAAAAGACATATTGGTTTTTCCCACCCTATGATTGGATTGATCATGCTCCCATTATAGATAGGACCAAAAAATTTGGATGTAACATTTTCAATTATTCCATAATCAGATCAATTTCATTTGTGGTTAGGCCACCATTGGCTTTGCTCAATGAGAGCGTCCCATAAGTGTTTCACAAGTGTTTGAAGTTTCCACATGGAAATGAAATATTTACCATACACCATAGTGGCTTTAATTCATTATCCTCTAAAGGTATTTTTTCCTTAGAAGCCTTTTGTCCTACACCTATGAAACCCATCACACCTCAAAAGGACTTCTTTTTCATAGCATATCAAAAGTTCAAAGCCAAAAAAATAGTTGAATTATCTCTTCATAACACATCCTCGTCCACTTCCACACATCCCATCATAAATGAAACCATGCTTCAACCTAATTGCAATATTGGGAAAACCATACAACCTCATGAACAACCACTCTTGCACACTTCTCCTCCGTCATTTAAAATACCAAGAGAAAATGAAACTAATCCTATCATACCTCCTCACATTAAACAAGTGTATAAAGCCAAAGAGAAAGTGATTGATCCATCCTCTTTGGTTTCTTTTGTTCTTCCCTCTTTAGAAGCAGAAGAACCTATGTTAACTCAATCCACTCTTACATCTCAAAAAATTAAAAATAGAATTAAACGATACTACAGTGTTAGGGAATGTAGGTGTCATCATCGTCTCCTCGCTCGTCAGTCTCACATAGAAGAAAATAAAGAAAAAAATCCTCCGCCTTTGAAAAAAGTAATAGATGACCACCCTCCTTCTCCTAACCCACCACAAGATAGTCCAGTGCAACCTTCACAACAAAATGAACCAATCCAACAACCACAAATTTTTGATACATCCTTCCCTAGAAATCACCCTTCATCCTCCCATTGTCATCAATCTTGATGATGATGACGATGAGGAAATTTATGAAATAGATGAAGAAGTACACAATGATTTAAACTCTTTATTTTCATCTACAATGAGCTTAAAAGATCCTCTCCACCAAGTGAAGAACCTGGTATGATTCCTAGTTCGATGCTTGCAATTCTTCCTTTGGACAGTCAACTACCCTCACACTACACATAACATGATTGGGAGGTGGATAACTTGTTAGATGGTTGAATTGCATTCACCTAGCTACCCTTTTTGCATTTATCTTTTTATTTTTTCTTTCATGTGTGTATCGTGGTCCCTTGTAAAGTGTGTTTGATGTTCTCCCTCATCGTGCACTTCCTCATTTTGTACCTCTATTCCTCTATATGTTGTGCATTTTATTTTTCTCTTTTGTTTTGTGTTCTCCTTTCGAGGATGATGCAAAACATAGAGATGCCTTATGTCTCTTGCATGTTGACCCAAAATTTCCTTGTCTTTTTCACTTTTGTTTTGTGTTTTCCTTTTAGGGATGATGCAAGGAATCGAGATCGCAATGTCTCCTTGATGTTGACCCAAAAGTTTTTTCATTTTCTTTCGCCTTTTAGTTTTATTTTTTCTTGTGTTTTCCTTTTGGGGATGATGCAAAGCATAGAGACACCCTATGTCTCTTCCATGTTGACCCAAAAGGTCCTTGTCTTTTTCAATTTTGTTTTGTGAACATTCTCCTTTTGGTGGTGATGCAAAGTTTAGAGATACCCTATGTCTCTTCCATGTTGACCCAAAATGTCCTTTTGTTTTTTCTCTTTTTTTGTGTTTTCCTTTTGGGGATGATGCAAGGCATTGAGATTGCAATGTCTCCTTCATGTTGACCCAAAATAATTTTCATTTTCTTTCACCTTTTTTTTTTTCTTTTCACTTGTGTTTTCCTTTTGGGGACACGATGCAAGGCATTAAGACCGCAATGTCTCTTCCATGTTGACACAAAATGGTCTCTCTTTTTCTTTTGTTTTGCTCTCTTTATCTCATTCTTCTAGTTCTATGTTCTTTGGGGAATGATGAAAGTTCCATGATCTTTAATCAAAACACACTGCAACAACAAAATACTAACCCCAAATCCATAGATCCCTTATGTGTTTGGTGTGCTCTTTTCTTGGGGGAAACTCCCTTTCTTTGTTTTTTATTTTCATTGACATGACACAGCCTAACTTCGAAACATATGACTTGGAATAGGGCTTTCCAAGTTGGATCTCATGTCTCATTTTCCTTTTGCATTTTCCCTTTGCTACTTTAAATTAATTGCTCACAAAACAATGTGTAGCAATTCCTTTAAAGTGGGGGGCATACATTACCATAATTCATTTGCATTCTTGATTCCTAGTGTAGCCTTGTTGTTTATATGATGTGTTTGTCACTTTGTGGGTGAAATTGGGTGTATTGTCATTCATAAGTGTGATCTATATTATCATATACTATTCTTTGATTGATCCTCTCTTGGAGACACTAAACATAGTGTTCCCTAAGTGACTGACATTGCAATAACTTAACAAGACTGCTTTGAACATCTTTTACATTTTTCATTTTTACCACCTTGCATAATGAAACTTGCATGCCTATGGTACCTTCCTTTTTGTTCATGAATTCTAAGCATATAGAGCTTTTCTTGTCTCATGAAGCATGAACCAAATTTTTTCCTTGTGGCACCTTATTAAAGTTTTTAAGATGTATAACTTTGATATGGTTGAGTGGGAATCCCATCTAGCGGCATGAATTTTCCCCATAGCCACCTTTGCATATGCATCTCCCCTTTTGGGCTTTCTCACCCCACGGATAATTAGAAGTTTTGTGGCCCCAGAGTGAGTATATTTGGGCCTTCTCACCTGATGGACCACAATGAGATATGTCACCCCAGAGTGAGTATACATTCTCAATCAGCCTAGATCTAATCCATAACTTGTTTGATAGATGATTGAAGCTTCATCCAATTCTCAACACTTGTGTATTCCTTTGTTCTTATGCTCAGTTTTCCATGGGATCTTCATATTGGGTGCTTGATCATCCCTCTTGATCGTTCTATTCCATCTTGATATTGGAAGTACATTTGTACCCTCCTCTAGATGTTCTAGGCTACTTTAGTGTGAGTTTGAAGCAAGTTTATCCTCACACTAAAGTGGGGGCTAAATGCACAATATAAAAATGGACCCTTGTCATTTTCATGGTCTTTTAGGCCTTGCTTCGTGATGTTTGGTCTATTTTTCTCTGATTTTATGATGTAAAATGGCTTGAACATGCATATTTAGGTGCTAAAATTCAAATAATGGCATCTTGTGAAGGTGTTGTGAAGGGTTGTATAACATTTCTACACTTTTCTAGACTCTATCTATTACAGTTCACCTAAAAATCACCTTTTCATCACTAAAAATGTCCTATTTTGAAGTGTTGTAACAAGCTTTCACACTTTTCTAGGCATAACTTCACTATTTATCCCTTTCTTATGCTTTATTTGACCCCTTTATGCACTTATATATGCTTTAATTAAGTTTATTTTTTAATGTAAACCTAACAAACAACATTAAATACAAGATAATTTCCAATACCGATTTTTAGGTCCTAGGTGGGACCCATTCACCATGGGTGGCGAATAAGTCCCCCTTGGCTCCAAATTCAAAAAAATTCAAAATTTGTTTAAGGCTTTTATTCAAAATCACTTGATGTCGGCCTATGATGAGGTATGAATGGGTTGGTAAGGCACAAGATTGTATAAATAAGTGATTTTCACCTTATTTTACATCCTCCAACATTCACACATCATATTCAAACAATCTCAAGCATTCAAGCATCTTACAACATCAAATCAAGCACTATTCAAGTATTTTGGAGCATCCATTGACACTACATCATATTTTCATCATCAAGAGTTTTGCAAGTTGATATAATTTTCATGTGTTGTTAGTTTATCATCCTCTTACATTTCATTATTTCATTAAGGATTTGATTACCAAAGTGGGGTTTGACCAAAGAAAACCCCTATTTTCTAACCCTCAACCATTATTCCCCTCTTGCATGTGTGTTTGTAGACCTAGGTATGCATATTTTACAAGCATTTAGATGATTCAAGAGTGGTCAACAAGTCAACTAGGTGCTTCAAGTCAAACCAATCATATTTCAAGCTTGGAGAAGGTTTTTTGTTTGTTTCCTGCTGAATTGACTTCGACAACCTGAAAAATAGACATTTCAAGACCTGGTGTTGTAGATTTATCTCCTGATTTCTCAGAATTCTGGGAGAGGATCGATTCACCACTAGTGATGAATGATTCCCACCTTAAGATTGAAAATCTAGTTTTTTTCAAATTCTGGATCCCAACAGTTAGAAACTTGCTTCCGACAATTTTTCACCAGTAGTAGGACTAATTCGCCACCCTAGGCAAATGACTCCCACTATTGATTTTCATTAATCTCATATAGCATTCCATAGATTCCAAATTCCTCAAATCTTGCCCAGGTGCACTCTGATTCAACCTTTCTCTCTCTGTTTTGCATTTAGGGTGTGTGTAGGATCATGATGGGGAAAAAAGTGGTGATATGATGGGTATGTGTAGGATATGTGGATGACGATTTTTTTTACAGAAAATTGATGAAATAAAAAGGGTTTTTGAAGGAGATTCTTAGCTTTCCACAAATATAAATTATGGTTTACTTTGAATTTAATAAATAATTATTATTCATTTTCTATTTGAATTACTACTAAAGTCTTGATTGATAGGCTGATTGAAAAATATCTATAGCTTTCAAATGGTATCACATTTTTTGAATTTAAAACATGTGTCACATTCTATGCAATGCATAAGATAGGATTAAAAAAAAAAATTGAATTTCATGAACTTTTGACCAAGCTAAGGTGCTCATACATACAAATTTTTATATTTTTTAAAATTTTTAATAAAAAAATCATAATTGATTATATAATTGGAAACAAATTACAGAAAAATATGCATCACATCCGGACATGAGTCCTCTACTTATATCTAAAATATTATAAAAAAAAATATTATCATTTTATTGTGGTTATGGTGGTCATAAAGACACCTACTTCTTATTTTTTCCCTAAAATTTAAGTACTACTACACTGAAATTTCAAATTTTCACCAAATAGATTTTTTTTTTAAATAAACCTAGTAGTTTAGGAACTACATTAAATTTTCTACAAATTCTATTCTTACAAATTTTTGAAATAATATAGATAACTTATTCAAATTTTTACATCAAGTTTCCTAACTCTGATTTTTCTGAATTTTTTGCCACTTAAGGGCCTATTTTTTCCATGATGATCCTGCACATACCCCTTATTCATATTTTAGTTCATTGTTTGCATATTACAGTGTGTTTTCTAGCATAGTTTAAATCTTAGTTTTTCATTCATAATTAGTAATATAAATCACTTAATTGCATTTAGTTCACTTCAATTAGCTTAAATAACATCGTACATAACATAATTTGAATGAACCCTTAGCATTTTTGGCCCTACCTCTCTCCTTTTAGGTGAAAAACCCTAGAAGAGCTCTAGACAAGTTCATTGGCACCAAAAATCTACTATTCAAATATCATTGTCATGATTCCTTATAATTGCATCATCTTTCACTAAAAAAATATCACAAGCAAGAGGTGAATGGAGATTAGGTAAGGTGATGTTTAGAAATGTGTCTATGATCTCATTCTCTTGTGATATAATATCTTCTAATGTAGGAGAGTATATAGAATAGGAGCTTTCAACATTGTCATGATTCTCAATGAGTGCATCTTCTAACATAGAAATAACTTTGTCACATGTAGGAGAGGTATTAGGAGAATAGTAACTATGGTTATCATGATTGTCTATTCTTTCATCTTCTTCTATCACATCATTCTCACAAATAGGAGAGATAAGAGGGGGTTTAGGTTTAAGGAAAAAATCAATATTTTCACTCTCTTGCACTAAGAGAGTCTCATAACTAGGAAATGTACTAAATGAATGACTAACATGCTTATTGTCTAACTTTTTATTTTCAAACTTGGAAAAGATGGATACTAACATTTGTGAAAATTAACATATGGCATATAATGCAATTACCTAGAATGAAATGTGTAAATACAATTTTTAGCTTCTAAACAAGGTAATTTACTGATTACACCATGCAATAGACTAGAAATGAAATGGTAAATGTAGTTTTGAATTTTGAAAATGCACTAAACGAAGCAAATTAAGCTAGATCTAATTAATTTGATGAAATAGAAAATTAGAAAAATGAAACAAAAAAGTAATAGCACCAAACGAAAGCCTAAAAATTGAGATTTCAACTTCCAGAAAATGTAGTTCAAATCCTGATCAGGGACTCATTTTCTAGTAGGCCGAATGGGTTTTGGATAATGATTTTTGAGATGTTTTTACTGATTTGCGGGTGTTTTTCAGTGAGTTCCAAATGCCAAAAAGTTCAAGTTTAGCCTTATCAAGGACTCATTCACTAGTAGGGGAGAAATGGGTCCTAGATGAGGGTTTCAAAGAGGTGAAAACTACAATTTTTAAGTTATTTTATGTGTTTTGTGTGACCAGTTTCAAACTGTAACTCTTATGGAAACAATTCTTAGAATTTGCAAGTGAAATGAAGTGTAAATATTCACCTATATGACACTTTTTAAAATGCAATATTGACTCAATTTTTTAATATCAATGATGAAACGTACACTAATATGCAAACACTATGAAAAATCAATGTAATATGCATGCAAATTTTTGAAATTTTCAGATTTAAATAATGCAAGAATGAAAATTTAAAACCCTATATGCAATGTTCACTAATTCACAATGAAGAAACCTTAAATGCAATGTAAATTTGATGCAAACTAGGATATAGGGTTTTAATGCACTCCAAATCAAAAGTTAAGATGCTCAAAGGGATCAGGTTCGCCAAAATGAAATATAGAAAAATTGGGTTCACCAAGGTGAATGGATCAAGATGATGAGCCACTAATTTTCACTATGAAGCATTCAATTATGAAGGTCAAAATTCCAAAATAACAATAAAAAACTAACCCTAACTATTATAGCAACTATGAGGGGAGTTTTTAGAGCTTGAAATAATGTGTGCCTTGTTGCAAGAAGTCTATTTTTAGGGCACAGGTATGTGCAGGATCATGATGGGCCAATAAGTGGCGATATGATGGGCATGTGTAGAGTATGTAGCTAACAACCTTTTTTTACCCAAAATTGATGAAAAGAAAAGGATTTTTTAAAGGAGATTCTTAGATTTCCACTAATATAAATTATGCTTTATGTTGAGGGTGATCCCAAAATAGTGGTTTACAATTTTTGGCCAAACTGGACACTGAAATTATTATTTTTAACTAAAGCTTCACATTTGGGCACCTATAGTGGCTAGACCATGAGGAATTTGTAGATGATGCAAACTAGAGTCTCATCACATTTTGTCTATAGATTCTAAAAAAAAAAAAAATTGAAATTTTGGAATTAGGTTGCACTTCTTTTTCCATCTCCCATGAAAACTGGTTTTTTTCAAAAAACAACATTTTTAAAAAGTGATGCACACCTTATAACACATAACTTTTTTTCCATGAAGGATAAAATTATAATTCTTTTCAAATTTAGATTTGTAACTTTGATATCTAGTGCTTCCACTTGGTTAGATAGTTTTCCAAAAAAAAATTTGATAATCTACTATTTTTCCACATTTGTAGAACAAAGACCTTCATTTTCAATGAAGAACCTATGTTTAATAAAACTAAAAAAAATACATAATAAAATCAAAATATATAAAAATTATATTCATTAGAAAGCTTGTTCTAAGGACTATATGATTCCATAAGGGTTTCTGAAGACTTCTCCATTTTCATCCTCAACCCGAGCTCCGAAGTGTAAAAAAATAGACCTTTTTTGTGTCTCAAGAGGGGGATGAGGGGCAAAGGGGGTTCAAATGAACCCCTAGGGTTTGAGAAAACCATGGTTCAAGTGAACCTCTTCAAGGGGATTCACTTGAACCCCCTTTGCTATGCATTTTTTTTTAATTTTTTGGCGGCCAAAATTTAAAGGGGTTCACTTAAACACTGGTTCGAGCGAACCCCTAATGCATTCGGTCAAACAGTAGGTTCTTACGAACCCCCAAAATCACTTTTTTTTGCTTTGGGTCATTTTTTGTGAGTTTTCCTTCCTCACTTGAATTGTAAACACTATTGTGGCTTCACCCCTGAATTTAATAAATAATTATTATTCATTTTCTATTTGAATTATGACTAAAGTCCTGATTGATAGGTTGATTGCAAAAATCTATAGCTTTCAAATAGTATCACATTTTTTTAATCCAAAAATTGTGTCACATTATATGCTTCACATACTATAGGCATAAAAAATAAATTGAATTCCATGAATTTTTGACCAATTTAAGGTGGTCAGACATATGAGTTTTTATATTTTTTAAAAGTTGTAATAAAAATTCATAACTAATTATTTACTTGGAAAAAAATTACAAAAAAAGATACATCACATCGGGACATGAGTCCTCTACTTATATAGAAAATCTTATCAAAAAATATTATCATTTTATTTTTGTTCTAGGGTAGTTAGACAAACTCCTACTTAATTTTTCCCTGAAATATAAGTACTACTACATTGAAATTTCAAATTTTCACCAAATAGTTTTTTTTTTTTTAAATAAACCTAGTAGTTTAAAAACTACATTAAATTTTCTACAGATTCTATTCTTACAAATTTTTAAAATAATATAGATAACTTATTCAAATTTTTACATCAAGTTGCCTAACTCTGATTTTTCTAAATTTTTCGCTACTTAAGGGCCTATTTTTTCCATGATGATCATGCACATACCCACATGAAGGACTCATTCACCTTTAGTGGTGACTGGGTCCCTATTAGTGTTCTAGAAACTAACTTTTGGGTTTCATTACTCTTAATCTACACTCCTAGATCCCATGTTTTAAATGGTTCATGCCTCACTGAGGACTTATTCACCTTTAGTGGTGAATGGGTCCTTTTAGGATTTTGGAAAACTAATTTCTAGGTCCTATACTTCAATTTTTTCACTCTCAACTCCCATGTTCTCAGCTCCTGAAAGTCAGAAATAAATTATGTAGGCTTGTTTTCATGTTCTTGCACTATGAATGGCAACTTTAACAATTTTGCTTCCAATTTATTATCCACTTGATCTTCAACCTGTAAATCTACAAACACACATTCAAGAGAAGAAGAACATGTTGATTGTTAGAGGAATAGGGGTTTTCCTTGGTCAAACCCATTTTAGATAATTAAACCAAATGATGAAATAATGAAATTGAAGCATTAAACATGAAACAAGCAAATTTGATACCTTCAAGATGTCTTGGAATATAAAGTTGCAAACTAACATGTGGTTTCCATGAAGAATGTGGATCTTGATATCAATAGGATGTAAAACAATGCTTGCAAGATGGATCTTCAATGCTACATTAACAATCTTAGCTCAACAACATGTTTGGGGTATTATGCCTTTGACATGATGACATGATCTTGAGTTGCTGCAATAAAACCTTGATAATTTTCCCTTGAATGTATTTGAAATGTTGTATAATCCTCTTTCTCTTGATCTCATGAAGTCACATAAAATTGCTAGGAGAAACAATGTGAATTAACCTCATATGTATAATAAACCTAGAGATTAACCCCAAAATTTAAATGATTCAAGCCAACAGAAAACCTAGAATTGAAAATCACTAGAATCACACCAAAATTAAATTCAAAAAAGGGGTGTCCTACTTAAGGAGGACCCATTCAACACTAAAGGAGAATGGTTCCTAGCACAGGTTTCTAGGACCTTCCTCTAAGAGAGTGAAAATACATCAAAAACCCATGTCAAATATGCATAGAAAGAGGGGTCCTATGTGGAGAGGACCCATTCACCAGTAAAGAAAAATGGGTCTTGGCACATTTTCTAGGACCTTATAAATTTTTCCAAATAGAATATTATACAATTTGAATACTATGTGTTAGGATGAATCCTCTGAGGGTTTCATAAATAAGGATTAAATTTGAATTAAAGGGGTTAATTAAGCTCAATTAAGTACAATTAATTAAGGACACCCTAGATAAGTGTGAAAGTGTGTTACAACACTTTACAACACCTAAAATAGGGTACAAATTAGGCACATTTTATTAAAAAGAGCCCAAGATTAATGTGAATGTGTACAACACATTAAAACACTAAACCTAGGAAAAATTAGGTTAATTAAGTTAAAATTATTCCCAAATTAAGGAAAATAGATACTTTTTTCATTACTACAATATAGAAAATAGATAAAGAGATAATAGAGACACCAAATAGAGTACAAAGATAGCCTGAATGTCACTCTATAAGATACAATGATGTAAAAAAGATAGAAAGAACAATATCATGAACATTCTACTAGCACTCAAGGCTAAGAGAGGAAGGTGACACCACATTGAGAGAATGAAGCTTTTTCAACTTGCAACAAAGGTGGAGTTGCAACAAGAGTATGCTAAGAATCCAAGTAGAGACGAGAGAAAATAAAGTGAGATCTTCCAAGAGTGTGAGCTTGAGAGAATGAGCAAGAAGTTGTGAGAATTAGCATGAATGAATGAGAGAATAAAATCAAAGCATGAAAATGTGAGTTTGAATTTTCAAAAGGGAGGTAAAAGGTCATTTTTTTCAGTCAAAGATCGACAAAAGATGTTACCTTCACAACCAATTGAGGACATAACATTTTTTCAAATTCCAAGGGTAGGAATCCTATTAGGATGGTAGCATGATGGATGGATGTTTGTGTGGTGCATGCATGTCCTCAATAGAAATTCATCCACCTATGAAAAAATACAAGGCTACAAGGAAGGAATTTGATGATGGCAGCAAGCTTTGCATCATCAAACTTATATTTTCTATGGTAAGGGTAAATAACCGGGGAATTTACCTAGTGTGTAAGTTTGTGCCATTATAGTTATGTAAACCTATAAATGGTTTGGGTTTTGTTATAGGATTAGGATAATCCAAGGTTAGAAGTAACCTACATGGCCAATTAGATCACTGAAAAATACATTATCCTTTGGGATGGAATTATGATATGGAATAAACTCAATAAGAGTTAGTGTGGTCATATTATTTACCAAATCAAGAAATAGGGTGGGTGAACATACGATTTCCACTTCATAGAGGTGAGACACCGCTCCTTAAAAGTGAATTTGAACATAATGATCAAATCATTGGCCAAAGCAATGTAAGTTGCCACTGATTACATTGTCGGTTCACTATGTGTCAGGGTTACATAACTAGGCTAGGAATGTCATGCATGTAGGTGGGTATCCACTGTATGATAGCTCTAGATATGTAGGACACAACACAAAGCTCAAGTATGCTATTATTATTATGAGGGATATCATACCAAACTCTTCATTAAAGGGTAGGGTCATCTTACCAGTTAGGTAGATGTTTGGGGAATCATAGTAAGTCTATGGTTAGAGGTAAAACACTTGGGTGATGCTCTCCCTCATGCAATAGGTAGCTGAAATTTGAGGATGTATGTTTGTGAGGATATTTGAACCATTTTTACTTTATTTCATTTATCTATTGAAAGCTACATATGTAAACATGATGTTGTATCATTATGAAATAATTACATGGGACTATGTAATGTTATTTGTAAAATGAAATAATTACATAGGATTATGTAACATTATTTGTAAAATGAAACCATTATATGGGATTATGTAATGTTACTTATTTATGCAATGCAAATTTGAAATGGGATTATTTCAATTTATATGCATCTTGCTATTGAAATTCAATAGAAATTTAAAATGTGATTATCTTGAATGTGCATATTTATTAAAGAAATAGAAATTATGGAAAAAAATTATTCCTACATGTTGGTGGACTTAAACTATTCACATATGGGTTAAACTTAGGTGAAAACAATTGGTAAAACATAGAACATGTTACATAAAAAAGGAAACAAGGAGGAAAACCCTTATTAAACCTAATTGAAGCCAAGGTTGACAAAGAAGTGGGATATCTAGAGTTTCCACAAGATGTGGGAGAAATTCTCTTGATGAGAATTACAATGGTGATTCCAAAGAAAAATCATATGAAAACCAATGGACATGATAATTGCTAGATTTAAACAAACATATTTTGAGCAAAGTGCATCCTAGGAGGAAATGTATGTCACATTATTATTGATGGTGGGAGTTGTGAGAACAAGGTTTCTAGAGAAATGGTAGATAAGATAAAAATGTAATGTGAAAAAAATCTCCACCCTTACAATATTTCATAGTTTAAGGATGAAAATGATATCACTGTTGATAAGAGATGCATGATTGAGTTTTTCATATGAAATAACTATAAGGATAAGTATGTAATTCCAATAGATGCATGTCATATATTATTGGGAAGGATGGAAATATGACAAGAAGGCAATACATGATGGAGGAAATAATACATGTACTTTTTGGAAGGATAGTTCTAAATTGTTTTTATTACCCCCCAAGGATGAAGGTAAAAGTGAAACTATTCTCTCCAAAAGAGAAATCATAAATGAAATAAAGGTGACAAGATTTTCTTATGCACTCAGTGCACAAGGAAGGAAGTCGAGAAATACCAATACCAATTTAAGAGAAAACATTATAAGTAGAGTATGTTGATGTTGTGTCAGATGAGTTACTTAATGGTATACAACCATAGAGAGATATCCAACACTATATTGATCTAATTCTAGGATCACCCCTACCTAATCAAGTAGATTACAAGATGAGTCTTACACAACATGTAAAACTAAATAGATAGGTAACATAACTTATAATGAAATTTTTAGTGAGGAAAAGCATGATCTTGTGTGTAGGATATGGCAGCTTCTTCCCAAGATCCTCAACCTATGAAAACAAACCACCCTCACACATACGAGAGAAGCAAAAACACTATTCTGCCAAAATATCAAGATGATATTTAGAAAATTAGATGATATGAGATGATAAAATATATGGTGTACATGAATTTTAAAGGCATGAAAAACTACCCAATATGGGAAAAATACCTAAATAATTATCCCTAAGATAAAACTTAACACTAACACCCCCCTTAAGTTCAAACTTAGGGAGATTATTATGAAAAATGAAATGCAAGATGGGTCTCGGCTACAAGGCCATGTTAGGTACCCATTCACAACTACTACGCAATACAATCTCTCACAATTGGAGAAAAGGAGGAAAAATTTGTGGGATAAAAATCCTCTCCAAAAGAGAGAAAAAAAGATGAAAAAGTGAAAGGAGGACTTCACAAGACCCCCCTAGGATACATCTTGTCACTGATCTCAACAAAATACAAAAGGAGAGAGACTATGTATCCCCCCCATAAAAAAGAGTAGAAATGTTGAATATCTCCCCATGATGACAAAACTCCTATGCTGATCTTGAAATTTTGAATCTCATATCTACAAACAACATGCCTCCCTTTAGGGAGAAACCATTGGTGCAAGAGAAAATCCAACTCTAAAACAAGAGAAGGGAGAGGAAGAATCAACATGAAAGATGCCTCTGAAAACTATCTCACTTCCTCTGTCTAACCAAATGTCACATCATGATCAATTGCAACCTCAACTAAAGAAGGTGGATCAACAAGACCGTGTGAAAACTCTAAAGTAAAAATATCCAAAGACACAGGTGTTGTGATAGTAGTGCATCTATAATATCTTAAAAAAGAAGGGATATACCCTCAAATGCATCATCCAAATCAGAAATGTGAGATTCATAAAACAAATCTATAAGAGCTATCAAGTGACTATCCCACAAAGAATAATATGAAGGATCAAAAACATCCCATTGTGCTGAAGAACCAACCTATGAAGCAAAAAGAAATAAATCAGCATAGGTTTGAAGAACTCCAAATTTCAAATGACCAATCTCTCTTGAGAAATTTATATCAACAATAGCAAGAGGAGTGTGAGGGTCATAATCATCATCATCAAAAAAATGTAAAAAGGCATAAAGAGGGGACTCATGATCAACTCCACCAAAATCAATGACTTTTCTAGTATCGGCCTCTCTAATGAAAACAAAATCTACAATTAACTCTACAATCTTAAGTACCTCACCATTAGTAATCTGATAGATGGAAAGTAGATTTGTGTGCAAATTAGGAATACATAGAACATATCTAAAATAATCATCACCAATCTCAACATTTCTGATTCTCAATCCAAAAAATTAATATCTCCCAAAAAAATCTTAGAAGTATCAGTAGGATGAAGACCCGAAAAATGATAGAGAGTAAAACCAATATGATGAGATGCTCTTGAATCCAAAAACCATCTATCATAACTATAATGAACTATAGAAGTTACCAATGCATGTCCTTTATCAAGTGAAATTCTTGCACTCCTTGACTATGCAGGTTTAGATGAAGGTGAAGGTGATGCAGATGGAGAGGTTATAGAAGGAGTCATAGATGAGTGTAGTGGAATATTGTTCTTCTGAAGAAGATGTGAAAGCTCATCAATCTTCTTCATATAACAATCATGTTCATCATGACCTTTCTTCTTGTAATACACACAAATAAACTTCTCATTCTTAGGTTTATCCTCTTTTGAAGAGGTGGAGGACTCATTAGACTCTGTCTTAGCCTTATATTTCTTCTTCCCTTTTCTCTAAGATGCTTTTGCAACTAATGGATGATTCATAAAGACCCCCTCTAACTAGTAAAGTTTGGATTTCTCCCTCGTCAAACGGTCATAGAATGTCTCAAAAGAAGGAATTGTGAATGCATTTCCCAAAGCATCCATGGTGGAGTAGAAGTAGAAAAAAAAAACTACAAATGGACCTCTCAACTTAAACAAAATAAAAAAAATGGACTTCTTATCAATTTTATCCTTCCCACATCCCACTAATTGTGACCTCACGGATTTGAACTTGACTAGCAAATCACCAATGGAAGGCATCAAGGGAAAGAGAAGTTAGTTCTACCTCTATTTGTAAAGCACGAAACTCACTAATTTGACCAAATAGGTTTTTTAACTCATCCCATACCTCCTTGGGTGTATTACACTCCTCAATGTGGAAAAGAAGATTGTCAGAAACATGAAAAGCTATTAGACCCATAGCTTTGTCACACTTGGTTCTGTGAGAAATTTTTTCATAATCCCTTGTAAGAGTTGGTTGATTATCATTCAGTGTGGACCAAAAACCATTAGATTGGAGAAACTTGTAAACATTTTGATCCTCCAAGTATGATATTTATGGGGGATTAAAATTTCAACTGAATTAGGAGTAGCCATGACAACAATTTGCACCAAAAGCAATAAAAAATACACCAAACTATATTGAAACCTCAAAAAAACTTATGAAGATTCTTGAAATTAAATTTCACCTTTCCAAAATACTTCAGGAAGCAAGAATGCAAAAAAGGCCAATTATGTAATTGAATTTGAAAAAAATTGAGCAAACAATTGTACACCTTACTAAGCATTTTGTGACGAGTTCCCATGACAAATTTCTAAGCCAAGAACACAAGCACCTCACATGTCTAGTGTGAGTGCTAGAGCATATAAAGGACAAAAAGATACCTTCACAACAAATGTGGGATATATGTTCCCATTCAAAACAACCTCAATAAAACCTTGGGTCCACTTCCTCTTTGACTATGTAGCAATTAGAAGCCCTAAATATTTCTATTGAAACTTTATAAAGTATAAAGTTTGATTAGAAAAACCAAGCTTGTTATGTTGCTCTTCTCCTCGAAAAAATATGCCCCTACTAGTTGAACCATATGCTTTCCACATAGGTTTTTTTTCTCTTTTTAAGGTCGATCACCCCTTGCTTCAAGAGTCATGACTTGGAATTTGACAATTATAGATGCCCCAAAAAGGTGCCTCTTATATACAATATAACGTAGGCATGGAAGGTTTGTGGTGTGGGCCTAGCAAGTTTGTATCACCTCACGATGCCTCTCCAAATTCAACCTCCTTTGATCTACTTAGTTTTTGCCTCTACAACTAAAACTCAATACTTTTCAACATAAAATCCTATATATTTTGAATTTTTCCTCCAATTCCCAAATTCATGTCACTCCAATGTAGAATCAAGCCACAAATGGGAGGAAACATGCCTCTCAACAAAAAATTAACAATAATGGAAACTTTAAAATTTAATAAATTTCAAATGTTAAAAAAAGCTTTAGCAAGAAAAATATTGCCTAGATCTCTTGGATAGATACTCTCTAAGAAGCTAAGCAAGAGGAGGAGATCTAATACCATGTAGGAGATGGAAGCTCTTTCCTAGGATCCTCAACCTATGAGAAAAAACCACCCTCACACATAGAAGAGAAGCACAAACACTATTTTTCCAAAATATCAAGATGATATTCAAAAAATGAGATGACATGAGATGATAAAATACATAGCGTGTAGGCCTTTTAAAGGCGTGGCAAATGAGATGGACCTAAAAAACTACCCAGAATGAGAAAACTACCTAAATAATTATCCCTAAGATAAAAATTAACACTAACATTGTGTGTTGAAACCTACATTATTAACTGTGAACCTTAAATCCAAACTTGCATGAACAAAGAAAACAATCACTTTATTAGATAAAAAATGCAAGGTTAGAATAATAATTCCCCATAAAATCCATTTCCATTGTTAAAGAACAAGGAAAAAAGATGAAATAATTCAGCAAATATGAACAAAGATAACTATTCCTATTCTAAAACAAAGAAAACACTTTATCTTATGGGTGGATTGGTGCTATTTTGATGTGGAAAATAGCCCTTTCCCAACCCCTTTTTGATAAGCTCAATGATGAAACTTCTTTGAAGATGCAATGGATTCAAATGACAATGATGAATTTATGCATAAGATTGTGGAGTTGTGTAGGATTAATACAATAGAGAAACTCTCTATTTATAGCCAAGAATGATAAAAGAATGCCAAACATGTAGGATGTGTGACTAAAGATCCATCAATGACAAGGTGCCACTTGTCATCATGTGATAGGTTGAGGAATAAGCACATTTTGGTCAATGTGCCAAAGAGGGGGAGATTTGAAATTTGAATTTGATGACAAGACATGAGTTAAATGCTAAGTTTGACTTGTGCAAGAGACCTATAAGAGACATGTAAGAGCTCTTAAATGCTTTGTTGGATGTACATGTCAGTTTGGGGGGAGATTCAAATTTGGAAGAATATTCTCTTTTTATGCCATGTTGAGAGAAAATGGAGAATTTAATAAATCAATAAATTGATTTATTTGTGGAAGTGGGAAAAGCTAGATGTTGTGACATGAGTTTAGATTAAATTAATCAGGATTAGATTAATTTAATGAGGGATTAGATGGTTTGACTCATTTGACTTAGATTTATGGATTAAAATAAATCAAAAGGAGATAAAAAGTGATTTAGACTTAATTAAATAATTTTTTTGATTTATTTAATTAAAGAAGATGGTGATAGCTTTAAATAAAATAAAGATAGATTTATTTTATTTAAATGAGATGACCTAAGATTAAATAAGATGATTTATTTAATCAAATGAGGTATTGATAATTGAATTTATTTAATTAAAAGATGAAATGATTTAATCAAATAAAGTGAATGAAATTTTAGATTTAATTAAATAAAGGTTATTCAATTAAAATGGTGAATTGTAATGCATGCATATTTTATGTGTCTACATTTTTTCCCTCTTTGAAACAATGCACTTGCTACATTGGTTCAAAGAATAAACTTTTCGCGATCAAAATTCAAAAAAATTCCTATCTTTTCAAATGCTCCAATGGAAAGAAGTATATTGCTACATTGTCCCCTTGAGAGATCGAGCGAAAGAGGTCAATCTCATGATAAAGAGGTTCAATATGGATGTATGGATGGTTATGACGATGATGGGATGGTTTTAAGATGTTGAGAATAACAAATATATATTATCCTAAACATCTTAAATGATGATGCAATGCATCTGGAATGGATGATGTGAATGATGTGATGATGCCTATATGATTATGCAATGGATGTTTTATGCAGATGCTTAGACTAACAGATCTATATTATGATGATGATGCAAATGCAATGCATGTGAAATGATCAATGTTTCCTATTATGTATGATATGAATGATATGTTGTATGTTGATGGCGTGTTGATGAATGAGGGATTCATGTCATGATAGCATGTTAGTGCAAAGAGAAGAAATAAGAAAGGAGATGAACACAAGAGGATCGACAACAAGTTCATGATTGGTTGAGAATTTATTAGAGATGATGATGATGATAGATGATGCTTTGCTTATCAAGGATTGGGATCTAAAATTGGCTACTTACCTTATGTTTGATAACACATGTAGGTACGATGCATCAAGGTATAAAGGACCAAGATTTATGTTTGATAACACATGTAGGTATGATGCATCAAAGTATAAAGAACCAGGATGGTGTTGCACCTAGTGAGATGGACTTTGACTTGACAAATAGATAGGATTATCCTTGTTCATACCTCACAAATAGAAACCTTGCTAGGATGCACTTCTGAAGTTTCAAACATCTCCAACCAAAACACAAAACAAGCTACCCAAAACACATTCCATACACATCTAACAAAGCAAGTATTCACCAAGTTATATTACAAGAACATCCAACAAGCACAATAGACAAAAAGAAAATGATCGATGCCCCATTCCTTTCTCTCTAAATGGCTTTGATTAGACATCATCAAGAGGTCATTGGAATGAGTGCAATAAGATAAATCAAAAGAAAAGATCAAGCAAACAAACAAATCAATGTTCTTCATACCTCTAGCCAAAGGGAGTTGTTTTGATAGGATAAGAATCCAAGTGATATCCAAAATGATGCCCATTGTCGGAATGATATATCCTAGGACATGCATTGTATAGGATGATGATGAGTTGATAAGTTGATTGATAGGTTGTTGATATATAAGGTTGATTGACATGTTTGTGAATGATCAAGAGTTTCATTTTGCATTTAAAGGTTTGTTGTTTCAATTTTTATTTTACTTTTGAAGTTTGCTTTTGCCAATTGTTGTGGTTGTTTCTGTTTGTATTGCCAAAGGATGAAGGTGACGATCAGTTTATTATGGATGATTGATTATTTCGAGTGAAAATGAGATGGGACAGATGGATTTTTTCAAATATTTGGATGTTTTTGATGTTTTTGAAATGTTATGAGGCTATTTTTTGGATTTTCAATTTATTTAAATGTTTTCATGTTTTGTTTTCTTTTAATGTTTTTGTGTTCTTGTGTCTCGGGAGCTGATCAAAGATTAGCCTTGCCTATATGCTGAAGCTTAGAGATGACGTGGTTCAGATATCATGTTTTTTATTTTTTTCTAACTTTTAACATTTATGAATGTTTTTGGATTTTGATATGATTTTGGATGTTTTTGGATTTTTGATTTTTTGAATGTTTTTGGATTTTTCGCATGATTTTGATGATTTGGATATGGATATGTGTGACAATATTAGTGATTTGTCTTGGGATTTTGGTGAAAACCAAGCTAAGTTTGATTGATCAAATTGATGGATTGATGATGATAAGATTGTTGAGGATGCACAACAATGCAAGGATAGTGTTGAAGCAACACAAGGATTGGGAAGGATATCCCAAGATGATGATGGGATTGATGATGATAACATTGTTGAGGATGCACAACAATGCAAGGATTTGATTGATCAATATTTTGAAGCTTGATTTGGGACAAAAGTGTTTGAATGATTTGATGTGACATTTGAACTACAACTTAGATGCGACTGATAGTGATTGTTTGGATTGATGTTTGATGAAAGATAAAGCTTGATAAGGAATTTCTACTCATCAAAATGTGCCATGGGCTAGTGATTTGGATTTTGGATCACAAATTTTTTGACCAATTTGATTTCACATTTGCCAATGTTCGGATCACCACATAAGTCAGAGAATATAGATCAAGATTTATTCCTAAAGCAAGATGTAAATATCTGCCCCCAATGTCTAGCAATGTAGGGAATGTCATGGGTGGATGCTTGGATAGGTGTGTGGATGGATGGATATATGGATTATCTTGCAATAACATAAGGTGTTCGAATAGAGGATGGTTATTTGGATAATGCTTCATGGCTTAGATAACATTGGGTAGCATAGGATTAATGAAAACGACCCATGTCAAGATATTTACCATAAGCAAGTGTAAAGTGTGCCCCAAACTTTCATTAAGATCAAGATAAATTGGATGATGGATGTAGATGGATGTAAATTGATTGGATAGATGGTTCAAGGATGAATGGATTTATTACGGCTAAGATGGATGTAATGTTGTTTTTATTATGGATGGGACAAAATGTTGGATTTTATTATGGATGGGATGAGATGTTTTCACCTGAACTGGCACATGTAGATGCTTGATTCTACACATGATGCATTTTTTCTAGGTTTTCATCATGGTACTTCCCAAAGCACCACCCTAGTGGTTTTCACTAGAGGATGATTTTTATCTTTACTTTTTTTTCCTTTTTTTTTTATTTTTTTCGATTTTCATTTCTTTTTCTTGGATTTTTTAGAATGATTTTAAGCTCATGCTAAACTACCTGGTGGTGTCAATGTAGATGCTTCTATCATAATGTGCCATTGATATCCTTCTTGAGGAAGTTTTTTTTTCCAAGATACATGCACTTGAATGCAACTTTTGAGATTCCTGATCTGATTTATTGATACCAAAGTTAACTTTGTCTTTGTGTGCACATCATGATAGAGTACCTTTTGAATCCTTATGATGAAGGCTCGTTGCCAACACATGGTCAATGTAAGAATTGGATATCATGTGTGGAGGCGTGGACGGATTGTTTTTAAGGATAAAAGATGCATTAGTTGACAGTTTGGAAACTTTGACTCTCCAAACTTGGGAAGATGAGCAATGATGGGTGGATATGAAAGTGTGCATGGAATTAGGACCAACTGCTTGATATAATTTGTACGTTGCTTGGGAAGCCTATTTTTTTCTTTTTTGGATGTCTTTTATGGATACATTTCCCCTTTTTATTTGGCCCCATAGTTTCTTTGACTAGTGGAGTTCGATAGGGATAATCTTTCTTTGTATTCTTTGGTATCCATGTGTATTTGATTTGTCCATTATGATTCTTAGCTTCTTTTTCTTTGATAACATTTTTTGTGCTTTGATTCAAATCCTTATTTTGATGTTGGTCCCAATTCATGGATGGGGTGATGGGTGGATGAAGATTCATGGTGTGGCTAGTTGTAGTATTGGAATCAGTTTCATCATAAGGATTCTTTGTGCTCCCTATGTTGATGTTTGCTTGAGACAAAGTTTCCCCCAGTATCGTGGAAGTAGTACCTTCATGCTTTGATTATGCTTGTTTCAAGAGCTCTTGTTTAGAATGCATTCTCTGATAAATTACCACCGCAAATGATGTTATTGGAATATGTTGACTTCAAAATATCCTATTTTGTTTGACCTATTTCCTTGAGTGGATAATGTTGGATATCTTTAATCATGATGTCCTTATTTTAAATTTGGGATATATCTAATCCTGATGTTGACAATCTAGTTTGACTATAGGAATCAATAACTTTCTCTTTTTGTGTAGTAATGTCAAGAGTAAAGGAATCTTGTTTTGAATGAAGATCATCTACATGTCCATCCAAAGAAAGCATCTCATGGGTAGATGGAGGAGTATGTGCTATATGGATATGATCATTATTTGGGACATCTTGTATAGATAGGAGAGTGTCCATTAGATCATTGTAGTATATTGGAGATACAAATTCTTGATCTTGAATTATTTCAGAATTTCTTTTGACATGCTTTAGATCAATTTTTTGACTTGGGTCAGTTTCAAAGGATGGGTTGCTTACAAAAGTTTCTTGGAAATCATCATTAATCATGGGAAGTGGCTCAATATCCTTTTGATCTTTGGGTGGACTTAGGTCAAATGTTGAGTTGAGGATCTCTTCAATATATGTAACCATGAGGCCAAAGGGTGTCAACATGTCTTGGAAAGGACCATTGCTAGACCTTGGTGAAAGATGTTTATCATGCTTTGGAATAAATTCTTGAGATATGTCATCTAACTCATAAGGTGATGTAGAGACATTTTCAATATGATCATTGGTCAATGGATCATAGATTATGTCAATGGGATCAAATAATTCTAACACTCCTTGAAATAGATCATGGCTAAATATTGTTGAGGGATTTTGATCATGACTAAAAAATGATTCTTGATGCATGTTGATTTTATCATTGGATGAGGTAGAAACATCTTCAATATGCTCATTTATTGATATATTTTTATCATTTTTTTCACCAATTGTGGTGGAGAGATTGTCAATGCTATCGCCAATGGTTGGATCTTGATCATTGTCCCCGATAGTGATTACCTTTTGATCAATAAGTCTTCAACGAGATTTTTGAGTCGAATACAATTTGATGTTGTGTGTCCCTTTGTTTTGTGGAAATCACAATGGTGCTCCTTGTTATACCCTGGTGGTTTAACTAGGGGTTCTTGATAGTTCCCATAGACATGGAGCTTGATGATATTTTTTCATACCAATTGTTACAAGACCGACTCGATTGGTCTCCCAAGTGGTGTGTATTTTTGTTTGTTTCCTTGTGAGATTTGCACTTTGAATTGACCTTGTGGTGGTTGATTTTGGAGATGTGGTAACTGATCTTGGCACAATGAATCAACTATCTCAGTAAGTGAAGCAAATTGATCTAGTGAAATTTGATCTTGATTTTTATTTGGACACCCTTAATATAGCTGATTTGGTTTTTTTTCAAGAAGGTTTGGAATGCATACTTGCGATGTTTGTATGGGATCTTGGAAAAATTGATTTTGGAAAATTTTCTAATTTGGGATGATGCTTAGATTTGGCATGATAGGTTGAAATTTAACATTGTTGTGGTTGGGAATCACATTGCCTTGATTTATGTAACTTTGATTTTGCATGGTGTTACCTTGAATTGGACTAATACATGGATTCATTAACATCTTGTTTGGACTTTGAACAACATTTTTGTGATTCAAAAACATATCCATCCCAAATTTTACCAAATGTGGATTTAAAATGTTCATGTTTGGTAAACTTGTACTTCGTATGTATGGATTTGGTGGAATGATGTTGCTTGCTTGAAGATTCATGCATTGATTGTTTGGTTGATAGATTTGTGAGTTTGGACTTGGATTTAAATCTATCATTTGGAAAGGTGTTCCAAACTTTTGATTGGGCATACTCACATTTGTTGTACCATCGAGGTTTGTAGGAGATAATGATCCCATGTACAGATTGTATAGATGTGAATGTTGATAATCAATCGGTATTATAAGGCTTTGAAAGTTCATTTGACTTGGATTACTCATGATGTATGGATCAAGTTTATATTCCATTTTCTTCTTGTTTTTTTACCTTGTTGAACTCTAAGGTGTTTAGGACCAATGATGAGATGAAGGATGAAAAGGGTGAATGATATGGGTGTTTGAAATTTTAGGAACTTTGGATCAATGCTAGACGTACAGTTTGATTGGATTGGTTTGATTTTATTTTAATAATGAACTTGTAAACCCTAAGATGTTAGATGTGATCTTTAGGATAAACTTGTTCAAAGAGGTGATAATTTAATTAAGTGTGTGAGGAAGGATTCATCCAAACACACCTATCTAAACAAATGATTTTGATTTAGTTTAAGGATGTATCCAACTCTAGATATTGATGTTTCCAAAGCTCTAAAGTTGTTTGTGGGATGAGATGATAAATTTTTGGGATGGATGAAGTGTTTGATTTCGATCCTAAATCAACCTAAAGACTTGTTTTACAATACCAAGATGGTGAATAACATGCTTTTCTCTAAGAGTAGTTCAAAACCAAAAGACCAATGCTTGCATGAAAACCATATGGCCAAAAGATGGAAAGCACATGTGTGGGGTCCAATTATTCTTAACTTTTCTTAGTGAGTTCTTTTTATCACAAACACACTCTTGATTAACTTTTGAAACTAGATGTTCAATGTCCTAACTTCTTCTCATCCCACAAGGTGCATTATGTGGAGATCAAGGAAATCAAGACAAAGGTTACCTAATGTTGACTTTAGTAGGAGCAAATTGAGATGAAATACAAATGCCTAGAAAACTCTAAGTATATGAATCCCAAGTGCAAGAAAGGGCATGTGAATTTGTTCAAGGATATCTACTTCTCCTAAAGGGTTTAAAATTTGAATGATTTGTTTAATGTTTGTCTCAATGTTTTGGATCCAAGCATCATGTTTTCAAACTGACTCACAAGCAATATAACATCCTAGCTCAATTGGTATGTTTTTCTTGGTGGGCTTGCCTCATGCCATTCATAGTAGAAGAGATGATTTTACATGCAACCAATGGGAAAACATAAAGGTATTTTAAGAATGAAGTCTTAAACTTTATATTTTAACCAAGATTGTACATGGCAAGTAACTTCTTGGAATCTAAGTTCCAATGCACCACTTTGATAAACTTGTTGGATGGATTGGTTGGTTACTATAAACAAGGTTCTTAATGACAACAAACTGTGAACACCAGAACCAACACTCACCCACTTAGCCACTTAAGGCTCTTCAACCATTCTTGTTCCACTTAAGGCATGGGATTAGGTGTAGTCTGTTGTTGGCATGGATTGGTGCTAGTTTCTCACAATTTCACACCCTTTGATATAGCACGTCAGTAAACATGCTTGCAAGAACTTGCCTATGAGTTTCTTCTTGTGAGGTGTTTCTCATAGTAATCCCTCCCTTAAAGGTGACTCAAAATATCAACCCATGAGACACTTAGGTTAGTCCTTTAGGAGTCAGTCATAATAAATTGACATTTCATCATGTATATCTTCATCTGTAAATTGGTCAAGTTGTCAGTCAAACTACGTGGTCTTTGCATGTATAATATAGGCAAGGATAATCTATTGATCAGTCCCCAAGGCCCCTAGGATAGGTCCTCAGGTTAGTCCCTTGGTCAAAATCTCAAAAAAACCCAAAATATTTGAAAATTGAATATCAAAACATTCATGAAATCTCAAAAAATACCGAAAACAACCTCAAAACATTTCAAAACTCCAAAAAAAACATCCAAATATTTGAAAAAATCCATCCATCCCATCTTTCTTTCACCCACAATAACATCATTCACAATAAATCAATCATCATTCCCAACCTTTGTGAAACAATCAGAAACAAGTCTAGCAAGTGAAAAGTGAAAACTCAAAATGTCAAGTCTCAAGTTTAAGTCAGTACGTAAACAAGTTGGTCAACTCTTTGTGTCAATAGCCTATCATCCAATCTGTCCCATATCAATCATCTGATAACATCATGTCGTAGGGTGTATCCTTCCTACAATGGGAATTATTTATTAGAAAGAACACTTTGGATAAACAAAATGACATGTCGCCATCCACTAACATGTCCTAGGATGTATCCTTCCTACAATGGGTATTATCTTTTGGCAATAGTTTTGGTTCTTATCCTTAAAAGAAAATTTCCTTTTGGTTACCAATATTGAAGAACATCAACTTGTTTTGTTACTTTATATTTTTCTTTTGACTTATCTTTTTGCACTCATTCCCATAACCTCTTGATGATGTCCAAACAAATGGATTTAGAGAGATAGGAATGGGGCAATGATCATTATTTTTTTGTCTATTGTGCTTGTTGGGCGTTCTTGTAATATAACTTGGTGAATACTTTCTTTGTTAGATGTGTATGGAATGTGTTTTTGGTAGCTTGTTGACTATTGCATTGATGGGTTATACCTTTCCGTGTTTTGGTCCTAGATGTTTGAAACTTTAGAAGTGCATCCTAGGAAGGTTTTTGTATGTTGGGTATGAACAAGGATACTCCTATCTATTTGTCAAGTCAAATTCCATCTCACTAGGTGCAACGCCATCCTAGTTCTTTATACCTTGATGCATTGTACCTACCATGCTATCAAACATAAGGTAAGTAGCCCTTTTTAGATCCCAATCCTTTATAAGAAAAGCATCATCTATCATCATCATCATCTCTAATAAAATCTCAACCAATCATGGACTTGTTGGATCCTCTTGTCTTCATATCATTTCTTATTTCTTCTCTTCAAACTAACATGCTATCATTACATGCATCCATCATGCATCAAAAAACCATCAGCATATCACATATCATTCATATCATACATAATAGGAAACACCAATAATTTCACATGCATTGCATTTGCATCATCATCATAATATAGATCTGTTAGTCTAAGCATTTGCATGAAACATCCATTGCATAATCATATAGGCATCATCACATCATTCGCATCATCCATTCCAGATGCATTGCACCATCATTTAAGATGTTTAGGATGATATATATTTGTTATTCTCAACATCTTAAAACCATCCCATCATCATCATAACCATCCATAAGTCCATATTTAACCTCTTTATCACGAGATCAACCTCTTTCGCTCAATCTCTCGAGGGGGAAATGTACCAGTATACTTCCTTCCGCTAGGGCATTTGAAAAGATCATAAATTTTTTGAATTTTGATCATGGAAAGTTTATTATTTGAACCAACATAGCAAGTGCATTGCTTCAAAGAGAGGAAAAATGTAGACACATAAAATATGCATGCATTTCAAAACACCATTTTAATTGAATAACCTTTATTTAATTAAATCTAACATTTCATTCACTTTATTTGATTAAATCATTTCATCTTCTAATTAAATAAATTCTCTTTATCATTACCTCATTTGATTAAATAAATCATCTTATTTAATCTTAGGTCATCTTATTTAAATAAAATAAATATATCTTTATTTGATTTAAAGCTATCACCATCTTCTTTAATTAAATAAATCAAAATATGTATTTAATTAAGTTTAAATCACTTTTCATCTCATTTTGATTTATTTTTATCCATAAATATAAGTCAAATGAGTCAAATCATCTAATCCCTCATTAAATTAATCCAATACTGATTGATTTAATCTAAACTCATGTCACATCCTCTAGCTTTTCCCACTTGCACAAATAAATCAATTTATTGATTTATTAAATTCTCCATTTTCTCTCAACATGGCATAAAAAGAGAATATTCTTCCAAATTTGAATCTCCCCCCAAAATGACATGTACATCCAACAAAGCATTTAATAGCTCTTACATGTCTCTTGCATAAGTCAAACTGGGCATTTAACTCATCTTGTCATCAAATTCAAATTTCAAATCTCCCACTCTTTGGCACATTGACCAAAATGTGCTCATTCCTCAACCTCTCACATGATGACAAGTGGCACCTTGTCATTGGTGGATCTTTAGTCCCACATCCTCCATGTTTTGCATTCTTTTATCCTTCTTGGCTATAAATAGAGAGTTTCTCTATTGTATTAATCCTACACAACTCCACAATCTTATGCACAAATTCATCATTGTCATTTGAATCCATAGCATCTTCCAAGAAATTTCATCATTGAACTTATAAAAAATGGGTTGGGAAAGGGCTATTTTCCACATCAAAATAGCACCAATCCACCCATAAGATCAAGTGGTTGCTTTATTTTAGAATAGGAATAGTTATCTTTGTTCGTGTTTTCTCAATTATTTCATCTTTTTTCCTTGTTCTTTAACAATGTAAATGGATTTTATGGGGAATTCTTATTCTAAGCTTTCATTTTTTATCTAATAAAGTGATTGTTTGCTTTGTTCATGCAAGTTTGGATTTAGGGTTCACATTAAGTCCAAAGAAGGATTGTATGTGGATGATGTGCATGGATAGTAGATTAATCAATAAAATAACCATGAAATACCAATTTACTATACCTCATTTAGATGACATGATGGATGTTCATGTAGGGGATACACACTTTGACAAAATTTACTTTTGTAGTGGATACCACTAGATCCATATTCAAGAAGGGGATGGGTGGAAAATCAATTTCAAGGCTAGGGATGGTTTGTATGAGTGGATGGTTATGTCATTTGGGTTTTCCAATGCACCTAGAACCTTTACAAGACTATCAAATTTTTGTCTACAATATTACATTAGTAAGTTTGTACTAGCTTATTTGATGATATTCTAATTTTTAGTAAGAGTAAAGAGGAGCACTTGAATCACTTGAGGATCATATTAGATGTGTTGAGAAAATAAAACCTTTGTACAAATTTGAATAAGTGTAGGTTTATACAATATATTTTAGTATTTTTGGGCTTTGTCATTTCTATAGATGGTGTTAAAATGAATGAAAAAAAGATCAAAGAAATTTTAGAGTGAACTAGTCTAAGGAAAATAACAAAGGTAAATAGTTTTCATGGTTTGGAAAATTTTGATAAAAAATTCATTAAGAATTTTAGTAGTATTGTAGAAACCATAATTGATTGCACCAAAGGAAGGGAATTTGTGTGCACAAAGCTATCTAAGTAGAGTTTTAAATTTATGAAGAAGAAGGTGACAGAAGCTCCTATCTTAGCATTACCAAATTTTGACAAAGTATTTGAAGTAGAATTTGATGGCTCTTATGTGAGTGTTGGAGATATACTAAGTCAAGAACGTAAACCCATAGCTTTATTTAATGAAAAAATTTAATGAGGTAAGGAAAAAATACTCAACTTTTAATATAGGATTTTATGCAGTTGTGTAAGAAATGAGACATTGGAGGAATTACTTGGTACCCAAGAAATTTCTAATGTTTAAAAAGTTCATATTGCCTCAAAATACTTGAGAATATTGAAAGAGTTGAATAGTAGGAATGCAAAGTGGGTCCTTCTTGCAAGGTTACAATTTTTTTCAAAAACATAAGTCGAGAAAACATAATCAAGTTTCAAATGCTTTAAGTAGACATGCAGTGCTATTAACAACTATGGAAAGTGAGATGATTCATTTTGATGCTATTAGTTTTGGAACAATTGAATACCATAATAACTTGTAGTATGGAAAATATTTAAGGTGAATATTTTATGCAAGATGACTACCCCTATAAAGGAAAGAAACTATGTATTTTAGTTGGGTCTATGAGACATATTATTAGAGAGCTTCATATTAGTGGGTTGGTTAGAAAGTATGGGAAGGAAAACACTATTTTTTGGTAGAATAAAAATAGAACTAGAAAAAGATGAAAAGTGAAATAACCAAATATGTGACAAGATATAGGATTTTTGGCTCTTATGGATAACTCTTACTCTTCTAGGGTTTTTCACCTAAAAGGAGAGAGATAGGAGAAAAAATGCTAATGCTTCATTCAAATTATGCAATGTGTGATGTTACCTAATCTAAATGAAGTTAAATAAATGAAATTGAATGATCTAAATGAATTAAAATGAATGCAAAACTAGGATTTACACTATGTTTGAAAACATGCTATGATATGCAAAAAGCATGAAAGAATGAACAAAAATGCAAATTAACCTAAACATAAAGTTGTTTCTTAGAATGTGTGCACCTGGAAAACTATAGATGGCTGAGAAAAAATCTAGAAAACTGACAAAAATTGAATTTAGGCTGACTGGGACTCATTCGCCACCTTGGACGAATCAGTCCTAGATCAAGACTTTTCTACACAAAATCTGTTTTCTGACAATTGGGAACCTAGATCTGAATCTGACTTAGTTTTCCACCTCAAGAGGGACTCATTCACCAAGCATGGTGAATCAGTCCACCTTGGGATTTTTACAACTTCAAAATTATGTTCTGCACCTTGACACCTGCACAACAATTTCTGACAGATACCCAATCTCGGATCTTAGAAAATTCCTGCAAAATAGCTTTAAAATATTTGTCTAATGAGGAATTTTCCTTGGTTAAACCCCTATTTGGCTAATTAAACCTTGAATAGAGAAAAATATGAGTAAACCCTAGCCTTAGATGTGTTAAAGACTAGGAAGAGCTGAAATATAACAATGATACTATTCTATTGCTCTAGAATAAGACATAAAAGAATGATCTATATGAAGCAAGATATCAACCCTAGAAACCTTACAACACATGCAAAATAGGGATGAAATGACATGAAAATGATATAAAAAGAAGATGCAAACCTTAATCTGAAGATAGAGTGAAAATGGAAGATGGAATCAATAGGAAATCAAGTCCTTAGGCATGATTTGGTGGCTAGTTGCACCTATGCACCCTATATTTCTTCATGATTCACCATAGGAATCCATCATCAATCCTTTGCAATGTTGGATCTTGACAATAGAAGTGAGCTTCAAGACCTGCAAAAACCCTAGTTTGCTACCCTAAAACTTCAACTTTTGCTAATGAAACTTGTTGTGGAAGACTTAACTCTTAAATTGCTCTTGAGAGATGATAAAAAGATGATAAAAGATGTGTAAAATGACTTAAAATGAGTATTTATAAGCAAAAACACCTTATTTTCTGGTTAAGTAGACCTAAGAGGCTGACATTTACCAAAAATAAAAGTTAAATTGATTAAATTCCTTCTTAGTTTTGAATTTTTCCTCAAAGGGGACTCATTCGCCACCCTTGGTGAATGGGTCCCACTAGAGGGGACTCATTCGCCACCCTTGGTGAATGGGTCCCACTAGAGGGGACTCATTCGCCACCCTTGGTGAATGGGTCCCACTAGAGGGGACTCATTCGCCAAAGGTGGAAAATGGGTCCCACTACTGGTATTTCAAGGTGGGTTGTCGGGGTATGATGTAATTAAATGTTGTTTGTCAAGTTTTATGTTTTTTCTTAGGTGAAATGGGCCTCTAGATCAAAATTAATGGGTCTAAGGGGCCTATAAATGTTGTTTTAAAGGGAAATAATGTGAAGGGACACAAAATTGGTTCTAATTATGTGTGAGATTATCTCTTTTCTCAAGAGGGTACCATTTTCTATGGCACATTTATCCCCCACTTTAGCACCCATATGACTCTATGTGCATATGTAAGCTAAAGGACTCTAAATGATGCACCTAATTACATAAAAGGATACATATTCAAAAAGACAGGAGAACGAAGCCCCCAGTGTAGTTATCTACACAACCACAACATTAGGAACCATGTCTTGCAACACACATTAATTAATTGACCAGAATCCTTCTATCTAACTCTTAGGAATCCAATTCAAGGGTAGATTTATGCCCCCTTGATTCTGCTTGCTTTACGGGGGTGGAATCAAGGTAGCAATCTAGCCACATCGAACAAGAATCATCATATCGTAGGGAATTTTCCAGTACCATGCCACATAACAATAGACAAATGATGGTGTCAGGTGTGGAATCACAATTCTAATGCATCAAACAACATCAAAAATGGATTACCCTAGCACCTGTTATGATGATTTTAGGGAGATATACTTTATGAATGCTTTAAGAGATAACAACCCTATGGTAATGCGTAAAAGTAAAAAAAGGTGAAAAGTGATTAAAGGAGGAGAAAGTAAGTTGTCACTTACTATTTATTTTACCTTCGTGTAGCTTGAGAGTGAAAAATGAGAGAATAATATGCCAAGCAGACGAGATTACACACCTTCACAGCGGGATGATTTTCATCTGCAAGTGGTACGTGGTGAGCTGTATCATGAGGTGATTCAATTTTGTAACTTTCACCTTGAGATTTTATGATGATTTAATGATTTTTATGCATGGATAGGTTAATTTAGGGTTCTTCGAATTTTTTTTGCAAAGTGTCCCATTTTTTTGCAAAGTGTCCCATTTGTTTGCAAAGTGTCCCATTTGTTTGCAAAGTGTCCCTTTTGTCCACAAAGTGTCCTGTTTCTTCGCAAAGTGTCCTACTTCTTTGCGAATTGTCCCTATTTATTTGTGAAATGTCCTAAAAGGGTTATAAAGTGTCTAAGGCCATTAGAGAAGCACATTAGATTGACTTTAGCAAACTTGCATGATGAAAATTATGAAATTTGAAGATATTAGATGAAATTTAGAGCATTTTGTGATGATTTTGATAGGTCCCCGCCTGGTTGCGGCAATAGCTAGGGGAAAGATAGTTCACATTTTTGAGAGATCATGTACCAAAACTATTAGTGGCATAGGTAGAGTATTTATAGTTAGTGGGTATCTATTGGGCATATCTTATGCCACCCATGAGATACCATGGCACCATGTTGATGGCTCTGTGCAAGTGTTGGGATGCAAAAACCTGTACCTTTCATCTTTCCACTAGGGAAATGACTATCACACTCGAGGATGTACACCACATTCTCTGAGCTCCCATTTAGGGAGAGTGAGTGTATTTTCGAGAGGATCGATCATTTTAGGAGAAGAAGAGAGATATGCAGTATTGTTTAGATGGACCTATGCATGATGAGAGGGTCAGAGCATGGATCGAGATTCCTATTCTATTGTATTCATGAGCTCCTATGGTTAGATGGATTATGATGCACATAGTGGCATTGGTTCTTAATCTATATGGATGAGAGACACACTTGGATGGGGGATTGGTACACTTGATATTGGGGATGTATGAGTAGAGGACAATTTATGCTTGGGGCCACTGCATTCTAGCCCATTTGTGTTATGATCTTGGTTAGTTTTTATTTCAAGAGATTGATAGTATGGTCCATTGTATGCTTCTACAGGTGTGGTTCCTTGAGTGTATCACATGTACCAGGCCTGTCAGATGCCCTTGTACTATAGCAGTAAGATACCCACGAGCATTCGACTATCCTTTGGGATGGTTATGGCACTATGGGGATTTTCATTTTTGGAGGGTGAGATTCGACTGAGTGGAGGAGGACGAGATCCTATGGGGGCCCTATCTACTCACTCAATAGTGTCCAAACCCCACTAGATAGTTACAGAGGATGTAGATGGATAGGTATCTAGCAAGGAGGCATGACTACATCGTATGACCATTCTATTATAGGTGAGTCATGTGATAGTTTGGATAGGTGTAGACACCATCGATGACATGCCCCTTCATTAGATGATTAGTATGGAGTGCCTGGAGGCCAGGTGACACTATTCGGTTAATGATAGATCATGTGTGGGAGAGTGATTATGATGATTCAGATCATGACCAGACACCAATCTTTGACATTAATGATGTTGGTAGCACAAACAAGCATGAGGAGTGGTGGTCATATGCACAACTAGCTCCTATGTTCCCTATGGATTTCCCTCTAGGTGATGCAGAGCTAGCAGCAGATGAGGGTGATGAGCTAGAGGAGAGAGCAGAGGAGGTACAGTTTAGGCCAACAAATATTTTTACAAATGTTATTGATGAGGAGTACTAGTCCAAGGCCAATCCTAATTATGATGACTAGGATGGAGGAGAGGATGAGGAGGAGGATGAGGATTATGAGGAGGATTATTATTATGAGGAGCCACCCTTGAGTGAGGGTGACGAGGTAGCTATTAAGGATCGGTACGAGCATGGAAAGTCATCACATACTTAAAAGACCATATCATAGACAATAGCTATACTAGAAATCATCACTCCTCCATGCCCCCCAAAGATGAGGAGGTTGACATTCCTCATGCATCTAGAGACATAGGTGATGATATTTAATTTTACATGTGTCTTTTAGTGATTTATGCTTTATCATGATGATGTGTTACTGATTGTATACATTTCCTATCTTGTAGGAGTGATGAGAGACTGGCAAGAATTCTATCGTCAAGATTCTATAGAGATAGTTCCCACATCCATCAAGGAGGAGGAGATGGATCCTAACTATGTGCCCCTGCTGATCATGGATAAGGAGCCAGAGACACTCAAACCTTTTGCAATATTATGGGCATCATACGAGAGCATGAGGAGATGACTCCATCGAGCTGAGAGTTTAATACAGTCAACACAGACCTCAGCAGAGGTAGAGATATTGCAAGTAGAGTTGGCATAGACATGACCAAAGAGGGATCGGATGACAGATGAATGGCTTATAGTTGTTGGTTGAGTATGGGGTCTAGAATATTCACTAAGACTCGACAATTCATAGTCATGGCCACACACAACTATCTCTTGATGGCTAGGGACCAAATCACAAGTGCCAAATCCTAAGGGGTCTAGCTCTCATAGACCACTATGACATTGTATATGATTCTGAGATGTACATAAAAATTTGATATATATATATATATACATGCACACTTGGATTTTATGATGATGTATCTCTTCTATGTGAATGTTAAATTCTATGCAATTAATTAAATGACTTATGGTAAAAGTATTTAATTAATGGCATCATGTTCAATACAAACACTAATTTAGTTGTCAAGAATAGAGCAATGTGAAGGTTATGACGTCAAATAACTTTAAACAACACTACTATATCACTCATACTATTCAAATGGGATTAGAGATAATACCAACGTAAATGTGTTGCATTAATGGGTTCCCTAAGGGGCATTCCATCAAGCTACACTAAGAGATAAGCATCAAATCCATAATTGGTATCAACTATGTAAGGTCCCAACCAATTAGGGCTGAACTTATCTTTCTCTTCATTGTTAGCACTAGCACTTCATTGATTTTCAATAAGAACAAAATCGTCATTAGAAAATGATTGAGGGATAACATGAATGTTGTATTTACGTTGTAATTTTTTAATGTGAGCTTGGAGATGTTCAAGAGAATTAATGTGTTGTTCATTGAGCATCTCAAGTTGATGTAATCGTTGTTCTTTATAAGTGTCAGCATCAAAAAGATCTTAGAGAGAAACTCATAAAGTAGGAATTTCTAACTCTAAGGACATAAGCACAGCAGTACCATAAATAAGGCTATAAGGGGTATTTCCTGTGGATGATCGAACATTAGTTCTATAAGCCCAAAGTGCATAAGATAGTTGTGTATGCCAGTCTTTATGATTATTGTTGATATTTTTCTTAAGGATTTGTTCATGAAGCTTATTAGTATTCTTAGCTTGTCCATTGGATTGTGGATAATATGGTGTAGAGAAATGATGTTGAATATTAAATGTTTCAAGAAATTTTTGAAATTCACTATTCTTAAATGGCATTCCATTGACTGAAATAATTGCAGAAGGAAGCCCAAAGTGAGTAATCATGTGTTCCAAGATGAAATGACAAATTACTTCAGCAGTTGTAGAACAAAGGGGAATAGCTTCCACACATTTTGTGAAATAGATCATTGTGGTTATAATAAATGTATGTCTAGTGGAAGAAGGCAGTGAGATTTTTCCAATAAGATCCAACCTCCATATTGAAAATGGCCAAATGGGCACATTGGTATGGAACTCAATAGGAGGAGCGTGAATCAAAGTGCTATGCTCTTGACATTTGTGACATCATTTAACATAGGTGAAGCAATTATTCTCCATATGTCTCCAATAATAATCCATATGAATAAGTTTTTGCACTAACAAACATCCTGCAAAATGACCTCCACAAGCACCAGCATAATCATATTCGAGTGCCATAGGGATTTCAGAATCTTTAAGACAGCGTAATAGGAGACCATTGAAAGATCTTCTATACAACACATTGGCAAGGATTGCATATTTAGTTGTGAATTTACAAAAGCATTTTCAAGTATTCATTGTGGTAGGTTTGGGAACCGTACCATCTTTCAAGTAGTTGTATATTGTATCATACCATTCACATGAATTATCATGAGTTATCGCCAAAATGTCTTCTAACAGAGTATCGATCGAATGTTTGGTGATGGGATGGATAATAAAGGTGAAATCTGTTGAAGGATCGAGTGGGGATATGAGAGAAGCTACACTCACCATTACATCCGAATGTCGGTTATCTTTGCATGGTATGTTATCAATGGTGAACGAATCAAATTTCTCTAATAGTCTCATTATAAGATCCTTGTATTTTAATAATTTTTCATGTTTAGTTTAATATGTTCCATTGATTTGTTTGATGACCAATTGTGAATCGCCAAAGAACTTAATATGTTTAGCGTGTAGAGATAAATCACTTGCAAACCTACGATCAATGCCTCATACTCAGTTGTATTATTTGTGCATAGGAAATTTAATTAATAAGATAATGGAATAGGTTTTCCATCGGGTGGAATTAGTATCACACCAGCACCAGAACCTATTCTACACTTAGATCCATCAAAAAATAATAGCCATGGTTTAACATCAATGGGTAAGACATGATCATCAGGAAAGGAATCAGGAGTAGGTAAAGCAGAAGGCGAAGGAGCATCAACTAAGTGATCAGTTAAGGCTTGTCCATTGATTTCTTTTTGGGAAATAAATTTAAGTTCAAACGTAGTTAACAAAATTACCCACTTAGCTAATGTCCTGAAAGATTGATTTTGTTGAAAATATATCTAAGAGGATCAAATTTTGTGACAACCTATACTTCAACATTTAGTAAATAATGTCACAACTTACTAGTAGTGAATAAAAGAGCCAAACATTGTTTTTCAATTGGTTAATATCATGTCTCAAAATCAATTAAGGTGTGTTTGATGTAATAAATAGGGTTTTCTTTACCATTATTATTGTGTTGAGCCAACAATGTTTCAAGATCATGGGCAGATGTGGTGATGTACAAGATAAATAGTCTATGTAGCACAGCAGGTTGTAAAACGGGTGGAATGGCTAAATATTCCTTTACACTCTCAAAATCTTGTTTACAATCTTCATCCAAATCAAAAGGGACACCCTTTTTAAGGAGATGCATGAAAGGTAATCTGTAATCTACTAAAGATGCAACAAAATGATGGATAGCTTGAATTCAACCTTGTAATGTGTGCAACTGAGAAATATTCCTAGGAGGTGGCATGTTAATGGTTGCATCAATTTTCTTTGTGTCCACCTAAATGCCTCTATATGAGATATGACAAACCCCAAAATTTTACCACTATCTATGTGAAAGAGACACTTTTTTGGATTTAATTGCATGTTGTAGTGCTTTTTGCATTTAAAGATTTTACAAAAGACGTTCACATTGTCTTGGCATGTTAACAATTTAGCGAGGATATCATTGACATAATCTTCTAAAATTTTGTGAATGTAGTCGTGAAATATTAATGCCATTGCACATTTATAAGTTGCACTGACATTCTTTAAACTGAAGGGCATCATAACCCAAAAAAATGTTCCCTAAACAATTGTAAAGGTGGTTTTGTATTGATCTTGAGGACTGATAAGGATTTGATTATAACTAGAAAATCCATCCATGAATGACAACAAAGCATGTCTAGCAGTTGAATCCATGATCATTTCTATATTAGGAAGTGAAAAATCATCTTTTAAAGATGCTTTATTCAAGTCTCGAAAATCTGTGTATATCCTAATATGATTATCGGGTTTTGTAACTATGAAAAATTTTGAGATCCAAGGAGAATAATTAATAGGTCTAATAAAGCCTACATCAATAAGTTTCTCAAGTTCCTCTTTGAAATGCAAGCCTACATTAGGGTGCATTTTACAGATCTTTTGATGGATGGGTTTAGCATTTGTAGCAAGGAAAATGTTATGCATCACAATTTTTGGGTCAATTCCTGGTATACCAAAATATTTCCAAGAAATTTTTTTAGGAAAATTATGAAGTAAAGTGGTAGTATCTTATTTTTCCTCATCATCAAGGCACTTCCCAATATTAATAACTTTATCTTTATCATTAATTTCCATTATCACATCAATTGTATCTCCTAAAGGGAGTGAATTGGATTTTGGACTTTTATATTTAGAAAACTCTTTAGTGATATCACTGGCTTCTTGCTTGGTAATGTTCAAAGCACAGGTAATGTGTTTCATGTATGTAAGCGAGGATGGGGTATCATAATCCCCAAAATTTGTTTCAAAGCCTCATCACTATCAACATACGTCCATGAAGGTGGTAAGGTTATATCAAGAAAATCAGGATGTTGGAGTGTGAGTTTTGTTGTGGGTGACATGTTATAATGTTAATGTTTAAAGATGTTCATTGAGTAGATTTGGTCATTTTAGAAAAAGAATATCCCAATCCAGTTTTTGTTTCTTATGTAATAGGTTCAATAGGGACACGAATACCTTGTTCATGTTTTCCACAACCTTTTCCAGTATAGCCTAATTTTTTTATAAATTTATAGCCTTTTCCATAAATTCTTTCCATATTGTGAGGGGTAGGTGGGGATTGGTAATCTATCTCATCAAAATTGGTTGTGTATGTTGCATTGTCATTCATATTGTAGGAAATAGATGCTTGAGATGATTATTTATAATTTTGAGTGGACATAATTGTTGGTTGTTCTTGTTTCTCATCTTTTTTTTGTGTGATTATATATTTTCCCATAAACAACGGTGTGAATTCTAAAGATCCCCAATCATCACCAAATAATTTAGATATCGTCTTTGTATTGTTATGTTTAATCTCGAGAGGGTCTATGTTAGAGGTTGGAATTAATGTTCTCAAAGGACTTGTAACCCCATTTTCAAGGTACAAAGCAACTTTCAGGATCGGGATCTATTTCAATTTGATAAATGCGATTGTTTTGAACACATTTCATGACACGATGAAGGGTTGAAAGCACTGCATTTATCTTGTGAATCCATAGTCAACCTAAAATAATTTTATATGAAATATCATAAGGTATGACATAGATAGGAGTTTGAAAAGTAGCCGCCCCAACCATAATAGGTAAAGTAATTATCCAAAGCAGTTGCTTTGTTGTATTATCAAATCCTCAAATAGAGACAAAATTAGGTATTATTTATGACCTATCAAATTTTAATTGATCAAGGGACACACTACACACATTGAGGGAAAAACCATTATCTATGACAATGTGTTTGATACCGATGCGATTGAATCAAGCAATTATCATAAAGGTGTCATGTTGTTTACGCAACTCCAAAGGAGGGAGCTCATGTTGGTGAAAAGTAATGTAAATATTTTTTTTTTGGATGAGGGTTGCCACATCATTCAAAGTGGTACCAGGAGGAACTATGATTTGTTTAAGAATGGTTTGAAGAATTTTGTTATAGTTTGGTGAGGTTTGAAGCAATTCCAAAGGGAAATTTTTGAAGGAGCATTCTTTAATTTTTCAACAAGATCATACTCCTTTGTGTGTGGGCTATAGCAAGGAGCACTAGGTGGATTACATAAAAAGCAAGGAAGGTGGAGGTGGTTGTGGGAGTTGCAGGTTTTTTTGGGTGTTATATGTATGAGCAACAGTATCGTTACTAGATTGTTGCAATACATTGGTGTTAGGTGGGTAAAGGGTGTAATCGAGGTCGGTTAGAGGGGTGAAGTGGATGTGAGGGTGGGTAAAGGATAAGTTTAGGTTGAATTACATTAACGTCTTTGATGTTAGAGGTCTCACAAAAAACCAAAGCAGATGAGTTGTATGAGATGAAGTCTTGAAGAGGCTCATCTAGAAAATGCAAATCATCACTACTAAAAGTTTTGAGGGGTAAAGGATTGTCAAGTGGTTTAGGATTTTCAAGAAAAGCACTAAAGGTCTTCGCATTTGTTATCATGAGTTGGTCACCACAAACCTTAGTGGATGGATTATGCGAGATGAAGTCTTGGAGGGATTCATCTAACAAATCAAATTCATCACGATCAAAAGGTATGAGGGGGGTTTATCATTAAGGGGTTCAGGTTTCTCATTTGAAGTATTAGAGGATGAAGTAAGTGAGAGGAAGTCCTGAAGGACCTCACCTAACTTATCAACATCATCACTACTAAGAGGCTTAGATGAGATGTTGTTCCTAACTTGAATCATGTGTTTGAAGGGATTTTTCGTTGTTTTAGTTTTGGTGTCATTATGTATTGATGAATCTGATCTAAAAGAACTAGCAATGCAAATGGAAAAGGAAAATTTCAAAGATCTAAAACTAGCCATGAATGCCATGGAAAGAAATGAACTTTATGCTAAGAAAAAAAAAATAACTTAACTGTAACAAAATGATAATGACGAAAAAAAAGAAATATGAAATGCAAGAAATTGAAATCTGGAAATGCTGATGTAAAACTGTAGAGGGACTGATTCTCCCTAGGTAGCGAATGAGTCCTAGGAGATGATTTTTTAAAGATTTTTCTATTTTTTTGTGTTTTTTATAAAATTTCAAGTCTATAGAATGCAAATATAGAATTTAGATGCAAATATTTGGAATAATTGAAAGAAATTTAATGATGGAAACTAAAGAATTCTTTCACTAATGCAATATGTAAGAAACCTAAAGATGCAAAACAATGCAAGATTATGAAATAATGAAGACATAAGATGCAATTAGAAATTTCAATCAGAATGGTGTTATGTTCAAGATTCATGTTCACCAAAGTGAACCATAGATTTTTGGCTCCTATGGACAACTCTTGCTCTTCTAGGTTTTTCACCTAAAAGGAGAGAGATAGGAGAAAAAATGCTAATGGTTCATTCAAATTATGCAATGTGTGATGTTATCTAACCTAAATGAAGTTAAATAAATGCAATTGACTGATCTAAATGAATGAAAACAAATGCAAAACTAATATTAACACTATATTTGAAAACACGTTATGATATGCAAAAAGCATGAAAGAATGAACAAAAATGCAAATTAAGCTAAACAAAAAGTTGTTTCTCAAAATGTGTGCACCTGGAAAACTGTAGATGATTGGAAAAAAATTTGGAAAACTTATGCAACTTGAATTTAGGCTGATTGGAACTCATTCGCCACCTTGGGCGAATCAATTCCAACTCGGGACTTTTCTACACATAATCTATTTTTTGACAGTCGAGAACCTGGATTTGAATCTAACTCAATTTTTCACATCAAGAGGGACTCATTCACCAAGCATGGTGAATAAGTCCACCTTGGAATTCTTGCAACTTCAAAAAAAAAATTTGCACCTTCACACCTACACAACAATTTCTGATGGATACCTAATCTCAGATCTCAAAAATTTCTGCAAAATATCTTATAAATGTTTGTCTAATGGGGATTTTCCTTGATCAAACCCCTAGTTGGGTAATTAAATCATTAATAGAGAAAAATCTGAGTAAACCCTAGCCATAGATGTGTTAAAGACTAGGAAGAGCTAAAATATAACAATGATCCTATTCTATTACTCTAGAATAAGACATGCAAGAATGATCTATATGATGCAATATCTCAACCCTAGAAACCTTACAACACATGAAAAATAGGGATGAAATGACAAGAAAATGATAAACAAACAAGATGCAAACCTTAATTTGAAGATAGAGTGAAAATAGAAGATGGAATCAATAGGAAATCAAGTCCTTAGGCATGATTTGGTGGCTAGTTGCACCTCTTCACCCTAGATTTCTTCATAATTCACCATAGGCATCCATCATCAACCCTTTGCAATGTTGGATCTTGACAATAGAAGTGAGCTTCAAGACCTACAAAAACCCTAGTTTGCTACCCTAAAACTTCAACTTCTGCTAATGAAACTTGTTGTGGAAGACTTAACTCTAAAAATTGCTCTTGAGAGATGATAAAAAGATGATAAAATATGTGTGAAATAACTTAAAAAGAGTATTTATAAGCAACAACACCTTATTTTCCCATTAATTAGACCTAAGAGGCTGACATTTACTGGAAATAAAAGTTAAATTGATTATATTTTCACTTAATTTTGAATTTTCCCTCAAAGGGGACTCATTCGCCCAAGGTGGTGAATGGGTCCCACTACTGTTGTTTGAAGGTGGGTTGGTGGGGTATGATGTAATTAAATGTTGTTTGTCAGGTTTTATGTTATTTCTCAGGTGAAACGGGCCTCTAGATCAAAATTAATGGGTCTAAGAGGACTGTAAATGTTGGTTTGAAGGGAAATTATGTGAAGGGACTCAAAAGTGGGTCTAATTATGTGTGAAATTGTCTCTTTTCTCAAGAGGTTCCAATTTTCTATGGCACAAGAGAGCTTCATATTAGTGGGTTGGTTGGAAAGTTTGGAAAGGAAAATCCCCAAGGTAGTGAATGGGTCCCACTATTGTGTGAAATCACCAAATATGTGACAAGATATAGGATTTTTCAAATGGCCAAAGGAAATTCACAAAATATAGGTTTATATATGCCATTACTAGTACCTAAAGGACCATGAACAAATTTGAACATGGATTTTGTGTTGGGGATGCCAAATATATAGCGAGGTAACTGATTTTGATTTTGTTAATATTGATAAACTCTCTAAAATGTCTCATTTTAAATTGTGTATGCAAGAAGACTAGTGATGCAACTAAAATGGTAGCTTTATTTTCTTACCCTCTAGACTATTCTACGTTACATATTATGTTTATTCATTTCTTTAAAATTTTAAAATTTGATAAATATAAATCTAAGGGTGATCATTAGGAACATGTTAAGGATTTATTCATGGCTTTCTAAGAATTTTCCCATGAATAAATCTACTTACTTCAACTTAATTCTTGTAGTATGGGAGGGAAAGAATTATAATGGTTTTTACACCAACCTAGAGGGTCTATTTCTATCTAATTAACCTCATGGATTTTTTTAAAACTTTCCCTAAAATATGAAATATGAATAAATAATGATAGGCCCAAGAAATAGTAAATAATAATTAGGGAAAATATTATCATGATTAATTTAATGGTGGGGAGCTCTTTAATTTTAATTCTAGAAACAGTAACTAGTTTGCATCGTTATCACAAACCTCGATTTGGAATTGGCATTCCACTTGTAATTAAATTGTGTGTCTACCTTTGATGAAATCATTAAGTAAGAAATTAAAATTTAGAAGGCCCTTATTGTTAGAGGATTGATTAAACTCTACCCCAAATACCAAAACCAAAAAAAAAACAAAAAAAAACAAAAATTATTTAATAAGAAATAGAAATTATTTAGTAAAAAAAATAATGTAGTCATTGATGGGTTCATGAACTCTAAAAATGTGTAAAACCTACAACCTACATTGGATTCATCATTGTTCCTACTGGTGACCCCAAACTATTTATCCCTTAGATTTATTTGTATAAAATGAGATAATATATACCATTAGGGGGACTCATTGAGGTTTTTATCACCTTACAAATCCCTTTTATGAAAACCAACCCAATCCCTCTTATTATAAGGAGGAAAAGTATCATTCCTATCATAAAATTAAAGTTCATCCCATGAACAAATGCATGAAACTCAAAAAATCTATACAAGGCCTCATTGAATGAGGTAAAATTGAAATTATAAGAGAATCTAATTCATTTCCTAATAAATAGAAGAGAATATACCAAAACATATTTCATAAACATAATCAACAATAATCCTCTCACAATAAGAATACATAAGCTTCCTACACTAATAACATTGATGCCTTCTAAAAATTGATAACTATGATTATGTCATTGGCCACATTAAGAAACTATACAAAAATATATTATAATATAAAAATTAAACACTCTAATTGTATTTTTGCTACACGACATAGAAAATTCACCATTGAAGGTCCTTCTCTAGAATTTTTTTAAAAGCAATACAAAATCATTGATTATCTTGGGTGAAGACCCACCTAAGAAACAATATTAAATCTCCTTCATACATCACCTACTCTTAGAGATATCTCAAATCAAGTACTCCAAGTTTAAAGATTGTTTAGTAACATAGATCCCTTGTACTTCCAAGCCCTCATCAACCACCTCTCTACCAACCATTTCATCACCTTCACCCCCAGTGATATGCTTGTCATTGACCCTTCATTTAGAGTCTATCATTTCCAAACATAAAATTAAATACATGCTTATAAATAGATGGTTTAGTATGGACATTCCTAAATTCAAAATGGTACAATAACTTGGTTATCCTAGAGAGGATTGACAACCAAAAAATATCACCATCAAAGAATATGATAATGTGGAAGGTACTATGTATTGAAGTAAGATTTATGTAATGTATTATACTTGGAACTTCCATACAAGACCCTCTTAGTATTCCGATGGAATCATGTCATGAAGGTCATGCTATCCATGTATCATTAGTGTCTCAAATTTCCATATTATAGCTTAGATTTCACCATTATTTCTTACCCTCACCCCTTCTAATACTAATAAATGTTGAAAGGTTAGTTCCAAATATTCCACTATTACCCCATCTTTGAATCCATTTCCAATCTTCCTTATGCAAAGTCGACATCCTAGGTGAACCTATGGATCTTCAATCTACTTCCTCCAAATCAACCCAAAACAAGGATCCCTCTAATCCTCTAAAATCATTGCTAAATTATGTGGAGGGTACCAAATCCATTAAACTCTTCACATATTGAATCTTCTCATACATCTACTCAATCCGAAAAATGATCTCATTCCATTCATTGTTAGGATTATTATAGAGAAGAAGTAGAATATATTGTTATATTTAAGGAAATATCCCATCCTATTGTGAATTTATCACAACATGCAATACAAAGGAAATGGTCTTGGACTTCATGAATAAGGCATCCTTGATCCTATGCACCCAATATCAAATGGAAAAAATCATGGGTTAGAATATGTACCATGGGATAAAATACTATTAATGACACCTCTAATACTCTTGGAAAAGCTTCTATTGATTTTGTTAATGGTAAAGCCAATGTTATTCTTGAACCTTATGAAGAGCTTACCAACACAAAATATTCAATGATAATTTCATCCTTAACATCCTCCATGACCTTAAATACATTGAGCTTATTGATTGGGACACATTAGATCCCCCTTCCTTTGGTACCTTCCCAAATGATGAAACAATTCTCAAGCTCATGCAACTCCATGATCATCTACACTCTAGAGACCACGAGAAAGGATTATAAATACAATTTAACATATTTATACCCTTTGGAGAACAAGAAGGGCTCCCCTATCCTAAGGTATCTTGCATGCATGAAATTAGAAAAGATATAAACCACTTGAATTATTGGATCTAAGCACATTTGAAGATAAAATTTTACCTATGACACACATTGATGAAGAACTGCATCTTCCACTAGCTCTTGCACCACTTCATGATGGATCACCCTTCCTTATTGAAGAAGCAATGGGTATCAACTTAAGAATAGAAGATGAACATAAAATCACACAAATAGACATTACTATATATCCAAAAATTAAAAAATTCTTATCTTTTATGCGAGTATGTGTAGGATCATCATGGAAAAAATAGACCCTTAAGTGGCAAAATATTCAGAAAAATCAGAGTTAGGCAACTTGACGTAAAAATTTGAATAAGTTATCTATACTATTTCAAAAATATGTAAGAATAGAATATATAGAAAATTGAATGTAGTTTCTAAACTACTAGGTTTGTTTAAAAATAAAAATATATATATTTGGTGAAAATTTGAAATTTCAATGTAGTGGTACTTAAATTTTAGGGAAAAAATAAGAAGTAGGTGTATTGACCACCTAACCACAATAAAATGAAAATATTTTTTATAATATTTTAGATATAAGTAGAGGACTCATGCCCCAATGTGATGCATATTTTTGTAATTTTTCCAAGTAAATAATTAATTATGAATTTTTTATTACAACCTTTCAAAAATATTACGCGTATGGACTACCTTAAGCTTGGTCAAAACTTCATAAAATTCAATTTTATTTTTTTAATCCTATCGTATGTGAAGCATAGAATGTGATGCATGTTTTGGATTCAAAAAATGTGATACCATTTGAAAGCTATAGATGTTTCTCAATCAGCCTATCCTATCAATCAGGATTTTAGTCATAATTTGAATAGAAAATGAATAATAATTACTTATTAAATTCAAAGTAAAGCAGAATTTATATCGGTAGAAAGTTGAGAATCTCCTTTAAAAACCCTTTTCGTTTCATCAATTTTGGGTAAAAAATAAGTCGTCAGCCACATACCCATCGTATTGCCACTTTTTGACCCATCATGATCCTGCACATACCCATGCTCTAAGAATTTATTGGAATATTTGCATGGTTGTTTGTAGAAATACTAGGTTTGCATCCATCCTTGGTCATTCATCATCTCATGCTCCAATTGTTGTTGAAATAGTGTGATAGAAGTTATAAAATATGCATCCTACAACTAACCTTATCATAAAGAAAGAATTACAAAAAATATTAGACATGCGATTCATCCCATGGCCATAGATTGCAAGAATACCAATTTCTTTGTGGGGGAACTTTTCAACCCCACATATATGACATCCCTAGAGTAGATATAGCTTGTTAAATTGTTTGTCCCAACTCTTGTGAACAGCTAAGATTTTCTTTAAGAAAATAAATGGTGGGGATTTTTAAAATGTTCTTTTGGAAATGCAATTTCTTTTGGAGATCTAAAAAATTATTTTTTGGAGTCATGCAATCTTGAGGCTTTAGAAAGACTATCTTGATTAATTAAGATTTTAATTGTGTAAATGATTAATTAATTTAAATAATTATTTTTTAGCTAACTAATGACTCCTAAGAAGATTTGAGAATTAAATAAATTTTTTTTATCTAATTAACTTATTGAGATATGAATGATGAATGTAGTTAAATAAAGACTGGATTTATTTAATTAAAATTAGATTATAAAAAAATATATAAAGTAAATAAACGATTGAAATTCATTTAATTAATTCTAAAAAATCAATTGATTTTATCAATTAAATAAAATATTGTATTTCATTGATTCTTAAACAAAGATATAAATGATAAGTGTTCACATTAATAAAAAGAATAGGCAATAAATTAAAGGTTGGAAACCTTATGCTGATACTAATAGATTGTTAAATAATTCAGAAAGTTTATCTTGCCATTAAAAAATACTAACTTGTATAGATCGACCCTAAATTCTAATTATCATCTGCTAAAAATTGTACCATTATATACTTAACTAAAAAGAAGATGCTAAAATTTAATCTATATAGTCCGATCGCGTGTTGAAGTAAAGCCAAATAGCAATAAAATAAAGCAAGGAAAGCAAACAAGAAAGCCATTATCCCATCATCTACGCGTACAGCCCCCACTCTATCCTTCTATCTTGTGAATACCTTTTAAATGATCGAAGAGTCAGGAAATGTCATTTCCCTCTGGTTTTGTCATATGTTTAATTTTTATTTGGTTAGTTGCGTTGGCTTCGGGCTGGGCTATGGTTTTGTGATGATGTATTTTGGAATTTGAGTAAATATCGTAAAAAAAAATAATCAAAGGCGAAGTAAAAATTTTATTCATAAATTTTCTGATAAACTCTTGGACATGTCCCTTCAACCGTGCATACAGAAGTTTACAAATTGCTGCACATTTATTCATTTTTACCACAAGGAAGAAAAGCCATCCCCACTGAGGTAATACGTATCCCAGGCCTTCGATGCTGCAGATAATGAAGTTTTCAATAAATAAAAAATTTGACATGAAAAGCTGATCAATCGACAAAGTAAAATTTGAAGCAAAAGACCTACCTACAGTGGAGAGAGCCCAGTTGCTATCCTGGATGACGTTCCAGAAGAAATACCCCAACAAGGCATTTTGTTTCGCATACGCCACCTTCACTGCAACAGACTGTTCATTGTCGAAGCCAATCCATACAAGCCCAGCATAACAATAAGCGGACACAGTGATGGGGTCGTAAACCTCAGTAGCGTTATTAGCGCCGATGAAATCCACAATCTCAGCAAAGGTATAAACATCGGGATTGCCTGGACCGCTGGCCTCGGCTCCTATTCCCACATTATTTGCGCTCGCCAGTATCCACGAATATCCATAAATGGGCATTCCTATCACTATTTGCTGCTTGGAAAGGCCTGCATTTAACCACGACTCAATGCCATAGCTGGTGCTTGTTAAAACAGGCCCAAAATATAACAACAGCAACAAATAAATAAAAACAGGGCAAAATAGGGCATAAAAATAATAAGCAACAGCTGCAAATATAACAGTCTAACTTGTATTCCAAACAATCCAACAACTTACAACTGCAGTGCTGTTTGTAATGAACAGCTTCATATTTATAGTGGAGCTTGGAAACTTCTAGTAATCTAGAGAATTCTAAAATCTGGATTGTTCTTTTTTACAACAGTTCTTAGAATGTTCTTTTCTAGAACAGCTCCAGGAATGTTCTAGCATATGGAAGTTTCTAGAAACATTCTACTATTTTCTAGACAATCTTAATCCCTAACATCCCCCCTTAAGATTGGATAGAATGTTACAAAAAAGATACAAAGGAGAGGGGAACATTATAACACTATCCACCCTTAATGTTCACCTTTCGAATCCAAATTGCTTCCTTTCCTAAGTCTTTTGCTGCTCTATATTCTGCTCCACAAGAAGACAATGATGTAGTAATTTTCTTTTTGCTGCTCCATGTAATTGGTCTTGACCCAATATGAAAATCATAGGTTCCAACAGATTTTTGGTCATTTATATCACCACCATATTCTTCTTTCTTAGGTTGCTCCCATTTTTTCTTCCCTCTATCTTGCTTATATGAAATTGGATCATCAATCTATAATACTTTGGCCATAAAAGCACTACCATTCCTTCCTTGAAGTTTTGATCCTTGTTCATAGATATCTTCAATGCTCCTTGTCTTTTGTCTAGCTGAAAAGTCTTCTTCTTCATTGTCACTACCTGCAGAAAATGGCTGGTCAAAAACATTAGTTGTTTCATTTTCAATGATATTTTCATCATTTGTAGAAGTGCACAACTCATCCTCATCAACATTTCTTTGGAAAAAATCTGAAAAGTTGGAAGCATTTGCTGTTGTAGAATGAGAAGTGGGTATAAGTTGTGATTCTTCATCAAACTTTACATCTCTACTAACAAAGACCTTGTTTGTTGTCAAATCATATAACCTGTAAGCCTTTGATTCTTCACTATAACCCATAAACAAACACTTATGACCTTTTGGTTCTAATTTTTTTCTCTTTTCATCAGGAATGTGTGCCCAAGCAACACATCCAAACACCTTAAAATACCCAACATGAGGCTTTTTTCCACTCCATGCTTCTTCAGGAGTAACATATTTGAGAGCATTAGTAGGAATTCTATTCAAAATATGTGCAGCACAAGAGACAGCCAAACCCCAAAATTTATTATCCAAACTTTTAAAATGTAACATACAACGAGCCATCTCTAAAAGGGTTCTATTCATTCGTTCAGCCACCCCATTTTGTTGAGGAGTATAAGGAACTATTCTTTGCACCTTAATACCATAATTTTCACAAAATGACTCAAATTCATAATTGCAATATTCACCCCCATTATCCGTCCTTAAGCATTTAATTCTTTTCCCACTTTGATTTTCAACTAGTGCCTTAAATTTCTGAAAAACTTCAAATACTTCATTTTTCTTTTCAAGAAAATAAACCCATACTCTCCTGCTATAATCATCAATAAAAGTGAGAAGGTACCTGGCACCTGAGAGTGAAGTATAACCTGGTTCACATAAGTCACTATGAATGAGTTGTAGTGGATGATTAGCTCTCCATGCTTTTCCTGAATCAAAAGGTTCTCGGTGATGTTTCCCTAACACACATCCTTCACAAACACCTTCAGAAGCTGAAACTTTTGTTAATCCTCTAACCATATCCATTCTAACCATATCTTGTAATTTCCTATAATTTATATGTCCAAGTCTAGCATGCCAAAGTTTTGACATATAATCTGTCTGAGCAATAAAAGCATGAGAGAGTGTGTATTTATCATCAACAAACCCCACAAATTTAAATAGACTCTCTTCATGATCAACTCTACCAATAGCAATTATATTGCTTGGATCTTTTTTATCTCTAACAATAACTTGATCAGCATTGACAACAAACTCATATCCAGCCTGAACAATTTTATATACTGAAATAAGACTTACCCCTAATCCTTTTACCAATAAAACATTTTTCAAAGTCCCTTTTGTCACATTAACAGTTCCCGTTCCTAAAACTGGAAGCTTCATTTTATTACCAATAGTTATTTCTTGATCAGAATTCATTTCTTCATTAAAATCAACAAATAAAGATCTATCTCCAGTCATGTGATAAGATGCTCCTGAATCTAGAATCCATTCTTTATTAAAATCTGAAGCAAAATAACTCCTTTTAACAGTGGATTTACCTTTTCCTTGTTTTTGAACGGACACAGCCAGAAAGCTATTTTTATCCATCTTTCCATCATTAAACCTTTCTTGCTTGGACTTATATTGCTTCCTTTCATTGTCCCTCTTCTTCAGACAAATTTTTTTCATGTGATTCTCACCCCCACAATACCTGCAAATAATGGGTTTTCTTCCAGCTTGCTTTTCTGCACCATCATTTCTAGAAAAATGGTTAGAACCTTCATTATTTTGAAATTTATTATTTCCTTTCCAATTCTTCTTTCCATCATTTCTAAAAAAATTACTTTTGGCTATATATGCATGATTCTTCTTAATATGCCCTTCTTTAATAAGCTGAACTTCTTCATCTAAAACAGACTTGCAAAATTGATCAAAAGTTTGCTGGGGGGTATTGGGATTTAGTTGAAGAACCCTTTTTCTTGATTCCTTAAATACCTTATATGGCTGGGGAAGCTTACTTTCAACCATTGCAATCAACTGAAAATCTTTTTTTGCATATTCAGCACCTATTTTTTTTAGCTGGGCATTTAAAAAAGTAACTTCATTGAAGTAATCAGACATTTTTTCAAAATCAGATGGATCTAAATTCATCAATTTTTCTTCTATACTAAACATGCTAGCAATGTCTGCATCTTTATAATCCTTTTCTAAAGTCTCCCACAGCTCTATTGGATTATCAACATCAACAAATCTTCTATTTAGATTAGGGCTCAAAGCTTTACCAATAATACCTCTAGCTTGTTCCATCTTGCATTTCCACAACTCCTTTTCTCTATCAGTTTGAGGTTCTCCAATTTCCTTATTCACTATCCTCCATAGAGCCTTTTCTCTCAAAGCATTCTTGACTGCAATCTTCCAATCTGCAAAACCACTTCCATCAAAGATAGGCAAAACTTCATTTGAAGAGCCCATGTTAGAAAAAAAAATCAACTTTCAAACAGATCTAGCAATACTCCAGCAATATAACAGCCCTGCAACAAAATATCACTCCAATAACATATCAGCCCTGCAAAGAAACCACTTCCAGCAATATATTTTCCTGTAGCATATCCCTCTAACAATATTTCTAGTTGAACCTCTAGATGAATCTCCAGCTGAATCTAGCCAAATCTAGCTCTGATACCATGTTAAAACAGGCCCAAAATATAACAACAGCAACAAATAAATAAAAACAGGGCAAAATAGGGCATAAAAATAATAAGCAACAGCTGCAAATATAACAGTCTAACTTGTATTCCAAACAATCCAACAACTTACAACTGCAGTGCTGTTTGTAATGAACAGCTTCATATTTATAGTGGAGCTTGGAAACTTCTAGTAATCTAGAGAATTCTAAAATCTGGATTGTTCTTTTTTACAACAGTTCTTAGAATGTTCTTTTCTAGAACAGCTCCAGGAATGTTCTAGCATATGGAAGTTTCTAGAAACATTCTACTATTTTCTAGACAATCTTAATCCCTAACAGTGCTAAAATTTGAGTTGGGATCGTAGAGAGTAGCGAGCTCTCCTGTTTGGTTGATCTGAGTTGGGATGACAAAATCGTAGGTCATAATGTTCACCCAGTCCATATTGCCAGTTATAGAACCGATCGGTTATTCTCTCACTACACCCCACTGAAAGAACTGGTTTGAGAAGTAGACAGCAGCGGTGAGCAGCAAGGGATCCTTGCTGGAGGTTCGAGCCTCTTTAGCCACTGCAGCTTTCCATTTGGTGAACAACTGCCCCCAATTTTCCATGTCCGCGAGGGTTTGCGGATACTCCCAGTCGAGATCTAGGTCGTCGAAGGAATATTGCCTTGCCAGAGATATGGCCGAGTCGATGAACTTTTTGCGTAGTGAAGAATCGGCTGCCATTGCTGAGAAGTCGTCCATTTTGGCATTTCCTCCGCCAATGGAAAGCAGTGTTTTCACTGAGGGATTCCTCTTCTGCACTATGGAGGTGAAGAGTGCGATGCTTTCCTAGTTTCCTGCAGAGACGGTGACCTTATACGTTTGTGGATTAAGATCTGCGAAAGCGTAGAGGAGATGGGTGTAGAGAGAGGCATCCACAGATGAGAGAGGGAAATAAGAATAGCTGTAGGCTGGCCAGTACCCCACTTTCACGCCAATGGCTGTGGGACAAATTAACATGAGGGTGATGAGCAGGACTTGCAATTCGCCCTCCATTATTGCCAGGCGTGGACAGAGCAGTGAAATTCTCTACAAATGTAGTTAGCTTAGGGAAGAGAGGCTAGTAGACGTGGGATTATTATTGGCCGATAGGCAATTCCTTTTTCTCGTGGACATGCAAACCAAAATATTCACCTTCCTTGTTCAAAAAGTATATGTAGGCAGAGTTGGTCAACGAGATTCAGATTGGATGGATTCTACTTAGATAGGGTGGATAGCCAAAAATTGTTTGAAGGCGACTCTGCAGACCACGTAAAGTCAAACAATTAAAAGAAAATAGCCAGATTTGCTGCACTTGTCACCTAAATCAATTTCATCAACTTTTTTAATCATTTAAACAATGGGCAATGGCATCAACTTTCACCAGGAATAGATACTTTTCTTGTTCTACAAGACTTGGCTACCACACCATATCTTAGAAATCCATAATCTGGATTGTTTTCCATTAATGTTTATACTGCTCATGCAACAGCAATGGGTATTCTAGTTGTGGTTTACGTTAACAAGAAGTAATAAGATATGGAGGAATGTCTGTCTGGACGAAATTGCAGAAGCCACCTATTGCAAACCTTCCATACTGTAAGGAAGCAAAGGTGTGCGGAATCGCTTCCTATGCTAATCTTGAGAGGACGATTATGCAAATTCAACTAACTATTATAGAGATTTCAATGGACAAATAAACATGAATAAATGAAATATCACAATAAACACATAACACAGTAATTACCGTGGGAAAACCCTTCTGGGAGAAAAACCCCACCCTCCAAAACTCGCACAATGTATTATCAAATCAAAAAGATTACAATACACTTGCAATGCAAGTTCTTATAGGAGCGCATCACCACAGCTCAAACTCAGACTCGGAGAGACTCCTTCTAGCACTCAGTCTTGCAAACTGAACTCAATGATTCAAACACCTCCCCAAGCCCTCCTTTTATAGTGATTTACAACCTAGAAACCATTTGTGGTTTTACAAAACCATGGGCAAAACAACCATGCCACATGTTACCCACAACCAAGTTAAAATAGCATTTTCGTCCATAATTTTATCCTCTAGTTTAGACCCCCATTAAATTCATACAATGAGTGGTTTATACTCTAAAAATAACCCTCCTATATTCTAATAGGTACAAGGCACATTTTGAACAACTCATACACCTTTTTCCAACACATAAACATGTGGAAAACTACCACAAACAAATTCTAGAATTTTCTGAAAAAAGCTTGCAAGGTTGAGACATGATTTTTAACATTCTCCTACTTGTCGAACACCTTGCAAGAGTCAGGGGATCCAAAGTGTCATGGAATTAATTGCTAGGGGCCGAGAGCCCCATAAACTCTGAACACCATCTAAATTTCTCTGTGCTCACGGGCTTAGTTAATGCATCAACAACATTCACCAAATTCTCCACCTTCTCCAGCTTCACCTTGCCATCCTCGACCATATCACTCACAAAATGATATTGTACATCAATGTGCTTGGTCTTGGCATGAAATGTCGGGTTCTTCACTAGGCAGATTGCACTCTGACTATCACTATAAATTGTCACTGAACCCTGTTTGAACTCTATATCTGAACACAATCTCTTTAGCCAAATGGCTTCCTTGTAGGCATGAGTAGCTGCCATATACTATGTCTCTGTAGTGGACAAAGTGACCATAGCTTGTCGCTTGCCCATCCAACTGATTGCACCACCGAATAATGTAAACACATATGCACTGGTGGATCTTCTTCTATCAACATCATCGGCCCAATCTAAATCCACGTAGCCTTGAATATCCAAGGAATGCTCGTTTCCTATTCCATGAAAACATATAGAGTACTCTGAGTTACCCTGCAAGTATCTGAAAACTCTTTTTACTGCATCCTAATGTGCTCTTCCTGGATTAGACATGTAATGGGAAAGTACTCCCACTGCTTGGGCAATGTATGGTCTTGTACAGACCATAGCATACATCAAACTTCCAACAGCACTCTAATATGGTACTCGACTCATCTCTTCCATCTCGAATGGGGATGTAGGACACTGTGAGCTAGAAAGCTTTGTTCCCATAGTAACAGGAACACTCAATGGTCTAGAATCCTGCATATTGAATCTTCTCAGAATTGTACCAACATACTTACTCTGGCCTAGCCAAAGCTTTATGTTTTTCCTATCTCTTATAATCTCCATTCCCAGAATATGCCTTGCTGCACCAAGATCTTTCATTTCAAACTTTGCTGAGAGCTGAGATTTTAATTCTGCAATCAAACCTTTTCCTTTGCCAATAAACAACATGTCATCAACATATAAGGCAATAACCAGGAAATAATCACCATCAGACTTGTAATATATACAATGATCAGATTTAGATCGCACAAATCCCAAACTCAAAACATATGTATCAAACTTTTGGTACCACATCCTAGGACTTTGTTTTAAACCATACAAGGATTTCTTCAACTTACAGACCAAATGACTTTTACCTTTCACCACAAAGTGCTCTGGCTGTGTCATATAAATTTCTTCCTCCAAATCTCCATGAAGGAAAGTTGTTTTCACATCCATCTGCTCAACCTCTAGATCATAAGCAGCTGTAATAGAAATTAAAAATCAAATGGATGTCATTTTTGCTATAGGAGAAAAAAATTCACCATAATCAACTCCTACAACCTGGGAGTAACCTTTTGCAACCAAACGTGCTTTATACTTCTCAATGCTTCCATCTGAACCCATCTTCCTTTTGAACACCCATTTACAACCAACAGGCTTCCGTCCTTCAGGAAATGGTACAAGGTCCCATGTGTCATTCTTCTTAAGAGCTGCCATCTCTTCTTCCATGGCTATTTTCCATGACTTTGAATCATTCATACCAAGAGCCTCTTCTATAGATCTCAGTTCATCAATATTAGCATTCAAAGAAAATATACACCTCCAATCATCAGGAGAATATCCATACCTTTCTAGTGCTTTCCTCTATCTACTAGACCTTTGAACAAGATTTGGTTTAGGTTCAGGTTCAGGTTCTCCCTCTTCCTCTGATGATTCAGAACTCGTAGAGCTCTCCTCAACTTCTTGTCTTTCTAAGGGTCTCGATTCAACTTTCTCAGGTGTAGCAGGCAGTTGAATCACATCTTTCTTTTCTTCCATCTATTCTGGCTGCACTATAACAGAAGAAGGCTTAGTTTCTCTAAAAATAACACTTCTAGAATAAAATACCTTTTGTGCAACAGGATCCCAAAGCTTGTATCCTTTCACACTATAACTATATCTGATGAAGATACATTTGACAACTTTGTTGTCCAATTTTGTCTGCTTCTCCTTTGGCGCATGAGCATATGCCTCGCAACCAAACACTCTTAGATGTCTAAGTGAAGGCTTGTGGCCCGACCACGCTTCCATTGGCATCTTATCAACAAGCGCTGATGTAGGAGACCTGTTTATCAAGTAGCAGGCAGTGGCAACAGCTTCAGCCCAAAAATTTTGTTCCAGTCCAGCTCCACTCAGCATACTCCTAGCCTTCTCCATCGAGGTCTTGTTCATTCTTTCTGCGACTCCATTCTGCTGTGGAGAATAAGAAGTCGTCTTCTCTCTTTTAATACCACAATCTTTACAAAATGTGTCAAAATCATTGGAGCAATATTCACCACCATTATCAGTTCTCAAACACTTTATCTTCTTTCCAGTCTGCAACTCAACCATTGCTTTAAATTCTTTGAAACGACTGAAAACTTCAGCTTTACTCCTAAGAAAATAAACCCATGTTCTTCTACTAAAATCACCAATGAAAGAAATATAATAAATTGATCTACCAATAGAAGAAACATCAATTGGACCAAATACATTTGAATGGATAAGATCCAAAATACATGAAGACTTATGAGAACTCGAGTAAAACTTAATACGATTTTTTTTACCATAGATACAATGCTCACAAAAATTGAACTCAAGATTGCAGTCATTCAACCCATCAACAAGGTTTTTATTTTTCAAGGTCCGTAGACTCTTCTCACCTATGTGGCCAAGTCTTTGGTGCCATAATATGGTCTTCTCTGCAAGAAACTTTGATTCGGTAGATAGAGCACCCTTGGGTACCCAAAAACCACAACCATCTGTTGAAAGAGAAACCCTCTCCTTCTCCAACAAAGTAGTCCTTTTCACAATCTTATCAGAAGTACTAATGCACTCAACCATGCATGCATCAAGTTGGTACAATGTACCTAATCTGCTTCCTCTTGCTATTACCATAGCACCTCTCACCATTTTCACACTTGCTTCAGAAAACTATACATGCACACATGCATCTATTAGTTTTCTAACATATAACAAATTTCTTGCTAGTCTCGGGATATGCAAGAAACCATCAAATCTTCTAATTCTACCATCAGAAAATTTCACACGAATACTTCCACGACCAACAATATCAAGAACAGAGTTATCACCCAAATACACCTTACCACCATCAAAATTTTCATACTTACTAAACCAGTTTCTATTAGGAGTCATGTGGAAAGATGCACCTGAGTCTATCAACCATGCATTGTCACCTGCATGAGTGGCCAAGGCTATGATGAAAGCATCTCCATCTTCCTTCTCGGACTTAGAATTAGAATCTTGCTTCTTCTTCTTCTTCTTCTTCTTCTTCTTCCTCTTCTCCTCTTTGTAGTCCTTTCGGAAGTGACCAAGTTTGCCACAATTCCAGTAGATTGCCTTGGACTTACCAGGAGATTTTGATCTTCCCTTATTCTTGGACTTAGAATGGCCATGCTGCTTTTCATTCTTGCCTCTTTCTTTTGGTCTTCCTTGAACACTCAAAGCCTCTTTAGCATTCAAAGAGACCTTCCTTCTCATCTCCTCAAAAAGTACAGAACCAACAACGTCCTCCATCTTCAAGACAACTGAAGTGCTCCCCATGGCCATGACAAGGTTGTCCCATGATTCTGGCAACGAACATAGCAAAATTTGGCACCTTTCTTCTTCATCCATTTTCACCCCAACTGAGGTCAACTGAGTCACCAACATATTAAAGCTTTCCAAATGCTCAGAAATTTGTCCACCTTCTTCCATTCTCAAGGAATACAACTTCTTCCTCAAGAAAATCTTGTTCACAAGTGATTTCGCTTGATAGATCTCACTTAGCTTCTTCCAAAGCCTCTTTGCAGTAGATTCTTCATGGACATTAATCAAAATTGAATCTGCAAGACACAATCTCATGAGACCTTTAGCTTTTCTATCCATTACATCATATTGTGCAGCTAAAGTTGGATCTATTGGCCTCAGCATATTTTCATCCACCGCATCCCATAGATCTTGATCAATTAACAGATCTTCCATCTTTAGCTTCCACATCTCAAAGTTTGTGCCAGAAAACTTTTCTACATCAATTCTCCTTGACGTGCTTGTCATCTTTATAATCCTGCAATACAGAAAATAAAATACTCTGCACAAGCTCCCACTCAACCTTGATTAGCTCAAAAAACCTTGTACCCAACAAATAGAACCAAAACTGGCCAAGCTCTGATACCACTTGTAAGGAAGCAAAGGTGTGCAGAATCGCTTCCTACGCTAATCTTGAGATGATGATTGTGCAAATTCAACTAACTATTATAGAGATTTCAATGGACAAATAAACATGCATAAATGAAATATCACAATAAACACATAACACAGTAATTACCATGGGGAAACCCTTCGGGGAGAAAAACCTCACCCTCCAAAACTCGCACAATGTATTATCAAATCAAAAAGATTACAATACACTTGCAATGCAAGTTCTTACAGGAGCGCATCACCACAACTCAAACTCAGACTCGAAGAGACTCCTTCTAGCACTCAGTCTTGCATACTGAACTCAATGATTCAAACACCTCCCCAAGCCCTCCTTTTATAGTGATTTACAAATTGGAAACCATTTGTGGTTTTACAAAACCATGGGCAAAACAACCATGCCACATGTTACCCACAACCAAGTTAAAATAGCATTTTCGTCCATAATTTTGTCCTCTAGTTTAGACCCCCATTAAATTCATACAATGAGTTGTTTATACTCTAAAAACAATCCTCCTATATTCTAATAGGTACAAGGCACATTTTTAACAACTCATACACCTTTTTCCAACACATAAACATGTGGAGAACTACCACAAACAAATTCTAGAATTTTCTAAAAAAAGCTTGCAAGGTTGAGACACGATTCTCAACACATACTGTGACATTGCACAAGTAGCAAAGAATTAGTGCAGATGTGACCTCTTTAGCCAACTTGGTAGCCTTATTTCCCAATAATATATCTTTGAATTCTCCAAATATTTCACATTCACATTCAGTAATAGGTTAATTACACTGTCTACCACAAACTACAACTACATAGCCATTGGAATATGTGGGACTTTGATTGCTGAATAACGTTGATTTATTGGCACAAAATCCAAATGTTGCCTTTAAGACATCAGTGAGGAGGAAGGGCAGAGCTCTAAACTTCAAATTGGTGATGATTCCTAATCTAGCAGCCATTGAAACATTATTGCTTTTTGTTCTTGCTCTCTTAACCAGTTACAAGGTATTTGAGCCAGAAATTCATACTAATAAAATCATTCAATAAAAATATTATGGGTGATTGGCGTCACGTTGTTACATAGCTTTACCTAGAATATAAGCTATTGGTATACTGATACATAATCTGTATTATAGGTTTTCTTTAAAGTCCATAATCCTTATGATCTAGATCTAAAAATGTACAGACAGCATCACTATTTATAGGCAAACATAAGTTGGTTTTCTTTAAACTCCCATTAGATTGCCTGGCTAATGCCATAAAATTTGATAGTTAAATTAACCAATGTTGCCAAACATTTATACTGTGTATCAAAAATGACAAACCTAATAAGGGAAAGTTATAGTGACAAAATAGTAATTCTAAACAATTTAATGGATCCATGCATGTAGTTATTTATGTTAAAGGAGTTTTATTATTTTTCTGATTTAAAGATTTTTTTCAATTGTGTTTGGATCCTTGTAAATGGATGCATATCACTTGTCCATTGAGACCTTCATTGCACAAATATACCCAAAAAAAAAAACCTTTTTTTTCTAAATTGACTTTCCATACCTCTTTCACATACCTATTGCACACCAAGACGCAATTGCTAGTTTAACTTTTGCAAGGTTGGGATATGAAATGATGGACTTGGTTAAATTAAGACTGGATTTATTTAATTAATGTTAAAAGATTGATTGATCTGATTAATTCAATAAAAAAATTTATTTAATTACTGTTTGAAGAAGATGTAAATGATCAAATTTAAATGTTTACATCTATGATTGTGATCTATGTATATATAGATACTAATAAAAAACGCACAATAGATTGGAAAACTTAGGCTGATACTAACCGATTGTTAAATAATTCAGAATGCTTATCTTGTCATTATAAAATACTAACTTGCGCAGCTCGGCCCTAAATTCCAATTATCATCTGCTAAAGTTAGCACCATTATATTCCTAAAGAGAAGATGCGAGAAATTAATTTAAATCGCCCGATCGCGTGTTGAAGTAAAGCGAAATTGCAATAAAAAAAAGCAGCAGAAGGAAACAAGAAAGCCATTACCCCATCATCCGCGTGTGAAGCCCCCTCTATTCACGCTTCCTTAATTAAAAATAAATAGACCTTTATTCAACACTCTCTAAACAGCAGATGCTAAATTGCTTCTCTCTGAAGAAAACCTCTCAAATAATCCGAGCCTGAGGAAATGCCATTTCCCTGTTGTTTTGTCATATGTTTATTTTTTATTTCCATTGGAACTATGAAAATAATACCACACAGTAAGATAGATGATGATATTAGTAAAGAAACGTCTGCAACTAGTATGGTAAAAAATCAGTAATCAAAGGCGAAGTCAAAATTTTATTCATTAAATGTCCGATAAACTCTTGGACATTTGCATTCAACTGGGCATACAGAAGGCTGCAAATTGCTGCCCATTTATCCATTTTTACCACAGGGAGTAAAAACCATGCCCACTGAGGTAATACTGATCCCAGGCGTTCGACGCTGCAGATACACGAACTCCACAATAAAAAAGCAAGTTCAACATCGGAAGCTAACCAATCGACAAATTCAGAGACTGAAGCAGAAGACTTACCTGCGGTGGAGAGAGCCCAGTTCCTATCCTGCACGACGTTCCAGAAGAAATACCCCAACAAGTCATTTTGTTTCGCATACTCCACCTTGACTGCAACAGACTGTTCATTGTCGAAGCCAATCCATAGAAGCCCAGCATAACAATAAGCGGACACGGTGGTGGGATCGTAAACCTCAGTAGCGTTATTAGCGCTGATGAAATCCACAATCTCAGCAAAGGTGTAAACATCGGGGTCGCCTGGACCGCTGGCCTCGGCTCCTATTCCCACATTATCCGCGCTCGCCAGTATTCACGAATATCCATAAATGGGCATTCCCATCACAATTTGCTGCCCGGAAAGGCCTGCATTTATCCACGACTCAACGCCATAACTGGTGCTAAAATCTGAGTTGGGATCGTAGAGAGCAGCGAGCTCTCCTGTCTGGTTGATCTGAGTTGGGATGACAAAATCGTAGGTCATAATGTTCACCCAGTCCATATTGGCAGTTATAGAACCGATCGGATATTCTCTCACTTCACCCCACTGAAAGAACTGGTTTGAGAAATAAACAGCAGCGGTGACCAGCAGGGGATCCTTTGCGGAGGTTAAAGCCTCTTCATCCACCGCAGCTTTCCATTCCACGAACAGCTGTCCCCAGTTTTCCATGTCCGCCACGGTTTGCGGATACTCCCAGTCGAGATCTAGGCCGTCGAAGGAATATTGCCTTGCCAGAGATATGGCCGAATCAATGAAACTTTTGCGTAGTGAAGAATCGGCAGCCATTGTGGAGAAGTTGTCCGTGTTGGAATTTCCTCCGCCAATGGAAAGCAATGTTTTGACGTCGGGATTACTGTTCTGCACTGTGGTGGTGAAGAGCGCGATGCTTTCCTGGTTGTCTGCCGATACAGTGGCCTCATATGTTTGCGGATCGAGATCTACGAAAGCGTAGAGGAGATGGGTGTAGAGAGAGGCATCAACAGAGGAGAGAGGGAAATAAGAATAGCTGTAGGCTGGGCAGTACCCCACTTTCACGCCAATGGCTGTGGGACAAATTAACATGAGGCTGATCAGCAGGACTTGCAATCCACGTTCCATTATTGCCAGGCGCGCACAGAGCAGCAAAATTCTCTACAAGTGTAGTTAGATTAGCGAAGAGGAGCTAGTAGACGTGGGATTATTATCGGGGAATAGGCGATTCTTTTTTATCGTGGACATTGCAAGCAGAAATTTCACCTGCCTTGTTGAAAAAGTATATGCAGGTAAATTTGGTCAACGAGATTCGGATTGGATGGATTCTACTTAGCTGGGGTGGATAGCCAAAAATTGTTTGAAGGCGACTCTGCGGCCCACGTAAAGTCAAACAAATAAAAGAAAACAGCCAGATTTGCTCCACTCGTCACCGAAATCAATTTCATCCACTTGTTTAATCATTTAAACAATGGGCAATGGCATCACCTTTCACCAGAAACAGATACTTTTCTTGCTATACAAGACTTGGCTGCCACGCCATGTCTTAGAAACCCGTAATCTGCTTTGTTTTCCATTAAAGTTTATACTGCTCATGCAAACATAACACCGAGAAGTCAGAAATATAATCTTTTAGGAATGGCAACATCATGGGTATTATGGCTGTGGCTTACGTTAACAAGAAGTAATACGATATGGAGTAATGTCCGACTCTGGAAGAAATTGCAGAAGCCCCCTATTGGAAACCTTCCATACTGTGACATTGCACGAGTGGCAAAAAAATACTGCAGATGTGACATCTTTAACAAACCTTGTAGCCTTTTTTCCCAATTTTATAACTTTAAATTCTCCAAATATTTCACATTCACATTCAGAAATAGGTTGGGTACACTGTCTACCACAAATTCCAACTAGCTGAGCTTAAAGAGCACACACTAAGCATTGACTGCTTAGGTGGCTCTTGTGGGGTTCATCAAATCTGTTGCCTGTTTCTGTTCTCTTAAACTGTTCCGTAACCATCACAGTGTGCAGTCAAATCATTGTTGCATAACCCAAACCAAATTCAAATCACTGTTGCCTCGCTACGAAGTTTGAATGGATTAATAAAAAGCGAGCCTATGATGAAATATAGTTATTGCAGCGAATGAAAGGTATGGTATCTTCAAGAGGCGATCGCACTGTGTCACCATATGCAACAAGCAGGTTTCCAACGGCCGGATCAGCCTACATATGCCAGCATACTTCAAGCCTGTGCTGAAATGGGAGCGTTGGAATAGGGTATAGGTCTCCATAAAAGCATAAAGGATAGAGGAATTTTGTCCGATGATGTAGTTGACATGTATCCAAAATGTGGAAACATAGACAAGGCACGTGAACTGTTTGACTGAATGCCTTCAAGAACTGTGCCCTCATTGAATGTCATGATTGCAGGATATACGTAAAATGTATTTGTTGAAAAGGATTGAGCAACTTTCAAGAAAATGCAATTGGCAGGTGTAAAGCCAGACTTCGCAACCTTTGCCAGCAACCTCCTTGCCTGTGCCAAAATGGGAGCTTTGAAAAGGAGTATGGAATCCATAAAAGATAAAGGACAGGGGAATTTTGTCAGATGCTGTAGTTGCAACTAACCTGGTAGACATGTATCCAAAATGTGGAAGCACATACAATGGGCGTGAACTATTTGACGTAATACCTAAAAGGAATGTGGTCTCATGGATTGCCATGATTGCAGGGTACGCAAATGTGGAACCATGGACAAGTTTAACAGAATGCCTTGAAGAAATGTGTTCTCATGGGATGTCCTGATTGCAGATTATTTACAAAGTCGATTTTTTCAAAAGGCTTTAGGAACTTTCAAAGAAAATGAAATTGGCAGATGTAAAGACACACTCTGCAACCTTTGCCAGCATCCTCCTAGCCTGTCTTGAAATGGGAGCTTTGGAACACAGTATGGACGTCCATCAAAGCATAAAGAATGTTGTAAGAAATTATGTTCGAATAAGAGATGGGTTCTTGTAAATCAATACTCATGAAATATGGGTTAGTAAATAATTATTAAAAAATATGCAGTTGAATCTTGATAAAGCATCATATAATTGAATACATTATGAAAACACCTTCTAAATGTAAATTAAAAAATTAGGGATAGCTCTATGATCCATAGTTCATAAGCAACAAATCTTGTTGAACGTTTTAAAATTGTATAGTAATAGTAAACTAAATAGATTTGACTTTGGGAGAATCTCCATGCTTAAGAAAGTTTGAATTGGAGAATTATTAGGATGGGTAGCCTCTAACAAAATCTTGATGATTTAGACTTGTGAACATCTCATGACTGCAACTTTTTTAGGTGGATCATTCATACTAATGAAAAATTATTCTTGTAATTACTCATTAAATACAGGTAAAAAAAATTTGATTGAACACTACATAGTTGAATCCTTATAAAATATTATATGATATAAATATTATTTATTGAAAGAATTAAAAAAAAATGTTACTAACTCCTTAGAGACAATATATGTAATTAATCTAAAATATCTCTTAAATTATTACTTAATAATTCATAAAAGAAAAACATGTCACTAAAACTACATTGGGTTTTTGAAGGGCAAAAGAGGAAAGGAAAAATTGGAACTCAATCTTGACATAAATGTTAAAACATATAAAAATATGTGCTCAATCTAGTAGACTTTCTCAAAAATTATAATATTAGAAAAAAATAGTTATAATGAACAAAAATCTTACTTATTATTTAAAATATTAAGAATATAAAAATATTTTTATTAAATCCTTTACATAATATTATTTAAAAATGGCCGGTATTGGCATGGTGTGATGGTTTATAGGTGGCATTGTTGTTCTTGCCACCAAGGTTCAAACCCCGTTGGGGTGTTATTGTTGAATGGTTGTATCCGGTTCATAGCTCCAGTCAAAAGCGTTTACCCCTTGAATAAATAAATTAAAAAAATATTATTTAAAAATGAAAATTGGATATCCCTCACTTCTCTCATTTATTTTGGTTCATTTTAATAGTTTCGTTATCCCTTTAATACAATGATTAGTTTTTAAAAAATAATATATTTTGAGAAGAATTTGGGAAATAAATTGGTCATAGCATGATTCGAACTATAATTACTCTCAATTTCAAAACTCAATCTTTAGTTTAGACATCTATTATATTTGTGTAGATCTATAAATAATAGAATTGACTCGGGTTAATTACATAATTTACAAAAATGAACCTACATGTCCTATGTCAAGTTTCAAAATTTGGGCCTCAATAGTAAAACATAGCTATTATGAGTTGTCATAGAGTTTGAAACATTCAAAAAAATCTCAAGATTTTTTTTTATTAAAGGTCAAATCCTGATATATTAATAAAATAGTAAGCATGTAATGCACATCACGATTGTTTAGAGATAAACTTTATTATTCATTATATCACTATAAGAGCATTCATATATACATAAAATCATAGGCGTATTTATTGATTGATCATCTTCTTTGATATTTTTATCAAGTTGTTAAGTTGATATCATAGGAAACTGAAAAAAGAGAGAAGTTTTATTGGTCTAGGAAATTCTTTTATCCTTATCTCCATGCTTATAAAATAGAATTTGATCAAAACTTGAGTCTGTCTATCTCTATCTTTATCTCTATACATGATTAAAGATAAAATTAAGTGTACATCAACTTATCTATCTCTATACTTGATGTGCTTTCCATTTTCCCCACATCATGATTCTCTTTGTTCAAGCTCTCTCAGAATCCAAGGCTAGTACAAAACCCTTACCAATAACATGAAGAACCTAAGGTGATTAATGTTTGGTAACAAGAAAGGAAGAAATGGTGTAGAAATAATTTGAATGATATCCCTTAATAAGAGGCATGTGCAATAATATACTATACTTGTAGGAAATATATTACATAAAGAATATCAAACCATGACAATATGATTGATGCCATTAAATCACTTTTATGAGAAAATAACCACACTCTACCAAAAAACCAATTATGTTATTCAGCAACAAATTTAATATAATATGAATTTCAAACTAATCCTTTATAGTAGTATCACCAAAATTCAAATTTCAAAGCTATTTTGGCAACATAACAATACCTAAAAGTCAATCATGCAACTCATATACTTACAACTCAACCATACAACTCATATAGTACTCCATTGTCAAGAAATAATAAACAAGAAAATCTAAAACCATAAACCACAAAGTGGTTTACTAGAACCACATGTTAAGAGTTTTCTTAGAAATAAATAAACAAAAAATGAAATAGTTGAGCACTTTTGGGAAGGGCCTCCAATGATTAGAAACTAATATTAAAAATTCAATAGTCAAACTTATGATGGTTTGGGAGAGCCTTTGTGCTCTTTGTTTATAGGAATAACTATGTAGGGGAACATTCCTTCATCCTTACTAAGTTGGTCAAAGTAATTGAATAAAACTAATAAATTAAAATGTTAAGGTTAAGCATCTCAAAATTTCTTATGCTTATGTTTATTGCACTTAGGAATATAATTGCTATGCAATATCTTTGTCTTTCCCTTTTCTAGGTAATGTTTGGGCCTATAGTAGTAAATGCAAATGTATCCAAATCTAATTTTGTATTTCTTAATAGAGCCATGTTTTGGCCACCATCTATAAAAATTTTAAGAATACCTTCAATGGACCCCCAAAATGTTCTTGTTTTAGTGTTTTTCCTTTTGTTATACTTGTCATGTACCTAAATATCTCAAACTATAGAAATTTCTAAGTGTTAGGGGTGATTCTATCTATTTCTAGCTTTTTTAGGGTTTATAGATTTTCTCTTGCTAGTATTATTTCCTACATTTCTTTAAACCCAATTTTTCCATTTTTATTTGGGACTTATGATTATTTTAGTCTTTTAGACTTCTCATTACCTAGGTATTTTGTAATGGATTTACCCATGTTTCCATTGTCTAGCTTTTCTTTGCCTTTGGCCCTAGGATTTTAGGTCTCCATATAATCATATACTTCGTGAGCTATAAGGGTAATCCATGAACCTCAATTATCCTCCACTTACTCTTTTTCATGATTCCTTTAGCATTGAGTATTCACCATCCCTGATTCCTAAAATGAGGATTTAATTTTCCTTTAAGTCTCAAAATATTGGTCTCTTAGTATTTTCCCTACTCATTTCCCTCATCCCACTTCCCATCTCTCTTCCTCCTTATGAGATCCAAACTTGTAGGATTACTCATACCATAATACCCAAAACGTATAAGGGATGCAGTAAAACCATTCTTTGAAACTTGAAAGTCTTCTACTCCATTTCCCTTTCTCTTTTTTCCTTTTAGCTTAGGCACGCAAAATTAATGATCTCAAACTCATTTCTCTCGAGTCATAAAATTTTGAACTTCTTATATTTTCCTTTACCAAAAAGTGCATCTAGAACTCTATAGCCTTGATCATTCACCCCTTTCCTTTACTCTTTTATCCATATTATTTAGTGGTATCAAATATTTCCTCTCCCTAATACCACTTCTTCTTCCATCACTATTGGGTATCCCTTTCCCTAATCAAATCTCTCCTCTTTACATCTTTCCTTTTAAACTTTGACGATTCTTTATACAACCTTCTCTAAAATTAAGGTAACATGTGGTAATTCTAAACCTTAGTTCACAACTACTCAGTACGACTTAGACTTCTATGGATTATACCAACTAATTAGAACCCACAACAAGATAATATTTTAATGACCAATCCAATACCATAAAATAATATTGATATTTTCCTACATTTCATCTAGTCACTTTCTTGGACCAATCACAACATGAAACATGTCTTACATACACATAACCACCCAAAGTAAGTGGGAAAGTGCATTTTGATATGATTAAATTTGACAACAACCCCATCCAAGAAATGATTAGAATCTATCTAGGTATAATGTTGTGGGTAATGAGAACATGTTATTGGGGAGAGGTTGTGTGGGCTAGAAAGTATGCAAAAGGAATTATACACAAGAAAACTAAGACATAATAACCCACTATTGACATACAAACCCACTTTCGACATAGAAACCAATAAAATTGTCAAAAGATAAACTATATAAAATGATACTAAATATAACATGTAAAATAAAAAAATTGCATTGTATTCAATTTCAAATAATGTTCATATCTCTTTATAAATGGACTTAACAAATGAAGAAAATACTAGATTTCACAAGATCAATGGTGTGATTTTCTTGTAGTTGTTGTTTCAAAAATTTCTTTTGCACATTAGTTATTGAATTCAACTATATTTATGGATACTTATGGTTGGGAAGTGATTGTTCATCTTAATCTACAGGAAAAAAAATATTTTCCATGATTGGTCATCTTTATCTATAAGAAAATATTTTGAAAATTAGCTATAATTCATCCATCTTTATCTACATGTTGGGTGGTGAAAGATGCTAGTAAATAATGGAAAAATCTTCTAAAAAGTAGCTACAACTTGATCATATTTATCTAGCTATTGTTCGGTAGCTGAAACTTGTCTCCTAGCCACTGAAAAATTATTCTCCAATTTGAAAGGAAGAATTTTATTTGGATTATATGCTAGGGAGATAGAACAACAAAACTCCAACTCTCATTCAAGAACAAACCCTAGAGATCTCAATGTGAAATGTTCAAAGGAGAAAGATACCCTACAATAGGGTTGTTCTAGGGATGAATTGTAAGCTAATGATGGTTCACCACCAAGCTAGGGATTGGAAAGACAAATGAAATGTAAGATGTAATGCTTAACCCTAATTTGATGCAATCTTTCATTAAATGACCTAAAACTGCATGTAAAACAGAATAAAAAGATGTGAGATGAAATGTGTAAACCTAGGAATCTAAAGCAAAATGGAATGAGCTCTGAAACATTAAAACACCTGAAATTTTGACCTACTATGAATCATATGCTAGTCTAGGTGTATCAATCCTAGTTTTGGTTTTTTTGCAGGAATAGGTTTCTAGAAAAAGGGTATCTAAATCTACAAAAATCTAGAAAAATGCTTGTAGTGGGACTCATACACCACTTCTGGAGTATTAGTCCTATTTCAAATTTTTAGGAATTCAAAGTTTAGATTTGTATGTCAACACTTGCTCTTTTCTCCTAAATTGATTTTCGGATCCAAATCTATGAAAAGACCTACAAAATAGAATATAGACTTGATTTGCTTATGGGGGATTTACCTTGATCAAACCCCTAGTTTGGTAATTAAACCTTGATGGAAACAATGAAAAATGGATGCAAATAGGAATGTAAACCCTAACCTTAAGTGTTTCTAAGATTAGGAAATCAAAAATGCAATGCAACCCTATTCTAATGTGTAAGAATGAGATGCATGAATGATGCATGCAAATGAATGAATCACTTTGAGAGATCTCTAATCACCAAAATAAGCCCTAATAATGCTTGTGTGTTCCTTAGGTTGAATGTAGAGTGATAATGGAGGATGTAATCACTTAGGAAATAATTCATTAGGCTTGGCTTGATGGCTAGTTGCATCTCCCCAACCTAGAATATGTCATAATTCACCATAGAAATCCATGATCAACCCTTGAAAATGCTATATCTTGGATAAAGTGAGCTTGAATACCTATAAAAACACTTTAATTTTCCTCTAAGACTTCAACTTTGCTTGCTTGTGAAACTTGAATACTCTTGTGAAAGAATGCTTGAAGACTTTGAATGTTTGGATCTTGAAAATTGCTCTTGAAAATGCTTGCCTAGATGAAATAATGACTTAGAAGCTTGCTTATATAGGCATTAACACCTAATTTACCTTTATTTAGATCTCAAAAGATGACATTAGCAAAAAAATATAAATTAAAAAGCTAATTTTCCCTCAAACCCTAGAAAAGCCCCAAATGGGACTCATATGCTAGCCCTGGCATATGGGTCCCACCTAGGGGGACTCATACGTCCAAGGTGGCGTATGATTCCTACCCTAGATTTTTGAGGTCAGTTGTTAGAATTTTTTATGTTTTTGGTGATTTTGTTGGGTTTTTAGCTGAAATAAGCCTTGAGATCCAAAATAAAGGGTCTTAGGGGCCTATTAGTAATGACTTAAATGGGTATTTAATGCAAGGGTGCTACAATAGGTCCAAATTAAGTGTGAAATTGCACTATTTTCAAAAGCATACAATTTTCTACACTACACAATGATATTATACTTGTTTGTAGGTGGGATACATGTTTTTTAACTCAATATGGACTTGCAATCCACATAGAGAAGCCTATTGGCTAATCATATAGAGCTACCTCATTCCTACACATAATACAAGTCTAAAAAGTGTGGTGCATGAGCAATGACATCAATTTTTATTAGTAAAAATGGTGAAGGTATGGTTTTACAAGGAGTATGGGTCCATCTATAGAAGTTTATGTTAGAATAGATGTCTTATGAGAGAGCCAAGGAAGAAAAAATGAAGGATGAAGACACAAATTCTAAATTTGAAAGAAAAAAGTGGGAGCCATTGATTCTAACAAACGTTCAAAATAATTCAAGCACAATATGCCCTTGGTGACACTTGAGAGTTCTAGTGGAGGTATGAAGTTAACTATATAATCCCAAGATAGAATTTTGATTATAGCACTAGGTAAATCAATACAACCCTTAAACCCAAAGCTTGAAAATTGCACACCATAACCTAATATCAATGTACTAAAAATTAAAGATTAAAGATTAAAAATTTAAAATAATTGCTAGTGTGATTAACTTGGGCCTAGCTTATCAGTAGTCAAATTGAGTATCAAGATATGTAATATTATTTTATTGTGGGATCAAGGATTAGGTTTGCAAATGCTTTATTGTTGGGGGTGAAATAATAGGCGTATAGATTGACTATGGCTTCAGAGAGAGGAAATTGTGTGGGTTTGGGTGTTTTGATGGTGCAAACATCAATAAAAATAATTACATGTTTTAATTTCAAAATAAATTTTGAAGTTAAACAATAAACTATAATTTATTTAATAATTTTTAATTTTTGGAAAATTCTATATCTTAAAAGAATATAAAAAAGTCAAAAATCAAATTCTAAATTACTTAAAAGTCTCAAATTATTTTGAATTATATCTGTTTACATTTTTACATAGGCTTTTACAAAAAATCCAAAAAAACATAAACAAAACTATTTTATTACAATTATTTATTAAAAATATGTGGAAATTACAAAATATCATTTATATATAGTGTTCTAATAAAAATAATGATATTGATGTTTTCATGTTGTGATAGCATCAGTGACCCTTCATGCAAAATTGTTAAATTTTCCATGCATTTTTTAAATAAGTAAACCCTAAATTGTAATTGTTTCTCTTTATTTTTCCTTTTATTTCATGTTTAGGTATGAACAGTTGGCAGAGGATGTCATAGCATCACCAACAAAATACTAGATATGTAGGGGTTTTTGAGTGGTAAAGTTAAGGATATTAGGCAGATAATTTTGGAGTTCAAAGCTTGTGTGTTATAAGAAGATTGGTGAAATCGTTGCAATCAAGTTTATTGAATAGGTGAAAAGGTAGGGATGGTTTAAAACATTAGGAATTTTTGCATATAAGGATTTTGATGGAGGGTTACAAAGAAAGCATGAAGGGTAAGGGCTTAAGATAATAGTGTTTAAAGTGATTTTTTAAATGAATAAGAGAAAGGATTATGAGGTAGATAAAGGTGAAAATTAGTTTCAAATTATAAATTGTGAACAAATGAGTGATAGAAATAATTAGCTAATTTGCATAGATTAGAGGATTTAAAGATTGATGAAAATTATTGAGGTGAAACAAGCGAAGATAGTAGATTGATATAAATAATGCTAATTAAAATTGAAGGAAAATGTAATAAGAGGAAACAATATTAATGACATTTATGACAAGATAGATGAAGTAATAAGAAACTAAAGTGATGCAAAATACAAATAATGAATTGACAACTAAGGTCATTTAAACACAATGTAGGTGAAGAGTACAAAGTTGTAGTTAGGGTTACAATTCAATTAGGGTTAGGATTAAATTAGGGTTCAAATAGGGTTATTCTTAAGGTTGAATTCAGGTTGGGGTTAAGGTTATGTTATAATTAGGGTTCAATTAGGGTTAGGGTTATTGTTAGGGCTTAATTAGGGTTAGCATTAGACTTAGGATTTAATTAGACTTGTGGTTAGTGTTGCAAATTTGAACATGCACCCTTGTTGAATTCTATTTAATAGTTTAGTGAAACACGTGAGTGATCTCAAGGTGTGGGACCTTCCATATGAGATCAAGCATCCAAAGAAGATTGGCTCGTTTCTAACCTAGATGTAATAGACTTAGTCAAAATCAAGATTGAATAACTCTAAAACTAACCCTATTCTATCATCTTACAAAGAGAAAAGGGAATATAGAAATATATTAAATGAATGGGTGGTTATGCACTTATATTAAATATTTTTCTTCCTTCTCATAATAGCACAAATAAATAATAAAAATACCAAAAATCCCCAAATGGTTTTTCTTTATACTCATTTGTAGGGGTATGTATAAAGGTTAGGGTTTGAAAAATTCTAAGAGGGAAAGAGAAACTCCACGGTTAGTTATTGCAAGAAATTTAACATAGTATATAACATTGAAAATGATAAAAAAGTAACTCAAACACAAAGGTAATAGTATTACACATGGTGTTTTACATTCATGGAATAATGTGATGGCTGAGTCGTGGCATTGTATTGTTGCAAGCAAGGCTCAAACCTTCATTAGGCCATTGTGATCACAAGTATTGTTCCCTTTCAAATACAATGTGCTCACAAGCTTGAACCTTATTGTTAAAGCTATGATAATCATTATGTAGTGTTAACGCAATGTGTTCATTCCAGGGGTAAATTCCCTCATTTGTGGCCTTATTTGGCTCGATATAGGCTAAAATATTTTGAAGTACCAACCAAAAAATACAAAAATATATATTAAACAAAGTGTGAGAGGTGAAAAATGAGAATCTTTCATTAAATCCAAGGCTTGAAGTCAACTTTACAACTGTAGAGATACAAAATGCATGTATTTGGCACAACAAAAAAGGGAAGAAACCTTTGCAATGAAATGAAAAATGTGTTTTATTGCCTAAAATGGTGTAGGAGAGAGAGAGAGAGATGAGATGTGACAAGGAGAGAAATCCTCGCTAGTAGACTTTTTAGAGTTTGACATGTTTGCACAAAAATCTATGTCCGACTCAAATAACAATGTGGAAGGCTCAAATAACCCCTACACTTAGCCAATTTCAGGATTTTTCAATTAAGGCAATTGACTAAGGGAACAGAAAGGGAAACCACAACCTAGAAGCATATATGCATAATTAGCCAACATAGATCTTTCAGATTGATTACAAACAATGAGAAAATATAAGGAAAGCACAAGTTGTCAACAATTAGGCTTCGATATAATAAAACTTGGGGTTATTGTTAGGGTTAAGGGTGGGTTTAGGGTTAGGATTAGGCTTACATTTCTAGGATAAAGCTTAAGGTTAGAGTTGGGATTAGTATTACTATTCAATTTGGGTTAGGGTTAGAGTTAAGATTACAAGTATGTATAAGGTTGAATATGATTAGGATTAGGGTTTAGTTATGGTTAGAGTTTAGTTATAGTTCAATTAAATTTATGGTTAGGGTTCAATTGCAAATAACATTATGATACAATTAGGGTTAGGGTTAGGGTTACAATTCAAAAAGGGTTAGTGTTACATTTTAATTATGGTTAGACTTAGGGTTAAATTCGAGTTAGAGTTAAGATTAGTTTAGTTGTATGGTTCAATTAGACTTAGGATTCAAATTAGATTAAGGTTGTAGTTTAATTAAGGTTAAGATAAGGGTTAAAATTAGATTACAATTAAGATTCAATTAAATAAAATCTTCCAAAATGATATTTTTGAATGTATTTTAGATAAACTATTAATACAAATATATAATAATTAAAAATTATATATAAATTATTATAAATTGTTTTAAAAATTAGTATTTAAATAGAGTAAACTGCTTACAATTATATTTTGCAACACACAACCTACCCAAAAAAAGCATCTAAACTAGAATTGCCAAGATTTGCAGTTGAAGTTGTCTGCGTAATGTCGTACGTTCCAAACCAGAAAAGAAAGCATTTTTTTTTTTCTTAGTCCCAAAAATTCGATGGCCCATTAAATAAAATAATTGTGAAAGGGTATTAAGTTTGAGCAGTCCAAATCATTTAATAGTAGCTGAATAGTTTGATTGCTTATAATATATCTGTCCATTGACAACATTCTAAAATATGGAACAGAAGAAAGTCATGAATACCTGCACGTGCATTCAACATTTTATTTATCTTTTTCCTACCATATTGTAAGAAAAGTGTCCGGCACTGATGACTACCTAAGGGATGATTTTAATACTCCACGGCTAAAGCATACAATACGATATTAAATAGCCACTAAAACAGTCTCGTAAGTTCAGTCCTAGGCGGTATAATACATGGGATTGGGAATCTTAAAAGTGCGAGATCCCACAGAAGTTCCAGTTATGTCACTCCACTGGTCCCCAACATTTCCCAAAATGCGATAATCTTCCTTCACAAGCTCCTCCCTCTTGTCCGATTTGTACGCTGCTTTGGTTCCCTGATAGTTCGTGCCCCTGCAATATAAACATGCCGCCATCAAACAATGAAAAAATACGCTTTCCCAGTTGAAATAGAGCGGTTATAAGTAAGAAGAACAACACACCTTATGAATAAGCCCGTCCAATTTTTGTAACCGGCGCTCACAAGGTTCTTCGTTGTGCTCTCGCGCTTCTTTTCGCGTCTTCCGGTGATGAAAAAGATTTTGACGCCCTTCGCCAGCAAAGTGTTGTACAGCTGCAACGAGTACGGCAACACTGTAGCATTTCCTTCCTCTTCCCATTCGGTGAACGCCGTATCATTGAAAACCTCTCCCCTGCAAATAGACATGCAAACAGTGTGACTCAAAATGTTGTGCAGCTGAATACAGATGAATAAAAAATGAACAGCTTCCATACCCATATTGGAAACCTAACATTATCCACAGAAAACTCATTCTATCTTATCTCTGGATTCTGATAAGGTGCGTGTTATTTTCGGTGGTTGTTGTAATCGCAAGGTGGGTTTGTTTAGAATTTTGTTTTAAACAGAACAAATAAATAGAGTCCTGTCATTGTCACTCAGACTGGACAGTTTGTTGTTTCTTCCATGCGTTTCACAGGCTCAGTTTCAAAGCAGAAATTAAACTGCACGCCGTCTGGTCTGTAATATGTACTACATTTTAATTTAATACAGCCAAAAGTGATTTCAATCAATTGCGCTGGCGGGGAGGAAAGAAAAAATTGCACTACAAAATTATGTGTTTTTATTTGCAGCGTCCGTCCGCAGGGAGAGGGGCCGTATTAGTACTTGTGGCTATAATATATAAAGATTTATAAATACATTTATTACAAGTGAAATAAAAGCTTTTATTGTTTGCATAAAATATAGTATTAGCTTATGTTTTTATTAGTTTATGCTTTTATTGTTTTTATTGTGATATTCTTTGAAAAAAGAAAAAAAAACAAGTCTCTAAAATGGTCTAATATATTTCCTATGTTAGTACTTGTTTTAGATAGTATTATTGCAATGAGTTTTGTTAATTAGTTAGTAATAAGTTGGTTTTGGATCAATTAAAAACTATAAAAATTATCCTTTTCAAATAAAATTTAATTTTTCCAAATTAAACATCTAAAATATTTTACTTTACAAATTTTTTTAAAAAATTCTCTTGAAAACAGTTGGTTAAAAAGTTTGGGGTCTTATGAACCCATTTTTACTAAAAGTGAACGCAAACTATAAATTTGCATTTTTAAAGAATGAATTTTAATTTATTATAAATGCATTATCTTTAACAAGTACTTATGTTTTTTTTAATTTTATTGAAACAAAAATTAAAAAATTAAAAATGACCTTCCAAATATTAAACAAATTTGCAAGGCATCAAAATTCCTACTAGATAATACAACACAAAATTCAATGGAGCGCATCACAATTTATGTTGGAAAAGAGGCGAAATTTAATTTAAATCGCTTGAAACATGCCCTTCCAGTAGATGCTATCGCCTTCTGAATATGATGGAGAGCCACGTCAGTGCATGAAGGTTATTTGAACGAATTTCTGTTCTTTTAGGAAAATGTCAATATATTTTTTATGCTTATCTGCATGACCATTGCATCAAAACTATGGGCCCTCACCTCAGCTTTTTAAGTAGAGCACTCCCAGAGCTGAAAATAAGTTTTGCAGGACAAAGTTCTAGAATTTGCGGCCTCAGTCCATGCATTTTCTCATTTTCTAGGTTTTAATTTGTATTCCCTTTCTCATTTTGTTATGTTTCATAAATATTTGCACTACTTTCATGTTTTGGAGAATTGTTTTTTCGCTTGCTAATGTCGTGTGGCACATATTCTTTCTTTTTCATTATCTGTAAATTTTTCATTCATCTTTTGAAGATATGTTATGCTTGTTGGGAAGATTTTGAAAGTGTTGTGTTCTTGCCATTTAGACGAAAATAGGGGAAAAATGCATTTTCTAAAACTGTCGTTCGGAGTAAGCATCTTTCTACTTTTAGAGTTCACTATAGATAGACAGATTGTGGAATGAATGTGATTTCTTTCTATTTTATAATACATTTTTTTGAGTGAAACAAATTGTTTTCATTTTCTACCAGGTTTGAAACTTTGATGCATAGATAATCTGGCATTTTGTTAAATCTACTTGTGTCCTGAATCAGCTGTCATTCGTTTAAAAGCTTCATCCGTATAATTTGTAGCATAGTTTCTTTAGCCTTTTATGTTCATTTGGATTGTTTCGCTAAGGGAGATGCATGCATTTAGGCTTCTATTTTCAAGGTCTTCTTGTTTGTTTAGCAATAACAACTATAGAGCCTAATTTAGGGAATGTTTTTTTTTTTTTCATTTACCGAATAAACTCTCTTTCTTTATTATTGTAGGAGATCTAAGATCTTTAGTAGGTTACTAAGAATCTCTCCTATTTTTCTTCTCTATTATTTTACATCAAATCTGTATTATTTCCTCTGATATTTTGAAGATTCAGGGAAAGTAACTCTAAACAAGTCCTTGCTTTGTTAAAGATGAAGAAACTTGATTCTCTTCTTATTCTTGGTGGAGGGATAGCCACAACAGTCCAAACCAATTTGCATGGCTTTGTAATTCTCTAAAAGGTACTTGCATTCTAATTGAAGTTGGAAAATGGGATAAATAGAAAAGATAAATTCCTAAATAATATCTTAAAATATTCACTATGTCAATTATTAGTGAGGCTTAATATCTTCTACACTTGACATTTGTGAACAAGAACAAAATTTATTATTTCTCTCTTGATGTGATTATTGATAGTTAATTTTCTATTTATTATTTTGGTTAATTATCATAAACTTACTTCAATGTTGAATAGCATATCAATGAGGAGAAGATTTTAAATGCTATTAGCATAAAAAAAGATGTTGATGGATTCCATCCTTTAAATATTGGATGGATAGCAATGAAAGGGATATTTTTGGGATGCATAGATTGTTGCTTCCATCTAGAATAGATATGATAGGAAAGAAAGCAATTGTGATAGGCCATTCCAATATTGTCGGGATACTTATTTTTTATGCTTTTACAAGTAAATATTTTTCTTATATAAAAGAATGTTGTCAACTTACAACCTTTACATTTCCCTCACAAATATTATTTTGATTGATTTGAATGAGTTTATCATGGCTTTACTTTTCATTTTGTTGCATAGCTTCATTTTGTGTGCTAAATTTGGCTTGATAGTAATTGATGTTGGCATAAATGCAATAGAGGTATGGCACCTTCTAAATGCCTTTTTCAAACAATTTTTTTAATTAAAAGATGGTTTTCATATAGGAAATTAAAACTATTGTAATTGATGTTGGCATAAATGCAATAGAGGTATGGCACCTTCTAAATGCCTTTTTCAAAACAAATTTTTAATTAAAAGATGGTTTTCATATAGGAAATTAAAACTATTGCTTCCACTTTTGTAGGATCCTAGTGCTTAAAGAGGATATGGATTAGTCAGTGATGTTTTCTACAAAGAGGCTTCAAAGAATAGCTTCAACAATAACTCATGTACCTAGTGGTATTTGTCATGACTATTGCAATGCTTCTATCCAATACTCTAGATTCATAAAAATGGGCATATGGGTTCAATTGATATTTTTGGCATTTGATCTAGACCTTTTGTAGTAGACGTCAGATTATAAACTTTTTATGAGGCTTATTAATGAGTTATCTAAAACTAGATGGAATAAAAATATTACTTACCATTTAGATTTTCTTTCCTCAATGGACTAAATTCATGGCACACATCTCATACAAGGAGAATTTGATTGTTGATAGAAGATCCTGCAAGTGTTACTACTCACAAAATAATGAACATAAAACATAAAATAACCTTACCTATGAACTTGATGAGGCATTACTAACATGAATCTTGGCTGATGAAAATGTTGCTAATCATGCTCTTGAATTTGCCTTGATTATTTTTTAGGATTCTCAATGTATCAAAAATTTCATTAGGTGTTCAAATGGTGAAAAAACTTATATTGATATGTGTTTCTTTGTTTCCCACAATAATTATTTTGAAAAGTCAAAAAAAGAATTTAAATTAGGAAATATAAAAATACCAACAATAAAATATTAAAATTTGGGCCAAAATAGGTGGTCAAATGTGAGGGTGCCCTTGATGAAGCATATTTTGAAATTAAATTACTGTTAAATAAATAAAAGAATAATTCCCAATTTTATCTTATTTTTTAAAAACTAATAATAAAATGAGAAAATAATAAGCCTAATTAGGTCCAATCACATAAGCAAGAGCCAAACATAGTGTAAAATCATCAAGTTTGATAAATTATGATACTATATTTAGCCCCCACTTTAGTGAGAGAATAAACTTATGCGCATGCTCACACTAAATTAAGGAGAAGTGAAGAAGGGTTCCTTCATCAAAACATTAGAGAGGTTGGATAACATTGAATCTAGGGGATGCACTAGCCCCCAAGCTTATATCTTACTAAAAAAAAATGCAAAGACAACTTGGAGCACACATACATAAGATGCAATATAGTAGGAGAGACACAAAAAATACACAATGAAGACACAACAAATTCAAGAAAATACATGAGGCACACAAGGAATACACAAAAAGGCACACAAAAGACGCAAGGTAAGCACATACAAAATAGCTTCCAAACAAGAAAGAAAACACCAATTAAAACACAATATACATGAAATAGAAACAAAAGGTTGGTATAATTAAAAGGATTTGAGTTATTAAGGTAAAGAGACCTTAGTCTAAAAATTTATCTCAAATGCAAAACATCATTCATCAAATATAGAATGTTAAAAATGATGGAGCTCTCATGAGGCTAGCAAGTTGTGTTATTCTAGACCACTTATGAGATACATAGGTCTACTAGCTAGCAAGTTGTGTAATGATAGGTTTCCATGCAATATGTTGGGTCTCACAAGGCTAGCAAGATGTGTTATGCTAGTTTACTCATGAGACACATGGATCTACTAGCTAGAAAGTTATATTATACTAGATGTCCATATAAAAATGATGGGTCTCACAAGGCTTGCGAGTTGTGTTATGCTAGTTACTCATGAGAAACATGGATATACTCATATAAAGTTATGTTATGCTAGGTTTCCATGCAAAAATTCTCTAGTTCATAGCCCAACAAGCTTTGTTATGCTAGGTCTATGGATTGATTTGCAAATCATGTCTCAAGCAGTGCATAAAATTTTTATGTCATGGGGGATTGTTTAATGTTGTAAGTGACAAATTACTAACCACACATTAGGAGGTGCATAAATGGTTAATGTCATGAGGAATGGCTTAAGATCTTAGGGGATGAATTTGGTAATCACACCTTAGGGGGTGCCTAAACATTTAATGTCATGGAGGATGGATTTGGTAGCCACACCTCAAGGGGTGTTATAAACAAGGCCACCACAAAGGGGGCACTTGAGAAAATTGAAATTCACACCTTATGAGGTGTAGACACTAAAAATTGTCCTAATTAAAAAAATTTATTATTTAATTAGATTGATCTCATTACTGTAAGTTCATATTTCTTCTTACCCATTAAATAATTTTAATTATTTAATTGTTCTAAACTATTCTCAAATGTTAATTAAACAATTTTAATTGTTTAATTAATTGACTACTTTTTAAATAATTATCTTTAATTATTTAGTCTCTAATATTCTTCATAATTAAATAAATATTTTTATTTATTTAATTAATTATCCATGTAGATGCAAATAAATAAGTTTTATTTATTTATTACACTTTCTTTCTTCAACCTTTCCATCTTTTTTCTCTTCAGTCAACTCTATCTCAATTTTGGAATCTAAACCTTTCCTAAATCATTAACTTTCCATCATTTTGGAAACTTCATCTTCATCCACCAGTTAACTCAATCATCAAAATAGAAACTTTATGTATCTATTCATGAAATCAATTAATTCATAATTATCTCTTCAATCTTCAAAATGGAAATTTCTATTTTGTAGTTGAGTTGACTCTACTAATTTTCTAGTTATCTCAAGTCTTCATCCTCATCCTCTTCTCTTATTTAATTTTTCCTTGGAAAGTATATAAATCAGATCATTTCTTCATCATTTGGGATCTCAGATCTTATGCAAATTAATTTTGTCAAAATATTTTATCAATCAAATCAATCATCACTCATATTATTATTTTGTTGAGATTTAGCATCCACATTCAAAGATGAAGGAACATCACATCATTTCTTTTTTGAGGTTTATAGTGGGATTGATAAATTAGAGATTTAAAATTTGATTTCTTTATTTATGTTTTCATTTTATTTTAGTTTCTTATTTTTTGATTTCAATGCATACAGGGGGTATTATGCACAATACCACTGCCAAAGGGACACCTTAAAAAAAATATAGCAACACCTTAAGGGATACTGTGCATAATACCACCACTAAAGGGGCATGTAAATGAATTTTAAGGCCACTCGTTAGGGGTATCATGAAGAATACCACAAATGAATGGGAAAAAAATAGATTTAAAGACCACATCTTAGGGGGTATCATATATAGTACCACCATTAAAGGGGGACATGAATGAATTTGAAGGCCATGCCTTAGAGGTATTATTTATAATACCACCACTAAAGGGGAACATGAATGAATAAAAAGGCCACACTTTAAAGGGGGAATCATGTATAATACCATGACTAAAGGGGAAAAAAATGGATTGAAAGGCAACACATTAGGGGGTATCATGTATAATAACACCACTAAAGGGGAACATGAATAGATTTGATCTTCTACAAATGTCTAATGTTTGATAATGAACAAGGGATATGTCCCCTCTTAAAATGTTAGCATACTTATCATGTTGATATTTTAAGGGAACAAAGCGATGAAGAGGGGATACTTAACAAGAAAAAAAACTCCCTAGATTAATTATCCTTTCCCTCAAGCTTAAAGGCAAGGGAGTAAAAGGAAAAAATTGTGTTACACATTTGGCCAACTTATCAATATAAGTGAATTTAAATATTTCTAACTAAAAACCAAATTTGGTCAAACATATGATATAGTTAGATTCATTCTAGATATGTTAGATATGTCCACAAATTTTCCAACTAAAATAGTTGACTAAATACATATGTAGCACCATTTTAAGGCCAATTTATTAAAATAAAAAAAATAAAAATTAATGTTTCTAAAGTGTAGAAAAATTGATCTTTGAACATTTTCACACTTGATATGGGAATAATTAACGATAAATTGGACTTATGTCACCTTGGTCTAGCACTATGAGGTGTTTTACACATCCACATTATTTCTTGGCCCTTGCAAACTAGATAAAATACATTTATCAATGTCTTGTAAAGGTGTTGTAAATGACTTTTACACCTTTCTAGACTTTTATTAAGCATTTAAGTCTAATGGACCTATTTTTCCCTTAATTCAATATTGTAAAATGTATTTAATTACATTCTCACATTAATCTAGAAGGCTTGTAAATTAAACTTGGTTTTAATCTAGTATTGTAATGTGATTTACACATTTACATTGGATCTTGTACCTTTCTAAGCTATGTGGACCTCATTTTAGTGTTGTGGAGTGTATTTAATCACACTTTCACATTGAACTTTGTGTCCCTAGCCCTAAACACCCTTTATACCATCATTAATAGGCCCCTATGTCCTCATATTGTGCATCCCAAGGCATATTTTGATCAAAACCTAACTAGATCAACATATCGACTTAATTTATGCATTCCCCAATACTTGGGACTCATTCACACAAGATGGAAAATGAGTCCCATCCAGGTGGGAGTCATTCACCCAGGATGGCGAATGAGTGCCATTTGAGCTATTTTCAAAGTTTGAGTAAGAAAAATTGGGTTTTAAGTTTAATTTTCTTCAATGTCGGCCTTGGGGATCAAATTAATGGCCATTTGAGTGCCTTTCTTATATAAACAAGCCCTCAAATCATTGTTTCATAAGGTATTCATGTTTTCAAGTCAAGCAAGCAAGAGTTAGGAATTTCAAGTCTTCACAAGGTCATTAAGATAGCTTTCAAGAGCACCTCTAAGGCATTCAAGGGAAGATTCTTAATCCATTGTTGTTGCAATTCAAGATCCATCATCAAGAAAGTTTCTAATTGCATTACTTCATATTCATGCTTCATTATCTTTTTTCATCATTTTGGTTTAATTACCTAAATGGGGTTTGACCAAGGCAAACCCCTATTCCCTAACAATCAACATTTTCTCTCTCTTTCCTCGTGTGATTGTACTTCTACGTACTTTGAAGGCTTGGAGATGATTGAATAATAGGTTTCAAAGTTGTTGGAATCATCTCCCTACTTACAAGGTTAAAATCTTTACAAAAAATCATTTACAGTCCTGAAAAATCAGGGTTTCAGATCTGAACACCTGGAGGAATAGAATGAGCAGACCGAGAGCTACATATTCCACTTTTGAGTTTCCAAAAAAAAGTCAAAGTGGACTCATTCACCATTAGTGGAAAATGAGTCCCACTGTACCAATTTTTTAGATATTTTTATGTATTTGGATACCCATTTGGCTAAAACAAGCTTTGGTGTAGTTTTCCAAAACTGAGACTAATTCACCCAAAATGGTGAATGAGTCCCACCAAGTCTAAAAAGCAACAATTCTAGAATTTCAGAGGTGTTTCCAATCTTCAACACATCTCTAGGTGTGCACTCTCTATTTTATAACTTTCTGTTTTGCTTTATTTGCATTTCTAAGTCATTTTCTAGATCATTTTGTATATCACATTATGTTTTCAAACATCTTGCATTTTCCAAGTTTACACTTGGTGGTGAACCTCTTTTATCAGTTTTCAGCCTTTAGGATAATCCCCTTTGACATATTTCAATCTCCTTTGCATTGGAATCTTAAGGGATTGTTCCTGAGTGAATCATTAAGGTTTTTGTATCTCTCTCCTTTTAGGTTCAAAACCCTAGAAGTGTAAGAGAGGCCCACATACAAAAATATACATTTTAATTTCAACAACTCCTACTCATATAAATTTTTTTTTAAGAAAATATAAATTACCCTTTTATAGATCCATAAGTGTAGTTTTCAAAAATATATTTTTTGATAATTTAATTATTAATTATATTTTACTTTTAATTTTTACTAAAATTAGGTTATCAACAACAAAATATTAGGTCGATTATCATGTCCAAAAATTACTAAAACTTATTTAAAAAGGTTAAAAATTATGATACACTAGCTAAAAGATTCTATATCAAGATGGTGCAATTTTTTCTATTTTACATAAATAGTTAATAACAAATTTGATGTCAAATGGAAATAATTATGTTATTAATACATTCACTTTTTAATATTTGTTTTAAAAAATATTTATCAAAATTGGAAATAAATAAATCCATGCACTAAAGTTTTAAGTTATCAAAACGCATAAAAAATGAAAGAAAAAATAAAATTTACTATATAAAGAGCAACATCTCATGTAACTTCAAATTGAAAGCCCTCAAAGATAACCTTTAAGGTTGGAGTAAGAATTGTTTTGGTAACCTTTTGGATAAAAATTTTTTTTTGGCAACGAGTAGCTTAGTGTAGGCACACAAATAATCCTAATTGACATTATGCACCTAATTCGAATTAATTAACATCAATTCTTCTATTAATCAAATAAAGCAATTTATTGGATTAATTCACTAATGTTCATCATGTTTAATTAGATAAATCAATTTATTTAATTAAACCCCTAAAGTCCTTTCATCTAATTTATTAAATCAAATTATTCAAATCAAATGTCACAATCTCCTAATCCCTTCAAATTGATTAATTTTGAATTAATTAACTCCTAAGCCTCATTACCTATTCTCTAGGTTTTGACTCAACCTTGATTAACCAACCAACTTGCACATGAAAATCAATTCTTTTAATTAACTAATTACCTTATTTTCCCTCACAAAAGCATATGCTTTGGGAATATTCCTCTAATAACTCCGCTTATTTGACTTTATTGCTCAAATATTAATACCTCTTACACCCCTCTTACATCTCCAACCACATTCATTTACTTTTTCTTACATCCTCTTACACTCTCAACCATATGCATTTATTCCTCTTACACCCTCTTTACTCACACATTTCCCAAAATGTGCTCCAACTTCATCCATTAGCCTTGTGACAAGTGTCACATTCTCATTGGCTCTCCTTTAGTCCCACATTCCTCCAATCTCTTCATTCTTCAACCCTTCAACACTATTTATAGAGGGCTTCTCTGTGAAGAAAGGAATCCACAATCATACCGACAATCTGAAGAATTTTCACTATAGCCACATTTATCTTGCATTTCATTACTCATCATCACTTGCATCTTCATCACATTGGAAGCTTATCAAGGGGGTGGAAAAGGGCATCCTTTCCACATGAAAGGAGTAGCACTCCCACTACAGGATAGGGTTTGACATGTCTTCATATGCTTTCATTTAGCTATTTTGATTATTTTGTTTTCTTGCTTGCATATGCACCATGGTCAAGTATCTCATAGGGGTACTCTATTTGCCTTGTTTAGATTGACTAATGCTAACATTTGTCTTTTTTTGAGCAAGATTGTAGGTTAGTTCTCACATTTTGGTGCCCACTATGGATTGCTCTATTCCATTGTTGTTCAATATTGATATTACTGTTTAATGTTGATATTGTTGTTTTAATATTGCTTTCCATCTAACCCCAACTTGTTATCTTTTGTCCAAATATTACATAGAATAGGCCGAAAAGGCCATATCAATTGTTAGTTTTTTCAATTCTCTACTCTCTGTGTATTTACAATCTGCATCATGTGAAACCATTTGTAGGGAAGGCACGTTTTGATTGCAAGTTATTTGCAACAGCGAATACATTTTTTTGTTCAATATTGCCCAATTTAATCACTTTATTTCATTGCTTTTATTTCAATATTGTTGTTCAATGTTGCATATTTTAGAATAATGATTTGTTTTCCTCTAAAGTGACAATTGATTCAATGTGTTAAAAAACACCACTTTGGACATTAATGGCAGTCTCTCAGGAGCTCCTTGCATGCATTGGAAATCAATTTGCATTACCTTTAAATCTCTTTTCTACCACACTAAATGCCTCATTTTTTCTCTTATAGATTCCACGCCTGCATATAAATCCAAGCCTTCAAGCCTTCATTAGGTAGCAGGCAAGGTTTTTAAATAAAGTATAGTGAAATATCCTTATCATCATTCAAATTATCATGTTGCAAATGGTAGGTCATTTATCTTTGTTTCACCATCGCTTCCTTCTTGGCCACCACCTACTTCTTCGCCGCCTCCTTCGTGGTGGGACGATATGCTAGTTTAGTGCTGATGTAGTAGGTGATGGTTTGTCCATTGTCTCTATTTGATGTCACTATCCATTGTCCTAGCCATGCCATTATCTTCATTGAAACCTATTCTTGAAGTGTCAGATCATATGTTGTCCTCTATCTATAGTCAACGCAGTTACCCCATTTCCTAAAGTTGGTTATGTTTTTACCATCAAATAATGTTGTTAGGTGGAGGCATAGTTTACTCAGTTCCATCACATATGAAAATGAGACCACTACTGCAAAGTGGTTTGGATTATCAGTTTCACCTACTATTCAATGCAGTCACCTACCATTCTATTAAATCAAGTATTATTAATTCACATAAAATGAATGCTTGAATATTTAGGTGTGCATGCACTGCACACTCTATGTTCATAGTGGACTTTAGATTATGTGAATGGTGTGTGTGGATTTAATAAGCCTTGAAACTCCCTTTGGGTTGATTTTGCATAGCCGAGGCCTATACTTTGTATGTTGCATATTTTCGGGCCCCTTCTGGTTGTGCTTTCATCCACCTATGCCACATGTCAGCTATGTGTGCATTTGGGAACTCGTTTCGCTTATTTCTTATTTGAGCTCCCCCCGTGTGCCACATTGCATTCTCCATGAGCATCTTTTTGGCATACCTCATAGTTAATTCTTGAAACAAAAACTATGCCATGTGTCACCTCCGTGGGGAATTCAGTCTCAAAAGAAGGAAGAGAGAATGAGAGGCCCCACCTCTATGCCAGGTGTCCTAATTGGTTCTTCAGATGATTAGACACATGTATTTAGAGAATTTCACTGCTTCCACCTTGGGACTACATCCATCATTTCCAGAAGGGCGCACTTTGTTCGAGGCAACTAAATGCCATGTTTCATAATCTTTCTATTGCATTGGTTTTGGAGAATCATTGTGATAGGCAGCGTGGGGAATCTTTTATGTTAACTGGCTTTCAAGAGGTGGAAGGATCTATATATATTGCTTTAACTCTCTGAAAAAGGGTTCGAAAATACACAGAAAAAAGATAAAAGGACTCTTAGCCTTTGTACTATTTTAAGATTATTGTATCAAGACTAACAGACTGTGCCAATCTATTCGACCTTTCTATTTTCTTGGTTAATTGATAAAACATTAAACTATGCTAGTATTGTTGTAATGAGTAGTTTATCATCAAAGCTTTAATAATTTCAATATAATTTCATTGTTCAAATCATGTTTGTACTCTTCTTGTTCAATGAATGCATATGGAAGTCATATTATGTTGTTTGATTAATTTCTTAAGAATTTTATCTATGCTTTATGTTATTTTTGGGCATGTAGATTGTTGAACGGCCCCTCGAATCTCATCAGAAAGGAAGATTTTCCATGCTTATTTACTTAAATCTTGGTGCATCACCTTAGATTAGATTTTATTTTAATATATTTTATTCCTTTTCCCTTTTCACCTCCCAATACATGGAAGAGTTGGCTTCTTTAAAACTTAGAGATTACTCAGTTTAGCACAATTGGCCTCCCCATTAACTGAGTTTCCTATAAGGCTATGTGCCTAGAAACTTTAGGCATCAACAGTTCTTTTTTTGGCACGCCCAGTGGGACTATGTTTGAATGTATCTAAATTTAAAGTGGGTGTATGAGCCATAAACTTGTTACTAGATCCCAGACAATGAATAACCCTAGCCTACTAGTACCACTATTGGTAATAATACAAGGAAGAGCCCATCTAGTGAACATCTTGACCCCTCCTCCAATCCTGTTACCAATGGGTAACAAAAATTTTGTAGCATGGGATCCTGAAAGCCCTCTCATAGCACTAGTAGCACCAGTCATTTGGGATCCTATCCCAACTTCTTCTTTAAAATCTTTACCAAAATTTACCAATGAAGGCTCAAAAACACCATCTGATCATTTGCAAGATGTGGTAGAAATATGTTTGGTGCATGGTGTAGCTGATCAAAATGTAGCATTGAGATTGCTTTCATCTTCTTTCAAAGGAAAGGCACTAGATTAGTACCACACTCTAGAAGCTAATACTAATGATACTTGGGATTAGCTCACGAATACTTTTAATGAGCGGTTTTTAAATAATGGACATCGATCTTCACTATTTCAGCAGCTAGTGACCATAAAGTGGACCTCTTAGGAGGCCATGACTGACTTCAATGCCAAATTTCACACAACTTCGAAAAGCATCCAAACTGCTATTCACCCATCTGACAATTTGGCATCCATGTTCTATCTAAAATATTTCAATGCTGACATTTCGGTGATGATCCAATCCCTTGGTGGGAACACTTTGGTGGATGCGTATAACATCGCTGTTAAGGTAGAGAATAATTTTATTGATGCCAAAAATTTATCACCTTGGCCTACTATGACTATATTTGCAGAGTTGTTAGTTCCCACCCAAGAGATAGCTTCTACTAGTGCATCTGCTCCTCCCCAATCTATGTACGCATATCTAAGCACGCCGCAGAACATTGCTTCTACATCTAACTCTTCAAAAGATGAGATGAGTGACATCAAGGAGTTGTTGCAAAACTTCTCAAATGAAATAACTTGTATCAAGTGGCAACAGTCTATGCCTATGGAGCCAACTTTCCAAAATTACCAAGGTGAAAGACCTGGCTACCAACAAAATCAGTTCCAAGGAGGTGCACGCAAAAATACACAGACTCAAACAAATAATCAGATAGTGTCAGTTCCTACTCCACTACAAAATGTTCGCCCAATTTCAAATAGAGAGCTGGTAGTGGGGAAAAATAATCTTGTTAATGATACCAATCCTTGGTGCTTCCCCTGCAACGAAGCACATATGCCCTGAAATTGTCTGTGTGGCAATTTACAACAAAGAGTGGCAAAACAACATAGTCAAGGTGTCCTGCCAGATTCAAGAGGTTATGTATATGCCTCTCTGCAAATGGAAAACATGATACTCACCGCTCAAATGCAAGGAATGTCCTTGGAGAAAGAAATAGATATTTCTCCCAATCACACACTCTTCTCATGGATGGAAGAAGAAGAGGCAGTGTTTGCAAATGATGTTTCCACATTAAAGGCCCTTTAAGTGCAATCATATTATAACACTCACTCAAAGAGGACATTCATAGGTGAACCAGTCACTCAATAGCCCAAAAGTGTTCCCGACCAAGCTCCTAGTACCTCCACAATTGCACAACAATCTCAACCATGTAAGGAGATTGTTATAACAAATTGTAGGGAGCCGAAGTCTTCAAATCTACTATCATTCAATGTGGTGGAACAGTTGAAGAAAGCCTCTACTAATGTATCTATTTGGGATATCTTAGCTATCCTAGAGTAGAAATCATTACTACAGAAGACTCTACTAGAAGATGCAAGCATAGAGCCAATAGAGAAACCATCCAAAGGAAAGGTTGTTGATTCATCGTCTCAAGCCAAATTCCTCAAAAACAATGGAGAGGAAGCTTCTATTGAAAGTAGAGGTAAACCAAAACCAAAACCATTTTTCTTAACTCTCATTGTGGGTAAGAAATTGTTGCACAATTCTATGATTGACTTTGGTTCTAGCACTACAATCATGCAAAATCAGATAGTTGAAGCCTTAGGACTTAGCTATGAACCTTTAAATAGAGGGGTTATGCAGCTTGATGGGAATAAGGTTGAAACTATAGGTGTCATCAAGAACCTCCCCTTGACTATGTTCTCCTGCCCTAGTATCGTAGTCCCACAAGATACCATGATCATTGACGTCCCTCCCATGTTCAGTCTTTGCTTATCATGCAAGTTCACTACCAAGATAGTTGGGTATCTTTCATTAAATTGGTCACACTTAATTCTTAGGACCAAGCATGGAAATAATATGAAGATAGTGTTTGAACCTTTTCATTTGAAACAATAGTAGATGAAGTTGTGATAAATTTTGAGGCTACTCATGCCTCTATCACCAAACATGAGATGCATTGTACTGAGTTACATGAGGATGAGAAGGTGATCAGAGACCAGACTGATGAAGAAGAGGTCCTTGTTAGGTGTCAAAAGTGTAGGTTTTTAAACCATAAGTGGGTGCTAATCCCTTAATACACCTTTGGCCCATGAACAAGGTAAACAAGAGTAATTACCTTCCACTCTTCAAGCTCTGCCAGACCTAGGTGGGTATACCTGAACAATAAGGAATATTTTCAATTGGATATGGTTCCTAGATTAACCAATATACTCACTATGGCATGTGAGGGTACAGTAGATGTAGAGCTTAGATGGCTAATTTCTATTGAGATTAATTGAGAGTTCAAGATTGTGAGTTGTATGTTGTATATAATATCCTAAGTATGACCAATGCCTACTCCTATTGGGTGAATGGAGTGGATGAGTTAATGGTGATTTATGGAATGGATACAGAGTCATAAGATAGGTAATACTATTGTTCAGCTTAACTCGAATTACTGAGCACTTGAGATTTCTGCACCTTGTGCAAATGTGCAAGTATGTTTATCAAAGTCTTCTTCTTTAATAATCCTAGTGATATCTCCTCAAGTTATTGTGAAAGTATGAAAGTATTTTTAATTCTTGAGTTAATGGATGCTAATCAAAAAAACTTCTTTAAAAGGATTTTAACCTTGAGCAGAGACCAATAAAAGTAAACTATCAAAAAGGATTTTAATTCACATCAACTTAGAAACCAATCAACTCTTTCACAAAGTAACATCAAATGTGCTCTGATAAATCATATAGATTTAATTAACTTGAATAGACCACTTTGGAGGCAACAAAGTAACAAATGAGCATTATAATCAACACAGTAATTGAACACGGAAAATGAATTACGGTTTATGAATAGTCTGCTCCATTGTATTACTTCAACATATACGCATTATAACAGAAGTATTTGAAATATGGTCTAGATGGGCCAGTTATGTAATATATCTTCTTATTAATGCCTATTCTAATGAAATAAAATATGATGATGATGACCTCAAAATTGGGCCTTGGTTTCCCTATTTGTATGGGAAGCAACAAGCTTTAGGCCCATATACATAAAAGTCACATTGTTTTATAACTAAAACATAATAAGCATAAACATGAAAATATTAAGATTTTGTTAGTGGATGCACTATAGTTTGTAAATCTCTAGCAAGCACCTGTGGTCATCTAAGACCTGTTCAAGGCTCATGCACCATGATTGTGTATCTAAAACTATCAAACTCTAATCCCTATCATTCCTCTCTTATTTGGCCCATGAAATGAACAAGTTGATCTTTGACAAATGCTCCATGTACCCACTTTTGGCATGAGTGCTTGCATTATGTATGATGTCTTTCATAGCATACTCCAATTCGAAGATTCTCCCAATTTGTTGATGTGTCCTCTTAAGCACTTCCTCTTCATCATTAATTGCATCAAGAATACCTAGTAGATAATGGGAAATTTCATCCTTCAATGTATCTTGATCTTTCAATTGTATTTCTTCAAAGAAATTGGGTAAAGCCATACTTAGTGGCTGACTGAAATCACTCAACTCCTATGTCAGGATATTGTGGAAGTCCATATGAGCTTTCATGAGTTCTTGGTATTCTTGTAGCATAGCAGAGTTATCCTCTTTCTTTGCAATGATATGAGGTTCTACCTCCATCCTATCACTCAATCTGGTGTTTTCTAGTAGTGTTGCATATGTTTTATCATGAAACATGTGCCAAAATTGTTCAACATGTTTGTACATGTCTTTGAATCTCATGCAGACTATTTTTGATGCCATTTCAAAGGTGGTGGTTTTGATCTTTCCCTGTAACACTTCCTATTCCTTTTTCACTTTCTCAAGCCTTCATTTCCAATATGTATTTTCTCACATTGCCTCAAGCACTTTCCTTTCATGTTCAACCAATGGAGAATAGAGCCCTAAAGAAGAAGAAGGCAATGCATCCTTGTAGCTTATCAACTCCTATTTCAACCTTTCAGTTTCTTCTATCAGTCCCTTATTATCCATTACCAATTTCTAAATTTGATCCTTTGTGAACTTGGCCACATTCACATTCAAATAAGCAGTTTCCATGAGATCTATTTCTACTACTCTTTGCACCAAAAGATGTCCAAAAATCTGATCATGATCAACTAGGGACTTGGAATTTTCCCTGGTGGGTAGAGTTCCCATATCTGCAAAGTAGTATTATTAGGATTAAATCTTGATCTAGTGTAGATCTTGTCACCGACTTGATTTGTTGAGTGCAACTTTTTAGTTTTTCTCTTCCAAAAACTATCAAATACAATGGCCAGGCTGATTTCCCATCTTGGAAGCAACATAACCCCAACCTCTTTCAACAATGCTTTTCCTCTCTGAGTAGTCATGTTTTTCATTTTGCTATCAATTTCATTTTAAAGTTCTTTTAAATCATATGCTTCCTTCTCAGGGTCTATGTCCATCAACCTTTCCCTTACAACCTTTCCTTTATATTCATATATAGAAGCTTTAAATTTAGGAGTCTAGACAAAGGTATCATCTGCAATGAACTCTTGACTGGCTCAATGCCTCACATTCTCAAATAGCTCATTAGAAGCTTCAAAGTTTACTACACTCCTTTTGCAGTGGCATTTCATATGGGGGAATGCCAGGAGCATTGATCTGTTTGATTTATTCTCCCTCTTTAGTATCATCTTCAACCATGATTGGGGTATTAACTGAGCTATTATTCATGCCTTTGGCCAAGACCTATGACACTGATCTATTAAGTCTTGACTTAGAGGTCTACTTTCAATTTTTTGTCTCTTTGCTCTTTTCTTCTTTTCTTGCCTCTTTACTCTTGTCTACTTTCAAGCTATATTCAAAAAATTACATTTAGTTGAGCCAAGGTGTACTTACTTGAGTGAATGCTAGAATTTCTGAGCTACTTACTTTTGTCCAACTCCATCCTTTGGATGCTTAGCCACAATGTGCAGTGAATTTTTGTTTCCTAGAGGCTGAATTTATCAAATTTTAGCACATTTGAGCCAACTCTGGTTCATAAATGGTGCTTGCGCCACCCTTCCTATCAACTTCCATATTAATGGCAGTTGTCTCTTCAATGACTTAATCCATCAAATCAATCTGGTGACAATTATTTCATATTTTGTTGATGAGATTGTAATCACAATGTCTATATCTCTCTTTTATATCCTCAACCATCTTTTGAGAAATGTCTAAAAGACATTTAGGTTTCTCTCATCAATATTGCAATGTCTCTTTGATATTTACTTCTTAGTTTTCTCCCTCATGGTCCTTCTTTTTTGTCAATGAGACTAATGGATTTCTCTTGTCAACAAGCCTATGTCTCCTCGATGTGTATCTCTTTCTTCGATAGTGATACCTGTTGATGATGTCTATGTGACTTTGTTATATCAAGGACACCTATGGTCACCTCTCTCTGATGTCCCTTAGTCTCATCGATAACTTGTTCCAGAATGTCGTGGAGACTTTTGATAATGTCTTCTCTATATTTTGGTGTCTCCTTGACATATCATTGTTAGGATGCCAATGAGACCTTATCCAATGTCTATTTGATATCTTTGTGTCTTGTCGATACTTTACTCCTTTAGTTTCAAAGAGACTTCTTTGGTTCTCTCCTCGATATGCTTATGTCTCTTCGACATTGTTGTTTCATTAGTGCTTTTTCCACTGGTGATAATCTATTGGTGTTGATAGATGTTTTTATATTTCTTGAATGTTGACACTTGTATGATTTGTTAATGAGACATATCATATTCTCTTCTTGGCATGTCTAAGTCTCTTAAACATATATCATTCTTTAGGCTAGCGGGAAGACATTTGAATATGTCTCTTAGACATTCAGGAGTCTCATTTACATTTCTTATCAGCCATTTCTGCTAGTGTCAAGGAGACTATGGTGAGACTCTCTTTGATATAGCATTTTCTTGGCAACATTCCATGTGTTCTTAGGTAGGGACTTCACTTCATTGTAATGATGAAGGGCCTTATTTTGGTACTTTATATTAATGTCAATTATTATGAAATGGAGATGGAGCATATGGTGGATATGGGAGGATGAGTGAAAATGGAGGTGTGCAGGACAACCAATGTGGATTTTTTAGCTCCAATAGTGTCTCCAATTGGGGATGAATGAGTGTGAGGTCATTGCAAGGATCCAAAAATGATCTCTTGGATGTAGACCATGAATGAATGTGATTAGATGGAATGAAAATGGGATAAAAACCTAAGACTATTGTGCATGGAAGATTATTATTTTAAGAAGTATTTCAAGAATTGTCCATGCACTAGCAATTCTTGACCTTCTCCTAAACTACTGTGCATGGAAAAATGATTTAAGAAAGGAAGTGTTTCAAGAATTGTCCATGCATTGGAAATTCTTGGTCTCTTCCTAACATGTTTTGTAAATAGTAGGAATCTTCACCTCCTTTTCCAGTGATGACAAAGGGTCCTATCCAGAGAGCTTGAAACTTCCCATGCTTCCATTTATCCGGACACCTTGCATTCCAGAGTAGGACCATAGATCATTTTCTTCAAAATTTTCGTCTTTGGTTCTTTTGTCAAATAAATACTTCATTTGTGATTGTATTTTTGTATTTTTCTCATGGGCCAAACTCACAATTTCATTTAGTTCTTCCAATTGTTCTATTTTGTCCTCCATTGGCTGAGGGATATCTAGGTGTTCTTGAAGTATGAATTTGTATTGGGTAGAAGATTCTACATGGGAATTCTAGCATGTCCCCCATACACTAGTTCAAAGGGTCATCTACTAGTTGATTTCTTCATAGTGATTCTATCTTCCCATACTGCCATTCTCAATTTAGAATCCCATGCCCTTTTGTTTTTGTTTAATATCCTTTTAATAATATTCAAAATATTCTTGTTACTAGATTTGGCCTACCCATTAGCTTGTGGATGATAGGGTGAGGCATATGAAATTTTAATTCCATATGTTTCACAAAATTTCTTGAACTCTTCTTATCTGAAACACATACCATTATCTATGATTAACCACACAGGTGTCCCAAACCTTGTAATAATATTCTCCATCAAAAAATTTGTTACAACTTTTCTAGTGGCTTGTTTTGTTTGAACAACTTCCACCCATTTTGTGAAGTAATCAGTTGCCACTAATATCCATTTGTGACCTCCACTAGATTTTTCTAGTATCTCCCCAATAAATTCAATCCCCCATTGGTTAAAGGGAGCTTCAACATGCATTGGTCTTAGTGGTAATGCTCCTTGATATTTCAATTTTCCAAATAATCTCTGGCAGGCTTCACATTTTCTTACATAGGTGAAAGAGTCATTAAAAACCTTAGGCTAGTAATACCCTACCCTTAAGATCTTATGGGCAATGGTCTTGGCAGAGAAGTTCCCCCCACAAACTCCTTCGTGCATTTCTCTTAATACATGTTTTGCTTGAGATTCATCCAAGCATAATAGTAGTACTCCATCCCTATTTTTCCAGTATAAGTCACCATCCATGAAAACATAATTAGAGGCATGTAACTTCAATGATCTCTTTTGGTTCTAATTCACGTGTTTAGGAAACTTCTAGTTCTTCAAGTAATACATTATGTCAATGTACCATGCAGTATTCTCTATGCTTGCAATCATGGTTTCCTCTTCCCCTAAGTTACAAATTTGGGATGCTTCCAAATTTGACTCAGCCATTAGCTTGGATAGGCCTTTCCCTCTTACTAGCTTGGTGATTTGAATTTGAATATCAAATTCTTAAATCCTATTGATCCACTTGCACCTTCTCCTTGTGACTTCGGTTTGTACAAACACATCTTTGACAACAACATTAGGGACATATGCAATTATTTTTGCTCCTACCAAATAGGGTCTAAAGGCTTTTACTACATTGACAAGAGCATATGCTTGTTTCTATGTGATATCATACTTTAACTCAACTCCTTGGAGGGATCCACTAAAGAAGGAATGGGTTGCTCATACCCTTCATCATTCTTTAGTAACATCACTGTTGTAATGGTGTGGTATGAGGCAAATGAAAAAATTTGAAAAGGATTACTGAAATAAGGGGATTTTAACACTGGGGCCTCTTTGATTTCCCTTTTTATAGATAAAAATGCATCAAGTGCTTTTGCAGTCTTGTTAATTTCAGCCCCTTTCTTCAACATCTTTGAGATAGGTTTGACAATTTCAGAAAAATTTGACATGAATCTTCTAACAATGTTTATTTGTCCAAAGAAGGACTAAATGGCCTTAATAGTTTTAGGAATATGGATCTTATCTATGGCTTCCACTCTCTCTAGATCAATCCTAACTCCTTCCTTGGATACTATGTATCCTAATAACTTTCCCTTTGTTATAGCAAAATGACATTTTTTAGGATTTAGAGAAATGCCATATTCTAGTGCTTTAAGGAAAATCTTCTCAAGGTGTGCAACATGGTCCTCTTCTTTCTTATAATATGTAGTGAGATCATCTTGGTATACTACCATTATTGTATTGATAAAATCAACAATAGCAACCTCCATAGCTTGTTGGAATGTGGCACCAGCATTTGTTATCCCAAATGGCATCCTTACGTACACATATGTACCCTAGGGGGTAGTAAATGTAGTCTTATATTGTTTTAATTCCTTCACCTTCACCTGGTTATACCATGAAAATCCATCCATCATGGACAACATTTCACAACCTATCATCCTCTACAACATGGCCTCCATATTTGGGAGTGGGTAATTATCTTTGAGGGAAGAAACATTCAAATTTCTAAAGTCCACACATAACCTTATGTCTTCATTTTTGTTTCTAATAGGAACCAAGTTTGAGACCCAAGTAGAATTCCTGATAGGTTGATGATACCTCCCTCCTTGAGCTTCATAGGTTCCTCATGCATTTTAGGCTCCAAAGTTGGTTTTATTGGTCTCTACTTTTGTCTAAAGGGTTTTACATTAGGTTTAAGTGGAATCTAATGTTGAAACAAATCTTCCCTGTATGCTTTAAGATCATCATAAGGCCATCTAAAGGCACACTTATACTTCCTCAATATTGCAATCAACATCTTTCTGATTGTGGGGCTTATCTTTTTTCTAATGTATACTTTCTTTGGTGCTAATTCAATGCCTAGATTGATCTCTTCAATGTCTTCCCTTCTTATTGGTTTTTTTTTCATGATTTCTTGATCATTCCCATCAAACACTCTTTCCAATACCACCAACACTTTAGGAATCTTGTTTATCTTGAGTTGCACAACTTCCTAACCAAATATAGTTTGCTTGTCATCTACTTCTTCCACAAATGCATTAAAACCAATCTATTGTGCCTCATATTGACCAATCCAATGCAAGAACTTGATCAAGTCAGTATCATCATTGAAAACTTGCAAATTGTAGATGTTGTTAGGGATAGCTAGCCTAGTCTTAAGTTCAACTTGTGAAATTCCTGCTAAAGTAGTATCATCCCTTTTCAAGGCTACATTCGCCAAGAAATCAACCATTAGATTTTTAGACCTATCTATCCACTCAATAGAGAAAGAATCAAATAGCTCAATAGTGCCCCATACAACATTTTTGTATTGCTTCAACCTTTTGTTCTTTGTGGAATATTTTGATCTCACTTGTGAAATAACTAGTTTAGAATCTCCTAGGACATTTAGTAGTTTAATCTTATGTTTAGAAACCATGTTCAAACCTATCAGAAGGGCTTCATACTCTGCTATATTATTTGTGCACTCAAATGTTAGTAGGAATGAATATTTGAATGTTGTTCCTTTAAGTGAAATGAAAAAAATTCCCACCCCATTTCCTTCTCTACTACAGGCTCCATCAAAGTACATTTGTGATATGCCATGTTGATTCTTTGAAACATCCCTGGAAATTGGATATGTGTTTAATAATTCAGGGTTTGAGTGTTCAATTCTAAAACTCCCCAAGTCTAAATCATAGAAGAAATTCACTTGATTAGGGTCAAACAGTTCAATGACATGTTCAGACCTAGGCTCCCTATATAATTTGACTTATTTCCCATTCACTGGAATTGTGGCATAGGATAGATCTAATTGAACATTCTCACTAACTTTTGCTATCCATTGCCTTGATAGTAACATCCCATGCTAGGGGGAGTATCTACCATTGTAATATCTATTTTGTATGTAGCCTCTAGATATGATGTCATCTTCAGTTCTACGTCCCATATTAATCCTACTACAAGGACTGATCTATTATCCATGGCATTTTACACATAAACCTAGCTCCTTCCTCACAACCAGGGGCATGATGTTGATTGCTACCCCTAAGTCAATCATACAATTCTTCACTAGCTTGTTGTTGATTACCAATGTAGTGTAAAATGGATCTATTTAGGAGGGATTCTTTGTGAGTGTATCCCCCAAATATATCTCTGGTTCCTTTGTAATTTCCCTTTCCACAACATTTAATTCTTTCTTCTAATCTTTTTGCTTCTAGGATGTGTTGATCATTTTGAGGGTTGTATGTCTAAATGCATCAATCTTCATTAGCTCCATTAAAGGAACTATCATTTTTGTTTGATCCAATGTCTGAGCCATGTTGAATGAAGGGGTAGTGATCCCTTGTTCATTCTTCTCAGTTTTAGTGATTATTTTCCTTCATTTTGGACTTTTTCATCTCTTGTTATTTTCTCAAGATCAATGTCTGCATTCTCCTTTTGAGCATCTTTTTGAGGTCTCTTCACTTCACCCTTCATTTGATCAAATGAGGTACTCTCCTTGTTCTTCTATTCTTTGATGAACATGCTTCTTGGTTTCTCCTAATCTCCCTCTATGGGTTTACTTCTCAGATTATATCTCTTCCCTTTTTTGCCTCAGCCACAACTTTTTTTTGTTATAGCCCTTTTTCTTCCTCTCATGGAGTTCTCAGTTGAAACTAAGGTGTTGCATTGTATGTGCATGTTGCCTCCTATGGGTTTTCTTTCTGATAAAAAAACACTTCCTGTTCCATATTCACATTATGTTTCTAATTGTCAACATTGTATTCATATCCCTCTTTAGAAGAGGAGTATCCTTCCTCATTTTGACAAGACCTCCATCTTAGCATATTCATATTGTGACCATCCCTGTCTTGCTCTTGTGACCATTCATCTTGACAAGCCTGAGCTACTACACCATGTTCAAGGTCATGGGGTCTATGGCAAGGTGAACACCATGGTGTCATGTCTATTGCATGGGCCCCATGCTTCTTCAAAGGATCACGAGTCTCCTTCCAATTTGATATTTCCATTGGTTTTCCATCTTTCCAAGTAGTATTGTAGGGCATGTCATGTAGTCTGGGTCTTTCATTTTTATATTGATTCTCCTTTCTATTTTGGGGAGGATTAGGGTTTTGTGGGATCCTAAGGTTGTCCCTTTTTCCATTCATGTATGCAACCTTTCTATTATTTTCAATGGTTAAGGTTTCCTTTTGTGATTCAGTAAAACTTCTAGGGCACCTGTTTCTGAGATCATATCTAATTTTTGGATCAAAGGCCTTTAGATAAATAATCAGAGCTGTAGGATCGGTCAATTTGGATCCATGTGGTATTTTATTATAGATCATGGACAACTTTGATTGAAATCATAAACTGACTCATTCCGGTGTTTCTAAATACTTATTAGTTCATGTAGAGAAAACTTAGGAGCACACTGATTTCCATACCGTTCTAAAAATTGATTATGAAATTCTGCTATAGAGGTGATTGAAGCATTGAGCAAGTTGTTAAACCTATCCCTTGCTTCTTCAGTTAGGGACATAATAAAAAACCTAATGTTTACAGCCTCATATTCCATGCCTATGTCTTGTACAAAGACATTGAAGTTTCTGTTGTGTTCTTTAGCTGTTGTGACATTATTCCCTGTGAACTTGGGAATAGTGTTTCTCCAATTGCTATCAATTGGACCCAGATACAATTGGTATCCTAATAGATCAAATTGTCTACTTATGCTCATGGGGTTCAGTGGATAAGGATTTTGGGGTGGTGGAATGGGGTAATACTATTATCCTTGCTGAGGTTGTTGATACATATTTTGTTGGGGATTACGTGGAGGGTATTGTTGTGGGACATGATGTTGGGGAATGTATCTTTGTCCAGGTGGTGGAATGTTGGTATTCTGTGATGGTGTATTTTGTGGTACATGGTGTTGCATAGGCTGATTTGTTCTTCCAACTGTGTTATGAGGTGTTCTTGAGGAACTAGGACCACCTATGTTTTGAGATGACCCTTGTATGTTGGTATTGGTTTCTTTTCTATGAAGTGGGATATATTTGGGTGGTTTTGGTGCATTAATATCTAATTGGGATAGTTGATGACTCAAACCAAGACTCTTTTTTATTAGTTGTTGTCTTTCCTTGAGCTCTTTTTCCTACCATTGTATGTAATATTTTATTTCTTGAGTGGTCATCCCCTCAAGATCCTTAAAAGAATGACTTGTAGAGGCATGTCGGGCTTCTCCTTCTTGTTGTGATGAAAATTTCTGATCATAATCCCTTTGTATTTTTTATCCTTTTTCCTTCAATTGAGAAACAAATTCATCTATTTTCTATGGATCCACGTTGAAGTAAACAAGATAATTGCTACTCCCTTGTCCTAGTGGAGACTGAGGATCCTTGAATGGGTTATCTTCATGATGTTCTGATCCATGTAGTGGGTCAAAGCTATTATGAAATGTTGGTGGTTGTTCAAAGACATTCTCTTCATCACTAAATGGTGTTTCCTATTTTTTAGATGCTGCTTTGTTCTTGTTTATATCTAACTTTGAAGTAGGGAACCCATGTTTATCTGTCCACCTAACAATGTTCTTCTTGGGGATTTCCTAATGCAAAGATCTTCTACCATTCATGTTAGATGATATGGTATATCTTTGATGTCTATGGTCTATTCTTTATGACCCGATGTTTACTTTATCAGTCATAAAACTTCTTTAGAGTTGCCACCTACCTTTTCATGAGTGGGACGATTTAGGATTTTGAATGATTTTTTTCTTTTCCCATCAAGGTCCCTAACTTATTATGATTCTTTTGAAAGAATCTATGATGGAAGTATTAGGTTCAGAATTGGCTTGATCCCCAAGAGAGTCACCAATCTATTAGGTCTCAAAAGTGAAAGTTTTTAAACCATAAGGGGGTGTCAATCCATTAATACACCTTTGGCCAGTTAACAAGGTAAACAAGACTAATTACCTTCTGCTCTTTAGGCTCTACTAGACCTAGGCGGGTATACCTAAACAATAAGGAAAATTTACAATTGGATATGGTTCCTAGATTGAGAAATCTACTCACTATGGCATGTGAAGATGGAGTAGATGCAGAGTTTTGATGGCTAATTTCTATTGAGAGTAATTGAGAGTTCAAGACTACAAGTTGTATGTTGTATATAATATCCTAAGTATGACCAGTGCCTACTTCTATTAGGTGAACAGAGTGGATGAGTGAGTGGTGATTTTGGAATGGATATAGAGTTGTAAGATAAGAAATTGTACTATTCAACTTAACTCAAACTACTGGGCACTTGAGATATTTGCACCTTGTGCAAATTTGCAAGTATGTTTATCATAATGTTCTTTTCTAATAATCCTAGTGTTATCTCCTCAAGTTACTGTGAAAGTATGAAAGGATCTTTAATTCTTAAGCTAATGGAAACCAATCAAAACAAATTCTTTAAGAGGATTTTAACCCTGGGCAGAGATTGATTAAAGTAAACTATCATAAAGGACTTTAATTTGCATCAACTTAGAAACCAATCAACTCTTTCACACAGTAACATCAAATGTGCTTTGATAAATCATGCATATTCAAATAACTTGAATAAAACCACTTTGGAGACAACAAAGTAATAGATCAGCATGAAAATCAACACAGTAATTGAACACTAAAAATGAATTACGATTTACAAATAGTCTGCTCCATTTATTACTTCAAAATATAAGCATTATAAAAGAAGTCTTTGAAATATGGTATGGATATGGGAAATTTTGCAATCTATCTTCTTACTAATTCCTATTATGATGAAATGAAATGTGATGATCATCAAAATCGGGCCCTGGTTTCCCTATTTGTATGGGAAGCAACAAGTTTGAGGCTCGTTTACAAAAATTCAGATTGTTTCATAACCAAAAGATAATTAGCATAAACATGAAAATATTAAGAGTTTGTTAGTGGATGCATTGTAGTCCATTAATCTCTAGCAAGCACCCATGGTAATCTAAGAGCTATTCAAGGCTCATGAACCATGATCAAGTATCCAAAATGGTCAAACTCTAGTCCCTGTCACTCCTCTCTTACTTGGCTCGTGAGATGAACAATTTGATCTTCAAAAAATGCTCTGTATACCCACTTTTGGCATGAGTGTATGCATTATGTATGATGTCTTTCATAGAATACTCCAATTCAAAGATTCTTCCAAATTTTTTATGTGTCCTCTTAAGAAATTCATCTTCATCATTAATTGCATCAAGAATTACTGGTAGATAGTCGTCTATTTCATCCTTCCATGTATCCTGATCTTTCAATTTTGTTTCTTCAAAGAAATTGGGTAAGGGCATACTCAGTGGTTGATTGAATAACTTAACTCTTATGTCAGAATATTGTGGAATTCCTTATGAGCTTTCATGAGTTCCTGGTATTCTTGTAGCATAACAAAGTCATCCTCTTTCTTTACAATGATCTGAGATTCTACCTCCTTCATTCTATCACTCAATCTGGTATTTTCCAGTAATGTTGCATATGTTTTATCATGAATATGCCAAATTTGTTCAACATGTTTATACTAGTCTTTGAATCTCATGTAGACTATTTCTGATGCCATTTCAAAGGTAGTGGTTTTGAGCTTCCCCTTTAATTCTTCTAGTTCCTTCTGCAATTTCTCATGCCTTTGTTTCCAATATGTATTTTTTGACATTTCCTCAAACACTTTTCTCTCATGTTCAACTAGTGGAGAATTAAGCCCCGAAGAAGAAGGTAGTCTATCCTTGTTGTTGATTATCTCTTGTTTCAACCTTTGATTTTCTTCTATCAATCCCTCGTTCTCCCTTACCAATTTATGAATCTAAGCCTTTTGTGAATTTGGCCACATTCACATTCAAATCAATAGTTTCTATGGGATCTGTTTCTCCTACTCTTTGCACCAAAAGATGTCCAAAAATATGATCATGATCAACTAGGGAAGGATTTTTCCCTAGTGGATAGAGTACCCATATTTGAAAAGTAGTATTATCAAGATTAAATCCTCATCCAATGTAGATCTTGTCACCAACTTCAACTTTTAAGTGCAAGGTTTTATTTTTTCTCTTCAGAAAACTATCAAATACAATGGATAAGCTGATATCCCATCCTAGAAGGAGCATAACCCTAGCTTCTTTCAATGATGCTCTTCCTCTCTCAATAGTCATGTTTTTTATTTGTCTATTAATCTCATGCTGAAGTTATTTTAAAGAATATGCTTCTTCATTAGGGTCAATGTCCTTCAACCTCTGCCTTACTACTTTTCCTTTATATTCATATATGAAAGCTTTAAATTCAGGAGTCTAGACAAAGGCATCATCTATAATGAACTCTTGACTGGATCGAAGCCTCACATCATCAGATAGCTCATTGAAAGCTTCAAAGTTTACTACACTCCTTTCCAATGGTATTTCATATGGGAGAAAGACAGGAGCGTTGATTTGTGTGACTTATTCTCCCTCTTCAACATCATCTTCAACCGTGATTAGGGTATTAACTAAGAAGCTTACCTCTAGGGTAGGTTGTGGTGACTAGTGGCCCAATGGTGTTATATTTTCCACTTGCCTCCTAGGGCCAACACTTACTCTCCTCTCAAATTCCACCAGAGGTACATCTTTTATTAATTCTTCCTCATGCTGAAGAAATTGCTCAATTATTTCCATGGGGTCTTTGATTTCATGAAAATATTCCACATATGATGGATTAGTGTTCAATCTCTAGGCCTTAGCCATAACAATTCTATTGTATGTATTTTCTCTCATGATCGCGTGACTATCCTCACAATTCTTGATAACATCATCAACATCAAACTCATGATCATATCCTTTCAGTTTTTGAGAAATTTTGGCATCATATATAAAGTGTTGAGGGTCAAAATTCTTCCTCTTATTTCCAACCAGCAAGCCATAATATTTTAACTTGCTTCCAACCAAGTCATACCTTGAATCAACAATAATGGTGAAATCACCAAAGAAAAGAGTAGAAGGAATGAAGGTTTTCCTTCCATTACTTTTCAGATGCATAAAGGCTGAATAAGAAAATTGTCTTATAATCTCAAGATAAGCAACTCTATCCACAAAGTCTTAGGCAGCAAATATGGTGCTACCTCAAATCCATAGACTCTAATGATAGTACAATTTGAAAATGTGTACCAATCTCCCCAATTGTGGTTTATCTTTCCATCATGGCCTTTCTCCTTTGGTTGGAGAAACCACTCTAATTCAGGGGATAAATTATAATCACATTTATGGCTAAGCAATTTATATGAGGGTTTGACAAAATGCTCCTCGAAATACAAATAGTGGGATCTCCCACATCTACTATCCTAGATTGATGTCCACATTTTCACTGGTCTATAATTACCATTACTATCTATATCGTTTACTCTCAATTATTCTCCCCATATTCCCATCACTTGGCCCTCATAAAGAATCATATGCATGAGAAGTGAATAGTGCTTGAAATTGATAGTTTCACTATTGTTCTTAATAGCATTAAGAGCACTATTAATGGCCTCTGATAGATAATCTACATAATCATAGGGCCTAGCATCTTGAATTTTAATGTCCATGGCTAGAACCATAGGAGCTATAGTCATGTTAGAAAGGGCCTCAATTCCAAATAATTGGCTAGCTGAATAGTATGTGAACTGATAATATTCTTCAAACATTTTGACAGAAAATGGGGGTTTTTCATTGCTAGCAAACCTCATAGGTTGATTTCATGGACCCTTGGGTTTGTGTAGAGGTAGCTTCCACCTCTTGTAGCTCATATCCATAGAGTGATACTCCTCCAACAAGTCTCTCAACGATAATTTCATTTTCAAAGAAGTGTCCAATTGTAAAACCATAAAAATATAATCCCTTGTTATGATCATAAACTATGACCCATCATGCAAATGAATTTCCCTTGTTTTGGGATTACAATTATTTTCCAGTGCTTTAATTAATTCTACGTTCACAAAAACATTTGACCTTACTAGTTTCCCTTAATTCAAATTCCATGGGTTTAAGATCGGGCTATATTTGTATTTCTTCCTATAATGATACATGAACAAATCATAGGTTCTTTGTGGAGTCCATACATCTCCCAAATTTTTATGATTGTCTTCTAGGGTCTCACATGATGTGTTTAACTGAGCTATTCTTTGTTCCTTTGGCCTAGACCTGGGACACTGATCTATTAAGTCTTGACTTAAAGGTCTACTTTCAGTTTTTGTCTCTTTGCTCTTGTCTTCTTTGGGGTTTTATCCATTTTAACGTTGAGTGAATGTCATAATTTCTGAGCTACTTTCTTTTGTCCAACTCCGTCCTCTGGATGCTTAACCACAATGTGTAGTGAATTTTCATTTCTTAGAGGGTTCATTTATTAAATTTTAGCATGTTTGAGCCAGCTATGGTTCCTAAATGGCATTCGTGCCACCCTTCCTATCAACTTGTGTATTAATGGCAGTTGTATCTTCGATGACTTAATCCATCAAATCAATCTGGTGACAATTATTTCATATTTTGTCGATGATATTCTAATCACAATGTTTATATCTCTCTTTGATATCCTTGGCCATATTTTGAGAGATGTCTAAGAGACATTCAGGTTTCTCTCATCAATATTGCAATGTCTCTTTGATGTTTACTTCTCAGTTTGATCCCTTACGATCCTCTTTTTTGTTGATGAGACCAATGGATTTCTCTTTCCAACAAGCCTATGTCTCCTCGATGTGTATTTATCTCTTCCCTCAACAGTGATACCTTTTGATGATGTCTATGTGACTTTGTTATGTCACGGAGACCCATGGTCACCTTTCTCTGACGTCCCTTAGTCTCATTGATAACTTGTGCCAGAATGTTAGGGAGGATTTTGATAATGTCTTTTCGATATTTTTGTCTCTCCTTGACATATTGATATATCTCTATGTCTTTCCAATACTTTACTCCTTGAGTGTCGAAGAGACTTCTTTGCTTCTCTCCTCAATATGCCGATGTCTCTTTAACATTGTTGTTTTGTCAGTGCTTGTTTCCACTAGTGATTTACTATTTATTTTATGATAATATTTTGGTGTTTGAGAGATTTTTTTTTGTTTCCTGAATGTTGACACTTGTATGATTTTTTGATGAGACATGTTAGATTCTCTCCTCGACATGTCTAAGTCTCTTATAAATATCGCTCTTTATGTTGGCAGGAAGACATTTGATTATGTCTTTAGACATTTGGGGGTCTCATCTGCATTTTTTATCAGCCCTTTTTGATTGTGTCAAAGAGACCATGGTGAGACTCTCTTCGATATGGAATTTTCTTGGTGACATGCCATGAGCTACTAGGAGAACATTTCATGTAGGAACTTCACTTTATTTTAATGATCAAGGGCCTTATTTTGGTACTTTATATTAATTCCAATTATTATGAAATGGAGATGGAGCATATGGTGGATTTGGGAGGATGAGTGAAAATGGAGGTGTGTAGGACAACCAATGTGGATTTTTTAGCTCCAACAAGTTGTAGCACAAGTGTGTTTAGTCTTGGTGGTTGGTGGCCAAGAACTCTCATAATTTTGTACATAAATTCATCATGGAATATCGCATAATTTAAATTCTTACATTTGTTGTCCCATTTATAACACCATCGTTGCACTGGTAGAAAATTCCCCTACTTGTCAATCTTACCCAAACACATCCTTTTGCTCCATCTATCTTTATTTTGGTATAATATCAGGTGGCATAACAAAGAATATTTCCTGAATGTTATGGGGGTTCTATTTTAACTAACTTGCAAAAATAATTCATGCAATGCTCTCTCAAGATATGAGGCAAAATCATATTCAATTTTTGTCTTAGGGTTTTGGATCATCATAGCCATCATCATTAAACTAATTGGAATTCGCTCTTCTACATCTATCCCAAGTACTGGATAGAGAGAAAAGTAGGTTTTCTTGAAGTAGAATTGGAAATCTAAGACATCAAATGGTTCAATAGTAGAAGGGGATATAGGAATCACCCTATTGTGCACACCCCTTTTCATGTAAATGGTGACTTCATCACTTCTATGGGTTCTTCTCAGTCTAGTATATTCGTCTTGACTTGTTTGAAAATCAATTTTAGTTAGGGCTTGTTTGTTTAGGTCAAAACATTGAATGATGGACGCTTTAGTCAACACAACTAATGGTGAACCATCTAGAAATATCATAGACCTAGTAGAAGGATGATAACTCTAAGCCAATACTCTGATGAACTCTACATACATAAAAACATTTGGGACAATTAACTTGGAAAAATATAATGCCCATGGATTTGACACCAAAATCTTGCCCTCCCTTTTGTCATAAAAGTACCATAACAGTTCCCACCTGGAGATAGGGATAAGGGCGTCTCTACAGCTGCGATCCACATCATTAAAAACTTTCTTAAATCCTATCTCAATTGATTCAGGGAGTATATCTAGGATAGACTGTTGTAAGGACCTCCTTTTAACCTTAGATTCTTCCTTTCTAGTTTCAAGTTCTTTCTTCTTGGGTGGCATGATGTCCCTTTTAGTTTTAGTTTCTTTCTTCTTGGGTGGCATGATGTTTAAATATCTTACTTCTCCTATACTTTTGAAATGAAAAATTCCAAACAATCTTGTACTCGTAAAAATTAATTCACAGTTTAACTATCTTACTTCTCCTATACTTATGAAATGAAAAATTCCAAACAATCTTGTACTCGTAAAACTTAATTCATAATGAGTTCTGTGAAATTACCGAGGTTACGATGGTTGCAAAGCTTAATCTCCTCAAACTCCTAGCTCCATGCTCGATAATTTTGTAAATGAGTGCAAAGAGAATGTCAAATTCTTGGTTTAATGGCTTCTGAGCTCAGTCATGTCAACATTAATATCAACCTTATGCCAAATATTTTGCTCATAGTTTGAGTTTGAACATGCACCATTGATTTTACAAGATGGGATGGTTGATGTGATTCATGCATTTAATACTACTTTATCGCCACCACTTTCTATAACAGCCATGGGATAGAGGGGTATAAACTGCTATACCACATGCTTCTTTGCATTTCATCATGAGGTAGCGGGATCCTTACCTCTACACTGCAAGCTTGACATTTTTAACCTCTGGTACTATGGTTTAGATTAACAATCGCATATGGCTTACCGCCATACCACATGCTTTGTCACATCCTTTCGCGGTATAGCGTTTCATACTGCCTTACCACATGCCTTTATGATCTTCCTCTCGGGATGGTGGGTTACCCTGCTATATCGCACCCTTCATTTTTCCTTCTCATGGCATGGAAGTTTATGATGTATTTAAATTCTCTCATACCGCCCAACTGCATCCTCATCATAATACTTCCGTGGTATGGTGGTAAATATCTTCATGTTGCCTATTACACATTGCCAGCTTGCCAAGGGTTCAAATTACTACTGAGGGATCATGGTAACAAACTGTTAAGGGATTTGGAATTTTTTTAGCTATACATGTTTTTTCTTAAGTATATATGATGAATTTTTGGCTTTGTATAGGTCTTTTAGTGTTAGTCAGACCTAAAAAATTTATATTTTTGTTTACAGTGGGGAGGCTTAGTCAAAAATAAAAAGGAATATAAGGGTCAAGGCTCAAGTCATGGAGCTCAAGGTTAATTGTGATGATGGAACTAGGAATTTTTTATGTTCTAACACACCTCATGATGAACTAGACTATTTTTTTCCTTCATCATGCTTGTGTTATGTTTTTATGAGTTCTTCTCTTGTGAATATATCCCTACGGAAAATTTGTCTGATACTTGTAATTGTAAACATCTTCTTGGTTTTTTACTGAAAATTCTTTTTAATCTGTAAAATGAATTCTATTTTAAGTTTCCATTTGCAGTTATTAGTGGATTGGAAAGTCAACAGTTATCAACTCATGAACTCAATAATTTTTTACTGATTCAAGTTGTTGATTTATACACTATTGTTTATTTGGACTTCAAGAAATGAAGAAAAGGACTATAAGGCACAAATTAGATGTTAGTGATCATAATGATGAAATTCCAGTGACAGAATATGAGCATGCACATAGTGAAAAAGTGGCCAAGAATAATGAATATCTATTGATTCTTGGTTTGACAAGGCAAGTTGTAAATCCACTAAGTAGTATATTATTTGTTTAACAGTGTTTAATGAAATTTTATAGGCAAGAGCTTTATGTATGTAAGACATAATTGTTGAGAAGTTGTTGAAGATGATTTAGCATTGTTGTCATTAATGTCAAAACCTAGATCTAGAAGGTTTTGTTTTAGATGATATATAGACTTGATCTATCCTATCGAGTGCTATGATGTTACGTAGTATGGATATTATCCTTGATTCAGATATGACAGTACTTCTTTTTGGGACATATGTTGAATTCAGTTAATGCAGTATAATGAAGTCTAATCTTTTGATGTTGGCTGATGTGCTCAAAGCTTGCTCTGGGTAACTTTTGCTAACTAGGTAACTTTTGCTCTCCAGAAAATCATGTAGCATGTTACAAGTTTTGGTATGTCAAATTGTCTTTCTCCGCTTGATACTGAAATTGATGCTGATCAATATTTGGTATTGGTTGTGGCATTTCTATCAACTCTGAAATATATTTCATGTGGTCCAAAGTTTTCTATCTTCTGGTAATTATATTATGTAAAGAACCTATCTTATGTATGACCTATTCATGGGTCCCTTGGTTACATGGTAAGAATATTTTTATGTGGAACCTATCTTTTGGGTCCGGTGTTAGCGTGCAAGGTCTTATTGAATATTTCAAGGTTGTTCCTCATGCCGACATTCCTTGTGGTGATCTAAATTCAAATGATATTTGGCTGACTTAGAAGACTATGAAGATATTGTGTGTGGCTGACTTATTTTGTTCTATGGGCTTACATATATATAGAGAACATATTTTTGATTGAAGAAGATATAGAAGCATAGAAATAGTATGATGTATGCGAACAAATAAAAAGGTGTGAAGGAAGAAGTAATCTATTTTGTAGAGTTTGTGCGAAGATGTGCAGAATTTTTTTATCAGATCTATTGCAAATAGATATAGTGCTCTTAACCAAAACTAAATTCATGCATATGTAGATGTAACTTAATTAGTTCACTTTTGTTAGTGAGACTATTTTGTAATCTATTGTATTAGTTAGGCAATGAGCCCACCAGAAGTGAACCACCCTACAGTGAGCATTTTAGCAATGAGCCCTTTGTAAAAATCACCTTAACTGGTGTCACTTTAACCAATTATTTAAAACTAATAATTAGCATTCTCCAAGGTTTTTCCCTTCTTCCATTTCTATGTAAATTTTGTTGTTCATTGTGCATGGTGTTGATATTTTCTTTCATGTTCATTTTTGTTAGTTGATTATCTGATTGATTTATGTTTTCTCTAGATTGATTAAAGTTAAGAAAAAAAAATTCAGATAACTGATTCACCCCCCCTCTTAGTTATCCAGACTGTTCAACAATTGGTATTAGAGCTTGGTCCCTTGGAGATAGAGCTTATCTGCTTAAGGGAGATCTTATGAGTTTCAACAAGATGGAAAGAGCTTATCAATTTGAGGAAGAACTAAAGATAATGTTATATGATATGAAAAGCACAAAATTTGAAAATGAAGAATTAAAAGAAAATCTCAAAGAGGAAAATACTTGTATCGCAAAGCTAACAGAGCAAATCCAAAAATTCAAAGCAAGACACAAAGAGGTTAGCCAAGAATTAAAAGATTTAAAGGAAAGCATTGTGGATTTAAAGCAAAAAATAGAAGAATTGAAAAAATAACTGATGAAAATCTCAAGGATACCATCAAACAGAAATTAGAAGAAAATGAGAAGTTAGATCAAGAATTAAGAAGGCTGAAAATAGAAGCAAGAGTATGTGAAAGTAGCATGATTCTAGATCAACTTTTGTCCCTATAGAAATGTCACAAGGATAAAGGAGGAATTGGATTCACTGGTGAAAGATCAAATAAGCTACTATAGGTTCAATCAGAAAAGCTTTGAAGAAGATCAATATAGTGTTACCAATTTTTTGCCACAACTTGATTGGCAGAGCTGCTGAACAATATTACATCTTAAGGTGAAATTGCAGTTTAAGTTTAAGTGTTGTTTGCATCTGTTTATCATTATTCATCAAGTGACAGTTGTGCATTTAAAAGAAGAATAGAGTTTCAGAATGCTATTCAGATATTCCAGAATTAAATGAAGTACAAATTGAGCATATAAACAACAGAGCATTTTTAATGCTTTCATTTATTTCATGAAAAGATTCATATTTACAAGGCTTCATTTGATTGCAAGAATCAAAATGATATTACAACATGCATTTAAATGCATTTTCTTTTCAAATGAAAAGCAAGAATGAAATCAAATATCCACACAAGCCGTGGATGTGACTGTCACAATGTATCATTAACATACATTATACTATTGAAGATGCGAAAAATAAAACATATAAGTAAACAACATAATCATCATTGCCTGTTTTGGCGATGGTTGACGATGTATGGTGTACCTTGTCTTCTGGCTCGTTGAACTATAAGAGAAAAGAGGGGTGTCAATGGCTCTGATTATGAAGTAACCTATATGAGACACCCACAATAGTACAACCTACTATTAATTATGCATTGAAACAATCAATCAAGTGCAAGAGGAAATGAGTTGAAGGAGAAATGTCATGATCATCATATTCTATTTTTATTCTAACATTGTTCATTTCCTTGTGCAGGTATAGGGAAAATCACGAAGCTGAGCATTATTTGAAGACCAAGCATGTGGAGAAAAACGGGCTCCCACAAGGGTAGAGCTTGACATGTTGCCCAATTCATCACAATGGGATGATTTAAAGATTACATCATATATTCATCAAAAGAAATGAGTTACAACTGAAAGATTAAACATAATTATCTATCAAGCTATTAAACCAACTGTGCATTCATAATGACCAGGTTAATATGTTCTAAAGGCTACAGGTGAACAGTGAGTTTAACTCGCTCAATTAATTCAGCTGAGTACATTTATATCAAACCTTGATGTATAATTCATGATTCTTTGTTCATCATAATCATACATGTCATACAAGTTCTAGCTCATCAGTATTATTTTCATAGTCAAGGACGGTGAATAGGCATACATTAAGCCTTAATAAGGAGTTTTGTTTTGATTTTCATCATAAAAGAGAATAGATTTAAAGAACAGTTTAATAAGTGGGACATAAAAATGCATGAAGAGTACCATGTTGAAGCTAAAGAGTATGAAGGACTGACAGTCCATTCAAGTGACAAATGAATAACCAGTTCCAGTTGACCGATAAGCAAATACAACTTTAAGAATCACAAGGTGAGAAATGTTGTTCCAGAACGACAAAGAAATGATAACAGTTTCTTTCCAGAAGGTGTTCTGAGGTGTTAGTTATGCATAGGAACTGATGAGTAGAGGTAGTCCATAGTGTTGCAATGTTTCAATCTAAAATCTCTACGAAGTTCAAGAGAAAAAGGCGAAGGTTGTTGTGTGTTAGAGTAAGGAATCCAAAGGAACAGTGTTGTGTACACAATTTTGACAAGAATTTAAACACATAAGGGTTATTTTCAGAATGAGCAGATTATGCATGGAATAAGTAATATACAAATTCAGTCAAAGGTAAATTCTGTGTGGAAAAGGAAACAACATGAACTCATATGGATGTAGTTCAAACAAGGGATGCATTTCCAGAATTTCATAAGTCTATGGTTCATTTTCTTCATGAAGAGACAAACACAGAATCATGCTGAAAGTAAGAAATTCGAATGCTTTAGAAGCCTAGTTTTACATGATTAATTGAAAATGCAAAAATTGGAGAGAGGTCAAACCCAGTTTTAATAACAAATGCCAAGTATGGGTTTTTGCAACTGAAAGTGCAAAAGAGACTATGTTGGTTGAGCTAAGTTGCATGAGAATATTAAAGATAACAGATGTGTTTCTAGCTCACCATTTGAGTCTTCTTTTCAAAATAGAATATCAAAGTAAGGCATCGCTTGCAATGGGTCGTGCCATAAACTAAATACAACAAATATACAGTTTTTTTCACCATTTCCAATCATCCATGTGGGTATTCTTATCTCAACAACAAAGTAGCTTGTTCTATCAACCTAGTTGAGAATTTTGTGTGAGGTAACGGGTATACTGGTGGGATTTTATTCTTGGGTCAAGGTTCAGAATACATAAAGCCATGAAGTTTTACATTTCCAGTGATACCCATGAGAGGCCTTGTTAAGTAGATAACAAGAATAAATGCAAAGAACGGGTGGTCGAACTCCGCAAGAGAAATCAAAATAGATGCATTTTCTTCAGGATATACAAATACCCATGTCGTTCTTTTGTTTCAAAAGTCCGAAAATAAACCATAGGTCATTTGGGTTGAACCCATGTGAATTGAATCATACAAATGAATATGCAGTTTTGAATCTCAAGTACCCATTTTTAGGGTTTGCTTTTAAAATACAAGAAAATACAGTTGCAGAACTAACCCATATGGGGTTTTTACATAATATAGCAAAAAGTAAAATGTGAATTTCCTGTGGAGAATCAAGCTTCAAAATGGAGAAAATACAAATTTATTCAAATTCCAATGATACCCACGAAGGGATTCATACTCAAATGTGAAAAGAGGGGAGATTCTTGTTTTGGGTTGGACCCAATAGTTTTAAAATACATTTTCTGAGTTTCATATAGCCGCGGCTTGTATAGTGGTCAGGAAAATATGCAAATTAATATCAACTATCAACAACAACAAGAACAAAGACTTACTGTCATTGCTTGTGGGAAAGCACCCTAGCCGCGGCCAAGAGTTCCATAGAGTTCCCAAAAGCCAAGAGTTTGAGTTCTTAAATGATAGTCGATCTCTCATAGTGGAAATGGAGTACAAAAATAACAATATATGTACAAGAAATATACAAAGAATGCATTAGAGGCTATGTTAGCCGTGACCTCAGGGCCAGAATGAACAAATAAAAGCCATAGAAGCTAGCTTACCTTGTGCTCAGAAGAGAAAACAAAACCCCTCAAGTAGGTTCTTTTATGAAAACTTCAGATAGGGCTCGAGTTCAAGCTCGTGTGGGTCGACAAGAAGAAGCAGACACATAAAGACAAAGGATATCAAAAAATAGCCATGAGCAGGTCGCGGCCTTGTGGTTCTTTTTATTCTTTCAATAATGGAGAAGAGCTACGATACAAAGAAAAGCAAGCTTACCCATTGAAGATTCAACAATATGAAGGCAGTAGTGAAGATTTCCAAGGCATGTGAGCTCAGATTCAAGGTCAATCATGGTGACATGCTTACTGGTGGAGCTCATTTTCTTCAACAGTGATCATATGCAAAATGAAATAATTTAGGGTTTGACCTTGTTTTCCCCATGCCCTAATTCGACCCAACACTATAATTCTCTAGAATATTCCCATTTATCAATAGGCATGTGGGTTAATTCAAGTTAGTGGAATAACCTTTGCATTATGATTTAATCAAGGTCTGAAGTTTGATATATGTGAAGGCCGAAATTCCTATACTAGGTGGACATATTAAGTCTTTAAGACTTGTTTTGTGCCTTAGCGAAATTTGAAGTCTTGAAACCCTATTATAGGTGTTTTACTGAAACATTGAGAATATAAATGTTGAAATATGTTATAACCTAGGGATCTTTTGGTCAATTGTCCACTTAGGGTTTCTGATTTTAATTTATTTTGGAGAAATCAATTGAAGTTTTGATGAGAGGATAATTATATATTGATATTTTTATGATTTTTTGAGAAAATCAGAGCATTGTGATGGAGAGATAAGAAGGTTTTCTTTTTTGCAAAATATTTTCAATCTTTAATTGCAAAAAATAGATAAACTGTAAAATCTGCAATCCTGTAAAGCAGAATCATAAAGCAATATTTTATAAATTATTTTATGATTTCTTGCTATTTTTAGCAGATTTTTATTGACTTCTTCTCTTGGTCGAATTTGAGTCTTATCTTGGAGAGATAAGGTGTTTTTTAGGCTTTTAAAGCGGATTTAGCCTATTTTTAGAGGCTTGACAGGTTCATCATAAAAGCAATATGCTTTTTTCTACTTTTATGCAGTTTTTGAGACAGTTTGAAGCTTTTTTTCCTTGAGCTTTTTTCTGAGCTCAGATTAGGGTTTCTTGAGAGTTATTCCTTTCGAAAGACTTAGTATTTTTTTAGCTCTCCTTCTTAGTTCATATTTTAGTTCCTGCTCATATGCAATTTTGAGCCTGTGAACTTTTTGTACTTAGTTTTGGCAGATTCACACTCTTTCAGTTTCAGTAATACAGCAGAGTTTTTCTTTCCATTTCCTTGTCTCAAGACTGGTAACAGTAGTTTGATGTTTTTGTGTTTTCAAATTTGAAGCCTTAATGTCCTACTTTTTTGAGTTTTTTGCACAGGGTTTCATGTTTTCAGGTTATATGATGTATTCGATGCCTTTGAATCTTCATATGAATTATTGATGAAATCATGTATTGGTGAGATTGTAGGAACTATTGTAATAGAGGAATTGTTGTGAGTGGAAAAGATCTAATTTCTGTCAGAAGTAATAAGTTAATCATCAGTAGTCATAGGTTTTAGTTTTCAGACATCTTTTTATCCCTTTCCTCAGAAATTATTTAGAATAAGATCAATCATTCGGAGAACCAGCTCACTCTGGAAATTCCTTCTTCGCTTAGATCACCCACATCTGAAGGAGGTTTCCATGTTTTAGTAGGTTGCTGAATATTGCATTCAGCAGGGTGCAAATCTATTGACAACAATTAGTTAACTTCTAATGAAACATACAAGTTTTTAATTTGGAATGGAAACTGGAAAAATAACAAAACTTGAAAAAATTTTGGTTCTCCAACATCCACAAATTCTGAACTTAAAATAAAATAAAGTAGTAAATGGAATTTTATAGAAACAAGGCCCTAAAGAGTTTAAATTTAGTCTCGTCAAAGAGAATCAGATAAACAAATTAAAATGTAGGACGTGGAAGGTGATAATTGTCATCAAAACATTCTAGGAAAATTCAAAAATACTTTGACTTCTTCATCAACTACCTTCAATTTCAGGCTCCAATTCTTAAGTACTTTGCATAAAACAAGATTGGCAGTACTTTTTAAAATCTTTGAGACTAGCCACCTTCATTGGGACTCGGAAAAAACCTACAAAATTCACTTCAAAACTATATCGGTGCATAAAACTTCTGGCATATGGTATTCAACCATCTATTCTTCTTCACCGAACTCTGAGTCTGAAGAATTGTATTCATCTTTCCTCTACTGAAGTTCCTAAAAAGTGGTTAACACTTGATGCATACACTCCTTTGGAATTCCTTGAATCACTTTCCAACTGTACTTAATCCTAGCATAATCTTATGATATTTGGATGATGTTTTCATTTCTCTGCATCATTTTTGCCTCATATTTAATCATAGCATTCCTGCACTTTATAATTTCATTTATAACCTCCCAAATTAATGAGTGAACAGGGTCCTTATTCACCCTTTCAAATCATTCCTTAAAATATTTTACCTCTTTATCATCCTTTCCTAAAGTTCAGGGATGATTTTGATAAGCTAACATTTCAATAAAGGCATCATCTCTATCAATCAACTTCTTACATATATCAGTGGCCTTTTCAAATCCTTCTACATATTGCAACAAATTGTCACTTTCCCAATTCACTTGTTTTCTCCACTTATCAAATACCAAAACTTCTTGTTATGTGGTTATCCTTTCATTCACACACTCATGGACATTCATATGAATAAGAGCTTTTAGTTTTCACCTTTCTACATTAGTCCATTCTTGATGAATTCGACATTCTCCTTCCAGTCTTTTAGACTTGTCACACCAACGATATGCCTCCTTATGTTTCCCAATTGCATCCTTAATTAACTCTTCTCCCTGCCTCACTAGGTACTCCATCCATTCTTCAAATATGCTTACCTTATGGCGAAGTGTTGTAATGGAATCTACTTGCTCCTTAGACATAAGTACCGAATTCTCAAGAAATTTAGTCTGCATTTGATCGGATTAGGATAGTGACTTGATAAAACCTTCCAAGTAGGCAATCCATTCTTTTAGCTCTCTTTTATTTTATTTTCTCTTTTGTATCCTGGCAACAGTTGTCTCTAAGTTTACTTTCATCTCCTCTAATTCCTATCCCCAAGATGAATGTCTGACATTGATTGTTGTTACCCTATAATCCCTAGGTGTTATTTCATGCTTGCTCTTATCTTCCACTGGAGTAGCTATTTGGAGAGTTCTCCCTCCATTTTCATTTCTCTTCATAGCATGTCTTGTCTTTTCTCTATCTCTATGATTTGGGGTTTCTACTTCTTGTATCAAACTTCTGAAATATAGAGGCACCAATTCCACCTCCAATGGTGGAGCCATTTGCCTGACTAGCCAGTTAGGTGCTTCTTTGTTTTGCTTTGTCTCTTCAATATTTCTTTGTTCCTGATAATATGCATGTTTAGGAACTTCTCCTCTTGAACTATCAACATTGTCTATCACACCCTTCAAAACTTGCACACTTTATGTCCTCACCGACATGGATTCTGAATTACCTTGGTTTATCACTGTCTCTTCCTTTTCAAGACTTATATTCTCTTGTCGTGTCATGTGTTCAACATCGGTCCTTTCGGCATCATTTTCCTATTGTCCTAAAATGTTAGGATTCTCATCATTTCTTAATTCACCACCCAAGGTCTGTGAGGTCTCTACATTTTCATTCTCATCCTAACCTTCTCCAAGTTTCTCAGAAGTCTATGGTTTCTCAACATTATCTTTATTTCTTCCTTGCAGAAGCTGATCATTGATTGTATCTTCGTTACCAATATTATTAATGGGATTCTAACTATAGTATCCCTTGTTCTTCTTTCATCAATTTCCTCAAGGTTTCTCACTTTTGGAGCAAGGGATCCTCTTATAAAATATTTTTCTTTATCCATATGATTTGACCCTATATCTAGCACCTTTTCTACTATTGGTTGTACCATGGGATTTTCTTTAGATCATTTTTCTTTGAATTGTTTCATCATGGAAATCACCTTCTCGCACTAATTTCTAACTTCTTAATTTCATTCAGGACTCTCCTCTTGAATTATAGGATCCCTTCCCAACATTTTTCTCATTGTTTTCGTATTGACTAAAGGTTGATAGGTAAATATATCTACTACCTTTTGATATGCAGACCTTGTTTTAGAACGTTTATGTGTTTTCATTCTCACATCTTCACTAGTCATAGGTTGAGCTCTTGGATTTATTGTGGAAGAAAATGTTGCCTTAGGCTTTACCTTTACATTGGTTAGATTGGTTGCAGTCTCTTTACACTAGCTAGTTGGCATCACTGGAATTCTCCAGCTTGAAATATTAGGAATTCTTTCTTCATCATGCCCAATTGTCTCTGTCTTTCCAACATTTCTTTTATTTTTAGCAGTTTCTACATACCTTGACTCATCCTCTAACTATTGATTTCTCTTCATATTAGGTAGGTATGTGAGTGCTACCCTAGCTTCTTTTAATACTTCACCATAACCATGAATCCAATGTTGAGTGTATGTCAACACTTGCTTAGAAATATCCTTAATGGTTACTATTTCTTTCTTTGTATAATTTGGATCTGCAATATGTTCATCAAAAATATTTTTTGTATCATAAATTACATTCAATACCTCTCCATTATCTGCATCCAACTACTCTGAAATATCATGGAGTCCAAGAAGGCTTGCTACTTGTAATGACAACCTCTAGTATGATCGCTTCTTTACCTCATCATCGTCATCACAAATATGCCAAAAATCTTATAAATCATAAACATGAGCATACTTACTACCTATTTTCTTGGAAAGGTTTCCCTCCAAATCATAATTCTTTCATTGGAGTGCAAAAATTCCAACTTATAAAGCTTCAAATCTTCCTCACACATATTAGCACTTTTGGCCACAACACATTTGTAATTCCTGGTTGTAATGGGGAATTTGATGGAAACATTTTTTTGTTCTTGTGCAAAAATGGCATGAGAAGTTTGCATTTGTCTCACTAATTATAATAATAGCATTTTCTTTTTTGCATACCTAGGTAGCATAAAGGGGTATCCTTTGAATCCTTCGACCGTGATGTATGTGAAAGTAGGAAATTGAATGTACCAACCCCCAACTGACCGAGTAACACTCTGTGCTTCCAAGTACAATCTTTTAGATTTATTTCCTTTCATTAATATTACTAGCCTCATAGAAAACACATCATTAACCCTCCAATAATGATCCCAGTATTAGTGGATAGTGATTTGGGGCATATGAGCATAAATCAAATTATTCCTTGTTTCTCTGCCTAGGGTACCAACTTTGTTCAATCCTTATATATTTACCCTCGGGGCACAGGAATAAACAACATAAGAAGACATAGAAAACCATTAGGTGTCCAAGAATGTCATTATCTTTTCACGTAGCCTATCACTGATCAAACTACCCCAATGAATTTGCACAGGGTCTTCCATTGTTATCGTTATAAGCCCAAACATCTAGGGTTCAAATTTGTTGGAATCTTTGAGTCCAGCTATCCTGCCTCGACATATTGAATAAACACAGACCTTAGGATTTGTCTCATTTGCTTGGTAATCTCCTCCTGACACCATGTCACATTCATAAATTTCCTCTTTTTTTCTTCTACATTCAGGTATGGCATGGCTACAACTTACATGTTCAATGGATTCATCTATTTAAATGTGGGGAGCCCAAATGTGTATACAACCCCTTTTATAGAGAGGTCTGCATAGACTCTCCCTTATTTCTCAACGACCCTCTTGTTTGGGTCATTACCAATTCATACATTCTATTACTAGTTCAGGGGCTTCCATTGTTGGTGGAAACCCTCTTGCCAAATGTAGTCCACTTGCAATGATGTTATTTCCACATTGATAGGCATTCTCTTGTTGAATCCATGTAACAAATTCAGTGTCAATAAACCATCCTGGATGAGTGTTTGTAACTATCCCACCGATAGATACAACTTATGAAATAGGGGACTCAAATTCCTCATCTATTGGCTTCTTCCTGGAAGTGCTCATATTTTTTTCATTTCCTACATTATTAGCAGATATGTGCCTCGTGTGCAGTTAGGGTTAAATATATCCATCCAATTTCAATAGTTCATAAAACTTACAATTTGCAATTAGGTTAAATTCCTTTGAAAATAACCAAAATTTCAGCGACCTAACCAATAGTAATGTCATTTAACCTAAGCCATGTATGCATAGAATAATTAATAGAATTTCAATTATTCGAAGCATACCTAGTTTTGCTGATGATACAATTTTTTGAACGCGAACTCAAAACCCTTGGTAGCTATGTTCTTTAGCTTATCGAGACTTACCTTTCTTTGTGTGCCACAATCTTGGTTTTAATTCTTCATTGTCCTTATAGGTGAGTAATCTAGCACAAGGTAGAGTGTTACAAAAGCAACTGCATGCATGAAGTGTTGCCAAGACATGTATTATTTTCCACCTTCATTAATTTCCTTTTGTAATGCATTAATTACCCTAAATAAAGGTGCAATCATGGTGGATTATGTTTCAAATTGTGAACTCTTTGGTTTCTATATAGGGCCCACCATTAGAGAAGAAAGCGGCACAGGAAGCTGACATGGCACACTTATGTGTAACTTTAATTCTTACGAGGCAAAGGAATTAGAGATAATGTCACCCTTGGATACTTAACAATTCACAATCAAATGAGGTTTAAATCATTTGACACTAGACTTCAAATATATTATCGATACCCACCAGGTTCATGAGAATCAGGTGCAAAGGGAAACCCAGGACCAGGTGCGAGTGAGATCAAATTGGTTGGAAACATATTCACAACAAAAATTTTGGTCTTCAGTTCTAATTTAAGAAAATCCACTACTAGGCTAACCAACAAAGAGGGGAAATGCACACACCAGGACAATTTTGTGCAGGTGACGATCTATCGAGCATGACTATTAGCCAGGCAAAAAGAAAAACCTACCAAAGATACAACATTCTTAGAGAAATAGCATCGATTCTCGGGACCCAAGGGTCTAGTAATTCAATGCGACTGGGGAAAATATTTTGCAACATTGCAAGTCTGGAAAAACAAGAACTTAAGTGGGGCCAGGCAAGTTGGATTAAAACCCACCATTTTATCATTTCCTCTAAAAGAAACACACCAAAGTAAGAAAAAGAAAAGGAAGGGAGAGAAAAGCAACAAAAAAGAGGGGGTCCACATTTTGATAAAGAGAAAAATGGGGCATGCTGTGAGACCACACAATAGTTATAAAGAAGCAAAGGATTATTAGAATCAGAGCTTATGATGACAACGAGAGAGACTCTGAAGGCACTATTAGACTTCTTGTAGAAGTGGGTTCGACAATAGCTGAAACAACCTATCAAGTACTAGATCTTGAGCTACGCAACAACCTTCTCTTAGGATGCCCTTGGATTTATGTTATTTATGCTGAAAACTAAAAAACTGAATGATTTAATCTATAAACTCAAATCAAAATTCCAGCATAACTCCAATGAATCCTTTCTTAAATGAAAACACATGTAAAATGAAATTAAACTATGAAAAAAAAAAACACATGTAATCAAAAGAAAATCAGCTCCATTGTTTCCCTATTTCACCATGATCTTGATTTTCATTTGATGCTCTCAGATTTTTATGAGCACAAGTGCAACAAGAAGCTATGATTTATGGAAAAGAAGATTGATAATGTATGATTAGAATTCAATGTATGTTATTTTGGTGAGAAGAGAAGGATTTTTATAAATGTCCTCACGCAGTGGAGTGATGTTGTGGGAGAGATGTGGGATAAAAAGCATGAGATGAGAAATGAATAATTATCACATATTATTTAATAAAATGCAAATGATTTAAATGGGAGAGATAAATGAGTGACTTCATGATATGATGGAGGTTTAGGAATTAGGATTAAAAGTGAATTTATGAATCATTTAATGGATTAAATGATTAAATGATTTATGAATTGAATGCATGGATATTATAATATGAAATGATTTATGGATAAATGATTGTGCAAATGTATTTATGAAATGCATTTATGATTATGGAAATATGATTATGTATGAATATAATGATTATGTTTAAAATGTGTAATGGATTTATTTAAATTATTATGGATCAATGATTAATGAAAGGGATGAGTTAATGATTATGAAAATGGTTAAATGATTTATGTAGATGACTATATGAAATATGCAATGGATAAAAATGATTATGAGGACATTTTTATGCATCTACACATGCAATGCAAACCATCCCATCAACATGGCATCAATGCTTGAAGCTCCCTTACCATGATAAGGAGGTCACTATCTATGCTAATCCAAAACCTTTTCGCTATTGTAAGAACCTAGAAGAAAAATATGAAAAGATCTTTGAAGTGGCTAGCAATGACATCTCCTTTCATTCATTTGACTATGTTGATCCCACTTCTCTAACCTCATCATCCTCTTCTCTATCATCCTCATCAAATCTTCCTAAATTAGATCTCAAGATCCAAGTGTTAGACAATGGTTGCAGGGATTATCACATAAAGCAATCCTTTGTGTGGGAAAGCTTTCATTTTCACAAATTTCTTATGAAAAGTTGTAGTAAATCAAGGAAGCACATATTAAAAATATTAATTTCAAACCCATAGTCTTCTCTAAGAGGGTATATTTGAGAAAATAAGTCATAGAAGAATATATTTCTACCTGGATATATAAAGAAGAAGAAGAGCATGAGCTAGAACATATCCCCTGTGATAGCAACAATAAAGGATTTCAGCTTGTGAAGAGCATGGGGTTCATAGGAAAAGGCGCCCTTGGTATACATGAGAAAGGAATGAGAGAGCCTCTTATCCTAGAGAGATGTAAGAAGAATCAAGGACTAAGATATGGTTAATTAGACAAAGCAACCCCTAGCACTAAAAGCACCATTTGTGAGGAAGTTTCTTCCTCTCTTATGGTTGACATTTGATGACGATGATTCCATCAAAGACATATCTATGTACATCATCAACCTATTCAATAATTCCTTTATCAATACCATCACTACCCTAGCCTTTGGCCAACCATCTAAGAAACATGAACTTCAAATCATTTACCCTCAATTGATAAACTAGGACCAACAACGATCGTTGATTCTAGACATATTCCAAAATGATGAAGCTATTGTTGTGTTTATGGGACTAAGAGATGGTTTACCACCCAAGGATCATTAGGTAGGCTTTGACATTGAACTTGGTGAAGACACATACTTTGGAGGAGGGTGATCCCACAATAGTGGTTTACAATTTTTGGCCAAACTGGGCACTGAAATTATTATTTTTAACTAAATCTTCACATTCGGGCACCTATAGCGGCTAAACCGTGAGGAATTTGAAGATGATGCAAACTAGAGTCTCATCACATTTTTTTTGTAGATTCTAAAAATATTTTTTTTCAAAATTTTTGGAATAATATTGCACTTATTTTTCCATCTCCCACGAAAACTGGTTTTTTTCAGAAAACAACATTTTAAAAAAGTGACGCACACTGTATAACACAACTTTTTTTCCATGAAGGAGAAAATTATAATTATTTTGAATTTAGATTTGTAACTCCGATATCTAGTGCTTCCACTTAGTTAGATAGTTTTTTGTTGAATTTTTTTTCTTTAATAAAGTTTTGAAGTCAAACCAATTACAATTCAGACATAGCGCGACCATATAACATGCAACTTTTTTTGTATATATCAAAATTCAATTTTATTTTTTTGGATAAGGGACTTCAATATCTAGTGCATTCATATTTTTCAATTTTTTTTTTTCATAATCTACTACTTTTCCACATGTACAGAATAGAGACCTTCATTTTCGATGAAAAACCTATGTTTAATAAAACTAGAAAAACAAATACATAATAAAACCAAAACATATTAAAATTATATTCATTGGATAGCTCGTTCTGAGGACTACCTGATTCCAGTTGGGTTTGTGAAGATTCCTCCATTTCCATCCTCAACCCCAGCTTCGAAGCGTAAAACTTTAGGTTTTTTTTGTGTTTCAGGGGGAGAATGAGGAATAAGGGGGGTTCATACGAACCCCTAGGGGTTTGCTCAAACTAGGGTTCGCCCGAACCCTAGTTTGAGCAAACCACCCTCAATATGCATTTCCTTTTGTTATTTTGGATAGGAAATTTGGGCCCACTAATTAATGGGTTCCCTTGAACCCTACTTCGAGCGAACCCCTTTTGGGTTCGGTCGAACTTGTAGGTTCATTCGAACCCCTAAAACCAATTTTTTTGCCATGGGGTCATTTTTTCTCAGTTTTCCTTCCTCCATCAAATAGTAAACCACTATTGTGGCTTTACCCAAGAGAGATTGGGTCCTTAAATTATAAAGTAGAAATACAAATATCAAAAAGAGATCCTTTAGTGAAAACCATAATACGACACTATCAGATCAAGGAAAAGAGAAAATAAAGGATGTATCTAAGGGGAAAATCTCTTGGAGGTTCCCGAAGATGGAGTATTCAATCTCCTCGACATTATTCAAAACCAAGAGAGATCAATATTATTGGTAGAAGACTCGAAGTAGATAAACGTGGGAACACCAGATGTACCTAGAATCACCTTTTATGCAGATTCTTTGGACCTTGACAAAAAGAAGAACTTCACAGGTTTCTTAGGAAACTGTATAATCAAAATTTCTTGGTCCTATGTGAATATTCCTGGATTAGACCTAGCCTTGGTGGTTCATCATTTGACAATCTTTCCTAGAGAAAAACTGGTAAAATAGAAGCTTTGTAAGATGTTGTAGAGGAGGGGGACCAACCACTCAATGACTCCAAGTCATGGAGAGCCGAGAGTTGAAGGCTACCCTAATCTACCTCAACCACGTAGGTGTTTAAGGAATTGTTTGATGTGAAGGATAGAGAATGAAGAGTACTCTCAATAATGTTATCACTCTAATAACATGAGAGTTAAATTTGGACTAAGCAAGCTAGTTTCAGGAACCTAGACTATATTTTGGACAACTCTTTGCCAAAGGACAATAATGCAGAATAGGGATGACAACATGGCACACTGACATCTCACATGTGCACTGGTGTCCGTATGGACAAAAAGTAAAGAAGGATAGTCAAAGGTGTTAAAACCTACTAATATCTTAAGAATTGAGGTTTATTAATGATGACTAAAGCAATAAATAACAAAATAATAGAAATAATGAGAAAGATGATATAGGAATGAGAAGAAAAAAGGTGGTAGAGATTCAACTCATGAAAATTCTAGTTCACTAGAAAACTCCACACAAACAAATACCTACACACAAAAGAGCAGTAAAAAATGTTGGGGTTGTTTTGGGGCTTGTTATAGTCAAACCCATGTTTTGGTGTTTCCACCTGCATGGATAGTTAGATAGATAAAGGAGTAGAAATATGATAAAGAAAGAATGTTGGAAAGGAAATGGATTGAACACTACAAGAAACGCTATTCTACTCAAATCCAACAATGTAATGGAAGGTAAACAATGCCACCCTCAATCAAAGGTGCTCAAGGCCAATGAGAGAGGAATGCAAGTCTACAACCATGGAAAATTCAACATGGCCACAACAACATCAAAGGAGGTCTCGCAAGGCACCAAGCTGCAACTTTTGTGGTAGATGTGAAGAATGTTGTGATGTTGGAATAGTGAAGCCAATAGTGTAGCAAGTAGCTCGAGAGTATGAGAATGTGAGAATTTCCTTTAAGAATGTTCAAGTATGTAGAGAGATGAATCAGAATGAAGAATAACCATTTGAAGGTGAGTTTGAGAGAGAAAGAGTTATTCAAAGGTTGAAAGGAAAGCGTATGGGTGTTAAGTTTCATCACCAATGGAGAACGTAATGCCTTTACAAATTCTAGAGGTAGGAATCTTGTCAAGATGGTAGCATGTCGTGCAGACATCCACATGTTGCATGTGCGTTCCTGACAAAAATTCCCCCATTAGAACTAAAAAAACACCAAGTGGATGGAGTATGGATGGGTGATGTGGAATTGTGTGGTCATATTTTATTTTTCTAAGGTGAAGGCTATAGAAGGGTAATTTTCAAGGGGGTGCAAGTTCAATCCTATACATTTTCCCCCACTTTAACAAACATGAGTTCCAATGAGTGTTTGGTAAAGTAGGTTGAAAGAGTTCTAAGAAAATATACCTAAACCATCAAGGAAGCAGACTGCAATCTAGCATACTTGAAAGCATAGGGAAGGAAAATGGCTCCATAGATACTCTCTCCTAAGGAGGATTGAACAAAGTGCACCAAAGGCTCGTATACCAATGGTGGATAGATCCTGTGGGATGTAAGTGCTTCATAGGAACTCAGACTTGCAAAGAAGGCAACCCTAGGTACTCTCTCCTGAGGGAAGCCCAATGTGATGGATTCCGTAGAGTTGGATTGGAAAGAAGCTTCACAGGCACACCTGCAAAGCAACATGCTAATCCATAGACAAATAATGTTAGAAAGCAAAAAGCCACACAAGAAAGAAAGTAGGCAATCACGCAAAAAGTCAAAAATTGAAGGAAGAGCTTTCAAAGGGGTCCCTCGGGAACCCTTTAAAAGAAAGGGGGTCCACTCAAGGGAAATGTTGTTTGAAAGTGCAACAATATTTTTTTCAAATCAATTCAACATATAGGAATCCTTTTGAAAGATTTCACTTCATCAAGGAATTCAAAAGGAAGAAAGCCCCCTTCCAAGGGGAAGGTTAGAACTTCGCTTGTAGGAGAAGGTGCTCCCTCCTCAAAGGAAAGTAGTTTCTCAAATTATTTCTTTACAAACCCATGATGAAGGAAAATTATTCCACTAGGGGTCCTTGTTGAGGAATGTGATTCTTAAAAAATATTTTGAAAATATTTTCAAGAAAAGATTCGTTGGCCACCAAATGCATTTTTTAAAAATATAAGTGATATGATAGCCCCACCTTAGGATGGTGTGTTCCAAGCACAAAGGCATGTGACATCCTAAGGAGAGAAAAGCAAGAATTAAAAAGTGATGTTGTGGCCCGTGGAACATAAGAAGATGTAATTTTGGTAATGTTGTCACACACATGAGGGACAACACATAAGCACCACAACATCATAGAGCAAGCTAGAGAGATAGATGCAAGGAAAAGAAAGACAATAACATAAAGAACAAGAGATAGGGGAAATTTGATATTTTGGAGTCTGAGCCGATCATAAATATAGATAAATAAGTATAATAATATAAAAATGAAATTTCATCAACCTCCTACTACATCAGACCATGTGAAGAAGGCACATGAAGTCAAAATGAAAATAAAAAATTGGGTCAACATGGATTAAGGGAGGCCTAAATTCCCCCAACACTTTGCATCATCCCCAATTTCCAAAAATCAATACATGAAAAAGAGAAGAATGATGTGACAAATATAGGAATTTTCACGACACAAAAAAAACTCCTATATCCAAGAAACTACGAGGGTGAAAAGGGTCATCTAGGAACACAAAACACAAGCACGAGCGAATACATCACACACACACTATCTAATCTATAGATAAAGAAGAGGCACCCGCTAGTCCTCATCAACCAAGAGGTCGTCATTCTCCCAATCTAGGTCACACAAGAGCCAAGGAAGAAGGCCCCTCGAGGTCTTCTCCACTCAATTCCTGTGAGGTGAACGTCAACAATCTCGTGAAAACTACTGATAGGGCTAGGACCTCATCCATAGATTTGAACATCCACTTTACAAGAGTTCCATGCATCAACTCAATGAGCAAGGGAGGAGGCACCCGAGATCCACTGCTAGGCTCATCGAATGATTTGGGAGCAGTGAAAAAATCTGAGGACGTCAGGGCTTCCTTCGTCACTAAGATGACACAGGCCAATGCAAGACCACCCTTTGAAGAAGGTGAACCCTTCTTCTAACCCTCATTGCTAGCAGGGTTTTCCTCTATCTTCCGTTTCATCGGAGGATGTAAGATCCGCATAGATGAAGTAGAGGGAACAAAGGAAGAGGAGAAAACTACGACAAACACCATTGATGTATTTGACATGTCCATGGTTTTTGAAAATGGTGGGATGTATGGGAGGGACATTAGAAAGGGAGGTTCAATCAAAGGAGCAATGAATACATGCACTCTCTTTGGGTGAGGGTTGTTCATGCTCACAAGGGGAGTTGAAAGACAGACTGAGGCTGAGGGAACTAAAGCAGAGAGGAAAAAAGAGGAGGAAACAAAAAAAGATGTCAAAGTAGGAGTTGTTGGCTCCTTTTCCTTCTTCTACAAGGTGGCTTGCTCAGCAGCTAGAGCCTTCCTTCGACACTTGCGCTCATGCGCAAGGCAATTTTTACAACTCTAGGAGCTAGAGGTCGTAGCTTGAGAAGGGATAGAAGACTCCTTTTCAACCATCTAAGGATCCATCTCATTCATTTTTGGTGGAGGGAGGGACTCCTGGATAGGTACAGGAGGAAGAGATGGAGAGGATGATGGAGCAACAATAGGGGGAGAAAACTCCAATTCCTTAAAGGTGGACCTCTTCCCATTCACTACCTCAGAGGTAGGAGCAGTAGGACGCCACAAAGGTTAGGACATAGAGGAAGCTCCATGGGGACCCTTCCCCTTGCTATACAAAATTGGCCGAGGCACCATGGGTAAGACAGAAAGGTCAAATACCCAACATTTGGCCTTCCGCCATGCAGACACCATCAGACTCCTTATGCAAAAGCCAAGAGTAGTACTCCAAAGTGCCTCTATAGGGAGGGAGGAAAAGGTGGGGCCCTGAGCATGGGTAGGATTCCCCTTTCCCTTTTGAGAGGAAGAGGAAGCTTGTTGATTAGCACTATTGGAGGAGTCATTTTTGGCTATCCTTTGTCCCCAATTTTGTACTTTATGTAATTCCAATAAAGTAGGTCCATTCTAGGAGGAAGCAGATCGACTGGGGTAGGCCAAAAATGATCCAAGGAATAACCCCCATAGGATACCAATGGTTGATACCTAGTGTCGTGCACAATGTGCACAACACCTTCATGAGAGAACTTCAAAAATCTATGAATGATGAAAGCGACTCTATTTATGGAAGCAAGCTAAGGAATGCCCAGCTTTACCTTGAACAACTCATATTTTGGAATGACATCGAAAGTAGTATTCACAACCTTAGGTCCTACTAGGATGGAAAGAGTTATAGAACCATACAGAGCAAGAGAGAGACCATTGTGCATACATATAGTAGATTTATTTTCTCATATTCCTCCCTTTGTAATGAATTTAGCCACAAGGTATCCTCTATAATAACATTCACTTGACTCGCAAGGTCCACAAGGACTCCTGTTACAACGTTTCCATTTACACAAATAGGAATGAATACGGGAGGGCTTATTATTAAAAGGAAAGTCCTATGAGGTGAAAGTCACATTTGGAAAGCCAGTCGTAGGTTGAGGGGGAGGAGTAGGAGTAAACAAGACCACATTTATGTATGTAGAGGCCTTAGGAGAAGCATCAAAAGGATCAATAATCAAGTTTGTAGAGTGAGATGGAAACGAGTCCATATAAATCTACAACTCACTATTTTCCTTTGCCATTGACTTTTTTTTTTTTGCTTCTTTACATCGAGATAGATGGTACCCTCGTCAATGTAGTCCTATATCTCATGATGTAAGCACATGCAATGTTCAGTATCATGCCCGTGGACATGGTGGTATTGATAGAATGCATTTCCGTCATACCAATTAGGATAAGGCTCCTTAAAAGGTTGAGGATTTTCTAATGTTATAAGCTAATCCTTCAATAACTTTTTTTTAGAATAGAAGAATAAGATTCCTATTGCGCCCGAGGCCTAGATCATTAGTCGTGTCAACTACATTTGCAACATAATTTCCTTTTCTTGAAATTGACACTATAGATTTTCCTTCAGAATGGGAACGCGGGGAGGATCCCCCCAAGTTGAACATCCATTTTCTCATACTCTCGTAATGCAACACACAAATGTGTGAAAGAAGGATATTTCATCAAGGCAAGTTTCTCTTGCTAGGCCTACTACAGGTTGCCTATGAATACCATCTGCACGTCTGAGTCGATTAGCAACTATGAGATTTTTGAAAAGAGAATTTGGTATCATGTAATGAAATCATTTACTTTCTCATGCTCTCCCTGCTTACATTGGACGAGATCTGATAAGGTCATCTCCATACCAATGTTAGCCTAGAATTGTTGGAGAAACTAATTTATGAGCTATTCAAATGAGAATATAGTATTGTCAAGAAAGGAACAGTACCACTCGAGTGTTGTATCCTTGAGAGATTGAGGGAAAATCTTTTCCATCAAGGCATCATGGTGGAAGAAATTTGTGCACATGGCGTTAAAAGCTAATACATGTTTTTGTGGATCTCCTTTACCACCATACTTTTTGATCTTAGGAATTTTCATTCCTTGAGGGAAAGCAGTGCTCAAAATTGTTACTGACAATGGACTATGTCAGGAGAAGGGCTGAAAGATAGGTTGGGAAGAGGCCTGAGATAGGTTCACCAACTGGTTTTTCATTTGACCCATATTTTTTAGGAGATCATTCAAAATAGGGTTTGAAGATGACAAAGGTCTAGTGGAACCTCCCCCGGAACCACCACCACTAGAACCTCCTCTAGAGACATCGTCGTGGCTACCATTAGATCCACCACCAGGACCACCAGAGTGGCCTCCATCAAAGCCACCACCATGGCCTCTGCAAGAGCCACTACTACTAGTGGCACCACCACTACTCATTCCACCAGAGCCCCCACCACCAAGGGTAGAAGGGGTGAAGTTGAAGCCAAGGGGTATTCTACTCACCTTGATTGTGTGGGATGTTTGAGGAGTAGAGGAAACATTGATCAAAGGGCCTATTTCAGCCATGAATACAGATGTGGTAGGCATTGAGACACCTATTTTTCTCTCATAGGCATCGAGCACTGTCTAATCTAGCCATGCTTTGGCAATGAGGCTACGTAAGAATTCTATGCCCATCTAATCCTTTCCTAACATGTATCTCACCTTGTTAACAAGCCTAGTGGATCTTGCCATATTCAGCTCTTTCTCCAAATGATTCCTAAGGTGTAATAGCCCCCTGTCAAATTCCAAAAGGTTTTATATAGGAATGTGCACAACATCATCCTCATCCATAGATGAAGTCGTAGGGGATGCTAGAGAAGTGGGTACATGAGTGGTCTCGTCAATGAAACCCATCTTGTCTATCAAAACCTCCTCTTGAGAAAAAGGTCTGATAGCAAAGCCTATGGTAAAACTAGTGGTAAAGCTGGAAGTGACCTTCATCTTTTCCATTTGTAAGTGTTGCACACTTCTTCTAACAATGTACCAAAGGTCGTAGACTAGGTTGTGATGCTCATAAAACCTCACAACACCTGAGTCTACAACAGTTGTTGAGTGCAAAGGAAAAAGTCTCAACAAAAAGAAATGAATAGACATTGTTCACGTTGGGCTCACCAAAATGTAGAGGGGGACCAACCACTCAGTGGCTCTAGGTCACAGAGAGCTAAGAGTTGAAGGCTACCCTAATCTACCTCAATCACATAGGTGTTTAAGGAATTGTTTGATGTCAAGGATAGAGAATGAAGATCACTCTCAGTACTTTTGTCACTCTACTAACCCGAGAGTTAAATTTGTACTAAGCAAGTTGGTTTCAGGAACCTATACTGTACTTTGGACAACTCTCTACCAGAGGACATCAGTGCAAAATAAGGATGATAGCGCAATGCGCTAGCATCTCACAGGTGCACTGGAATTTGTATGGATACAAAGTGAAGAAGGATAGTTAAAGGTGTTAACACCTACTAACAACTTAGGAATTGAGGTTTATTAATGATGAATAAAGCAATAAATAATAGAATAATAGAAATAACAAGAAATATGATATAGGAATGAGAAGAACAAAGGTGGTAGAGATTCAACTCACGAAAAGTCTAGTTCTCCAACAAACTCCACACAAACAAGTACCTACACACAAAAGGGTGGGGAAAAATGTTGGGGCTATTTCAGGGCTTTCCATACTCAAACCCCCATTTTGGTGTTTCCACCTCCACAGACAACTAGATAGATAAAGGAGTGGAAATACGATAAAGAAAGAATGTTGGAAAGGAAATGGATTGAACACTACAAGAAACACTATGCTACACAAATCCAACAAAAACGTAATGGAAGGTAAATAATACCACCCTCAACCAAAGGCGCTCAAGGCCAATGAGAGAGGAATGCAAGTCTACAACTATGACAACGTCAACATGGCCGCAACGATGCCAAAGAAGGTCTCGCAAGACATCAAGTTGCAACTTTTGTGGTAGATGTGAAGAATGTTGTGATGTTGGAATAGTGAAGTCAATAGTGCAACAAGTAGCTCAAGAGTATGAGAATGTGAGAATTTCCTTTAAGAATGTTCAAGTGTGTAGAGAGATGAATCAAAATGAAGAATAACAATTTGAAGGTGAGTTTGAGAGGGAAAGAGTCATTCAAAGGTTGGTAGGAAGGTGCAGGGGCATTACGTTTTGTCACCAATGGAGAATGTAATGCCTCTATAGATTCCAGAGGTAGGAATCCTGTCAAGACAACAACATGCTGCATAGACGTCCATGTGTCATGTGTATGTCCCTAACAAAAATTCCCCCATTGACACTAAAAACAAGCACCAAGTGGATGGAGTAAGGATGGGTGATGTGGAATTGCATGGTCAAATTTCAATTTTCTAAGGTGAAGGGTGTAAAAGGGGAATTTGCAAGGGAGGTGAAAATTCACTCCTATACAGATGCATCCACATATAGAACTTTTAGTTAAGTTTGAACTACCAAAACTTATAAATGTCGGTTTCATCAGATCGATTGATTATCCTAAGTGGGTGTCCAACCTTGTACCTATTTATAAGCCCACTAGGGGCATAAATATTTGCATTGGTTTTAGAGATCTCAACAAAGCATGTCCAAAATATGACTTCCCTTTGCTGAATATCGACATGATAATGGATTTGATAGTGGGTCACAAAATTCTTTCCCTCATGGATGATTTTTTTGGATATAACCAGATCAAGATAGCACATGAAGACCAGCACAAGACTACGTTCACGTTTCCTTGGGGGACATAATGTCATTTTGGTTTAAGAACATGGGAGCCACCTATCAGAGGGTAATGACCACTATATTTCACAACATTCTCCAAATTACCATGGAAGACTATGTAGATGATATCTTAGTAAAATCCATAACAAGACAAGGTCATTTGAATAACTTGGAATGCATTTGACAGGTTAGAAGAGTATATTCTATTCCTTAATCCAAAGAATTAGGTGTTCAATGTCAAATTAGGAAAACTCCTGGGATACATTGTATCCCACAAAGGTATAGAAATAGATCCAACTAAGGTTAAAGCAATCAGGGACATGCCTCCCTTAAAGACTATGAAACAACTGCACAGACCTACTCTATAAGGATGTTTCCTTTAAGTGGGAAGAGAAGTGTCAACAAGAATTCTAGTAGATTTGATGCCTCCTCTACCTAAAAAACCATTGATCCTTTATATATTAGCAACGCCAACAACCTTAGGCACCTTGTTAGCACAAAAAAAGGAGAACAGTAAGGAAAGAGAAGTGTACTATATTAGTTGTACACTAGTGGGCTATGATCTGAACTATACACCTATAGAGTGGGATTTTTTAGCCATTTCCTTCACATCATAGAAGCTTAGGCACTACATGTTGAATTGATAGATAAAACTAGTCTCTAAGGTAGACCCCTTGAAGTATCTCTTACCTAAGGAAAATTTAACAAGTCAGATGGAAAAATGGTTCATGATTCTTATAAAATTTGACATAGAATATGTTGAAAAAAAATCCATTAAGGGATAGGTGATAGTAGACCAATTGGCCAAGCACGACCTCTTGATGACCACCACCCCTTGATATCATAATTCCTTGATAAAGGAATTATACTAACAACTCAGGTAACTTGATGGAAATTATATTTTGACAGTTCTCACACCCAACATGGGTCAGGAGCTATAATTCTCTTTATTACAACACAAGGAGATAGTATACCCAAATCATATAGGATTGTTTTTCCCTGTACCAATAATATAGCAGAATATGAAGTGTTGATAATAGGGTTAAGAATGGTAGTTGAGTGGTAGATCAAGGAACTACAAGTCTATGGAGACTCACAATTGGTGATCAAATAGGTGAATGATGAGTATCAAACTAAGGATGATAAATTATTGCCTTATAAAAGAATGGTAGATAGTTTTAAGAAATAATTCTTAGTCATTCTCTTTGAGTAAATCCCAAGGGTAAATAACAGAGTCATTGATGCTATGGCTACCATTGGTTCTCTTCTTGAAATGCTACATAATAGTGCTAAGTATGAGTTTCTTGTGGAATAAGTGCTTATACCAACCTTTGATGTCCTCGAGTATGAACTTGTATGCGACGTTGTTGGTCCTAACTCACCTTGGTATCATGATATTAATTCCTATCTCCAATATAGAATTATACCCATAAACCTTAATAATAATCAAAATAAATATTTCATCTGTTGAACCTCATGATTTACCATACTTGGTGATACTTTATATAGATGTAGCCTCAATGGAACACTACTTTGATGTCTTAACCCAAAAGAGGCATTAACTACATTACAAGAGGTGCATGAAGGTATTTGTGTTTCACATTCTAGATGACCTAATCTAGTTAAGAAGCTATTAATAATAGGATACTATTGGCCCTCGATGGAATAAGAAGGGAATCGGTTTGCAAAGAAATGTCTCCAGTGCCAACAACACGATGAACTTATTCATGCCCTGGCACAAGAACTACATCTAGTTACTACACTGTGGCCCTTTTCATAGTAGGGACTTGACCTTATAGGAAAGATATCCCCCACTTCATCCAAAAAAATAAGTTTATTGTAATTGCCATAGAGTATTTTTCAAAGTGGATAGAATTCGCACCTCCAACCTACATCAAGGGTAAAAAAATAGCTGAATTCATTTTGAACTATTTAGTTTTTCATTACAGTATACCCCAAATGATTGTCACTAACAATGGGAATCCATTTAAGAATCAATATGTATGTGACCTCTTCTCTAAATTCCATATCCAACACCGCTTTTCAACCTTGTATTACCCCAAGGGAAATAGTCAGGTGGAAGCATCAAACAAAGCAATTCTAAAAATTCTTAAGAAGACTATTAATGACATTGGTTGTGACCAACACCTACAGCTTTAAATCCTTCTTTTTGGGCTTACTGAATGATAATTTGTACACCCACTGATGTAACCCCTTTTCCCCTTGTATACGGAACAAAATCCATCTTTCCTATAGAGGTTGGGATCCCTTCCCTAAGGGTATCCTTTCAAAACTTGGTTGACAATTATGTGTATCGAGTATCTAGACTCCAAGAGCTTGAGTTGTTAGACGAAAGGAATTTGAGTACTCTAAACCATCTCCAAGCTTATTAGAACCACCCCAAGCATAGATACAATAAAATAATCAAGCATAGAATCTTCTAGGTGGGTGACTTAGTCCTAAAGGAAAATCAAAAAATCTAGCTTAATCAAGATGGTAAGGGAAAATTTGAACCAATTTGGTTAGGACCTTTTGTAATCACTACAAATTATGGATCTGGTGCTTATCAACTGGCAACCCCTAAAGGTGAACCTTTGGTGGAACTTCTTAGCAACAACCATCTTAAAAATTTATATACCTAGCCCATCGGAATATCCTAGCAGAAAAAAAAATAGTATAAAAAATAGTAAATAGAAATAAATCATCATTTAAGTGAAAACCACCTTTGTGGTGCTTCTAGGGCATGTACCGTTGTGAAAACCTAAAAAATAGGTGCTATGTTTGAACAAGATCCACCTCACCATCTATTAAGACTCGCATCCATTCCATCCATCCATTATCATGATCATGCCTTCATCCATTCCATAATAAACATGCATCCAACCATGGATTGATCACTTGAAAAGTGTTTGACCTTGTTGTACTATGACCATCCTCTATCCTCATCTCCACATTTATCCATAATAAATGTAATCTTGTACCTAATTAGGGACATCTTCTTGAACTTGGTAGATAGATTGGATCCTTGTTCATATCCCAAGTCACGTAAATTTTCAAAAATAGAAAACATATAGATAATACTTCCAAAAAAAAAAAAAAATCTAGATAATCTTCAAAATCAAAAACATCCAAATAACTCTCAAAAATCTAAAAAATATTCATAAAAGGTCAAAAACATTATTAGCCATCCATGTATGAGCTAATAGCCTAGTCCAATAATGGAACTACATTGTCTCTACTTTTCCATGTAGGCAAGACCATCATTGATGAGCTCTCGAAGCATTAGGTTAGTCCCCTTAGGTCCCCCTCACTGGGTTTAAATATCGTCAAAATACCAAAAAAAATAAAATACCAACAAACAATAAAAATAGCCTCAAACAATCTCAAAAGCACAAAAATATTTAAAAAATATCAAAAATTCCATCATCACATATCTGTAATAAACTATCCATCCGTAATAAAGTGATCATCACCCTCATCCTTTGACAATGCAATCAAATCAAACATAACAGTTATTCAAATCTAAAACATTTAGGCAAGAATTGTGAAAACTTGATCAAACTATTGACTAAAACAATGTCTAAATATTAATTGCCCTATCAATTGGTATCATCATTGAAAACATTAACTTCCTCACATAAGCCTTAATGGATATATATTTCCTACAATAGGCATCATCAACGGATAACATCCCTAAACTACAAACATCATTGGCAAGTGATATGGCAACTATGTTCATCTATTTTGATCTTTTTTTTGTTTATCTTTTGATCATTGATTTCGTATGTTGTGTTTGTTTGGATATTCTTATAATACAACCATGGTGAATACTTTCCTTGTGTGTGCAAGGATAGTATCAATTAATATAATGACTGGTGCATATCAGGTTCTTCATACCCTTTTGTGTATTAGTCTCCTTACTTTGATGGATTTATTCTCTCACATTACATAACGAGGTTTTTGTATGTTAGGTATGAACAAGAATACTCCTACCTGTTTGTAGAGTCAAATTCCACACAATAGATACAAATCCACCCTAGTTCTTCATACCATGGTGTATTTTGTCTATTTTCCTCATTAATAAGGATTTTCAATCATTAGTTTATCCCAAAAATGTAAAAGCATGTTCATCACATCTTCATATATCAATTATCATTCATCATTCATTCATTAATTTATCATAGCATATATATTTTCATCAACTGGATCATACATAATCAATTTCTTATATCTTCTAATCTCTCTAATTTTAATTATTTTGACTACATCTCCTGCATCCTACATCATAACATCATTAGTATTGCATGCATCCTACATCCACAAACTCATCAAAATAACATATCATCTATATCATCAATAATGCGCATAACATCACATGTCATATACCATCTATACATTTTCATATCATTGAAATATTAGAAAATACAAAGAAAAATATAATCACATATGCACATCATCATAACATAACATCACATCCTGCATCATCAAATCATAAATAACCATCACATCAATGCATCTCATAATAGTCATCGTCGCATATCATAATCATAAATGTATCTCATAATCATAAACATCATGAAATCGTGCAAAACATCATAAGGATCATACACAACATATGTCACATCAAAAAATGGTCTCGTCTCATTAATCATCAAAAATGAAAAGGTCATAATGCATCATCATGATAAAATGTGTGATACATATCCAATGAATCAAAAATATACATATATATTCGAGGCCAAATGGACGATGAATGTATATACATCAATATAAATAATTTCTATGAAAGTCTCTACATGAAATAATGTACAAAAAAGCTCTCAGCCCTATGCCTCTTTTTCTGGGGGTGGTCTCTCCTAATCATCACAGATGGGAGACCTTTGAGGATGCTCATCATGACCTAGAGATCTGTGTGGGTGTAGGATGGGCCCTGAAGGTTGATGTAGTGGTCTACTCATATATCCTCCCCTTGGCCTACTAGGCTCCACAATTGTGGTGTTGATCCTGGCACCAAATCTAGGTTGTCTCTGCAACCTAAGAATTTTAGGCTCATTAAGGGTCCTATAGTAGGTCCTCTCCTCTATTAGGGTATCCATCTCTTGCATATATTTGTCCATGGAAATGGAGGATGCCTATGGTATCTCAAGCTACACTCATTGGCTCCACTCTATATCTTGCTCAACTATCGTAGTGTCCCTCTCTTTGTGAGATTAATCTCACTTAGCTATGAGAACTACAATATATGCATCTACAACCTACCTATGTGCAATCTCCACATATCACTCCCTTGGGTAGGCATCCCTATCTATGATGGCTTGATCTCAATCTGTGATAACCTATGCTAATCTCACTGCTAGGTCCCCCTCTCCATCTTGGAGATGGTACCTGTGGTGCCTATTGATCTTTCCTAACCTTCTAGTCTTGATGACCATCCCTTGTTCATCTTGGTGTCTGTCATGCTAACCATCATGAGGAACCTATGCTACCTAGTATTTCTTAGTAGCCACCCTTAGTCTCTACCTAGCCTCACAATTGCCAATTACACCTCCTCTCCTCCTACGACCAACTAGTCTTGGACCTACTAAATTTGAGTGGCCTCTTGTGGGCCCACCATGCATCATAGTCTTGAGTAGTGCTCGAAACATTCAGACCTACTTCCCATCCCCATCCAAGTAGATCCATCTATCGAAACTTTGTAGTAGCTACCTTGGATGATGTTGTGGGTCTCCATGTAGCCACCTCCCTAGTCGTCCGAGAAAACCAGGAATGGTACCCTTGATTTGGAATAATATGCCTATTGTCGAACTGGTGACGAACCCTCTCTGGTAGGTATCTCTCAAGGATGTGGTCAGAGAACTCGATCAACCATCTGATCTATCAACAACATGTCAAATGAGCATGGTCGTCATCCCATGCCTCGTAGCCCAACCAAGGTCTCAAAACAAATTGTGTCATATCATCAAAAATATCCCTCCAATATTGTAGTCTATCGACCTACCTATAATGGAGATAATCATGGTACCTGTAAGAATATGGATCACCAGTACCCCTGTCATCAATGTCGAGAGGTTGTGCAACTACTATCCTCTCCCATGCCCAAACATGCAATAGGCTAACACTTGTAGAAATGTTGGTGCCTCCTTTGTAGCACACTTGGTGCATATCGTGGTATAAATGTGCTAGCACACATGGCACCCAGGCATACTTGGTCCCCTCTATCATCATAGACTCTATAAAAATCCCCCATCTTATGAGAAATTGTTGAGAGCATCTATCAGGCATCAATGACCCTATAATCAAACCTGCAAGTATGATGGTCATCTCATGAACCTCCCTGATGTAGGGAGTCAAATCAATCTGCCCATCCACAATAGTAAGCCACTCCTCTCTGAGCATCCTAGCCATCGTCTCTCCTTGGTCTACATCGTACTCCACTAGCTCATTATGGATATGAATCCTCATGATGCACCAAACATCCTCTAGTGTAATGGTGCACTCCCTAGTGGGTAAGTGGAATGTCACTATCTCTGACATCCACCTCTCCACTAGGGAAATCATCATAGCCCTATGCACACGAATCTCTGGCATGTAAGCTATGTGATCAAATCCAACTATTTCTAAGAACTGAACCTCGAAGTCATTGATGTGAGCTAATTGATCCAATAATCATAGTCTCCTTTCCCTTGTGTATAGAGGATGAAGAATGACCTATAAGCATAAATCCCACAACGTCAAAATTGCAAAAAAGAGCTAAATTTTTTAAAGTCTGTAATTAAATGGAGCAAAGGAATCAATTTTAACAAACGTGGGTCTATTTTTGTTGTAAATGTGTCGCACTGTGGCAAACACAAAGTCCTAAAAAGGTCAAACACGTCAGCATTTTGCAAACACATTGTTCAACCACGTCGAATTAAGTCAAACATGCCATAGTTTTTCAACCACATCACTCTAAAGAAAACATGAGCATCCTAAAAGTGCAAACATGGTTGTACTGTGACAAATGCGACAATCCTTAAGAATTTCCATTTTTGTGTGTCCTACCTTTGGCTATCAATTTGATAAGCAAAATTAAAGTGCAACAAAAAGTTCAAGTTATGTGTATCGCAATGCCTACACTGGTTGGCGTCTGGAACTAATGAATGAGCTCTATGTAGTGTGGTGCTCGGACTAGTACTCGGGCCATCGTGAATGTGCGTCTAAAGGTCAAGGATGCGAAAATCTCTTTGAGAGTATGAAATCTTGAAAGCTGAGTGTGTAAATGAGGAGGATTTGAACCCTAATTGCCTATATAATCCCTCGAAAACCTAGGGTTTTACCTATGATCACCCTTTTGAGGTATCTTTTGAGCGTCTTGGTTCATCTTGACTGTTATTTGTGACCCCTAGGTCCTTATTCATCCTTTTCTCATCTAAATTGGTCTTAAACTTTTGTTGAGAGCCTAACCTGAATTATTTTTTTCTAGCTAATCTCTTAAGGGGGTAGCCTAGTGTCCTATCATCCTTTAGACACTCATTGGGACATAGTGGGGCATCATAAATTAAAAAAAACAAAATTATTTGAGCAACACAAGTCTTTGAAACAATGTAACAAGTACATTGTGTCAAAGAGAGGCAAAATGTAGACATGCAAAATTGTTTGACTCGTATATCACACATCGTTAATCTTGCTTTTTTCATCATATTCATCTTTGATTACTGCATTCATATTATTTTCATCATTGGCATCACTAATTCCCCTTTTAACATAATTTTATATCATTTCACCTTATTTCCTCTATTAATTAAGTAATTTTGAATTATTTAATTAATTCATCTTATTTCATTAATTTTCCTCTAATCTCCCCTGATTGAATTGTTTTAATTATTTAATTAGCTATTAAATCTAATTTTCTTCTAATGTACTATGATTAAATAATCTTAATTATTTAACTTATCTTATTCTCATCCCATTCATTTGAAATATTCATTTTTAATAAAGAATATCCCAATCCTCCATAATTAAATAATATTTAATTATTTAATTATCCTAATTTCTCTTTCAAAGGCATATTCTCAAGAAATATTTTCTTTCAAAATATTTCATTCCTCTTATTTATTCTTATCCCTCCATTTATTGATCTTAATCTTATCCCTCCATTTCAAATATCCTCAACTAAATTTCCTAAAATTGTGGAGATGTCTGAGTTCAATTTGATCCCGATCCTTCATCTTCCTTGTATCACTCAGATTTGTGGGGTCTTAAGATGCAATATCAACCATTCTTTGTGGGTCTTGAGGTTTAATCTACACCATTAATTTAAACATGAAAAATCTATAAAACAATCATTCCTCCTTCATTATTACATTACCTAGATCATTTGAGAGCATTTGAATTCTTGAGCATAGCAATATCATGAGCATTTGAGCAATTATCACCATCTAGGCCATCAATCTTCATGTTTTTGCAACCATGAGAGCTTCATGATCAAGCAATCCAACATTCCATCACCATGAAAATGGAAGGCAAGGTTTGTACATTGGTTCGTTTCATATTTTGAATTGTTTTAATTGTTTATCTTGATTTCTAATTCTTGTATGTATTCTCTTTCATTTTGTAAGTGAGATTTGATCTTCCATTATTTTGGATCTTCTTGATTGCTAACCCTTGTTTTGATATCAATTCCATTTTCCACTTCAGTATTAGTATTTTTTTTTAATTTATCACAAAAAAAAATTCTATATATTTTAATTGAAATGTATTTATACCTTTTTAAATATTTTTTTAATTTGTGACAAAAGAATATATATTTATATATATATATATATATATATGTGTGTGTGTGTGTATATATATGTTGGAATATATTTATAACTAATGATGGTTTAATTTTTAAAATTTTGAAACCTTAAATTTAATAATTTAAATATATATAAAAAAATTGAATTCCATTTTAGTTGGAATGTATTTATATTTTTTAATTTGTGAAAAAAAATTAAACTCTATATATATCAATTTCAAAATTTTAAAGATATATATTCTAGTTGGAATATATTTATGTATATAAAGTAAATTATGGTTTAATTTAAAAATTTGAAACCTTAAATTTAACAAGTGACGCAAGCGTCGAGTTCCTGCCGACAGGTAAAAGTCATGTAGCTTAGAGATAGGAAAAGTTTCTAGATAGCAAATAGGAATATAAATGTATTGAAAGTGGCTAGAAAAGTTAGAAGTTATTTTTAGAAGCGCACAAATGCATGGAATTTTTTAGGGTTCATGGGAAATGTGGTCCATAAGGACATGTGAACAAAGAGCACGTGTGGATGGATACAAGGGGATTTTGTTTTTTATGGGTACCATGTATACGTGGAGTTTTTTTTAGCAATGAAATCTTGTTTTTTTGTGTGTATATGTATACATTTGTGAGAAGGTAGATTCTTTATGATCTTAATTAGGAAGCAAGAATGCATTATTAATTTCTATTAATTATTGAATGCAAACAATCAGAAAGATTTGTAAGAATGCACGAGACATTAATGCATACATGCATCCACGTGCAGATAATGCATATAGGAGTGAGAAGCATAGTTGGCATGTTAACGAGCCTTAAAGCAAGAGACTCAGTTTGCATTTACAGTATTAAATGAAAGAGAACTAGAGAAATAAAGTGTTTATGACTAGGTCAATGTTTTATATTTTTTATTTCTTGTTAGGAAACCTTTTGATTGAAAAATTCATTAGTCATTTTAAATGGAACTAAGTTCTAATGTAGAGATATTTCTAAGGAATATGGAGAAACAAAGTTTACCATATTCCTTTTTTTTTGCTTGTATGTCCATTTGCAAACAAAATTATGTTTAGGGAACTGTTGCAGAGCACATGTTATGTTAATTAATACAATTGAGTCATTTTAGTTTATCATATGACAATATGCAGATGCTAATAGAAACAATAGTGTTAGGTGGAAGATTGATAGGGATAGCTCATTTGAGTATAAACTTTTTGTAAGATTAATGAATGTTTTTTGTAATGTAGTAAAAAGATTAGTATTATACAAAGCTATTGATTTTATTATAAATAAGATTTAAATCCTGTCTATGTAATATCTTATTTTTAATATACCAAAACTACACCATGCTTTAGATAAATTCCATATTAAAGTACTTTAAAATAGTGTTGGTGCAATCCTACACACCAGAACTTTAATATTTTGCAACAATAAGCCACTTCATTTGGTAATGGTAATTTGGATCATAGGTATCAACACTATAGACTACTCTAAACTTTACTATTATGTATTGATACCAAATTCCATTGATAAGGATGTAGGAGTTCAATAGGACCCTTGTGTTTAAGTGTCAGAGTACAAGTAGAATCTCTTCACATTGTAACATAGGTCTCAAAATGCTATAAAAAACTATCTTTAATTTTAACATTAATTATCAAAGACAAGATAATAAACCATCCTAAAAATTTATTCAATGAATACATCATACAACAACATATGTCTCAAATCATACATAATAATAAAAAAACAATGTATATAAAATTTTGGGTTTGTGTATCAAATTCGCACTTAACAACATAGTGGACATGGTTGTTTGGTTCTAAAACTTTGTTTTCTAGTCTCCCCACTAAAATTTTCATGTTTGTGCTTTCATTTAACATATTGGTGTTGATAAAAATCACTAATAAAATATAGATAAATAATCATTAATTTGATCACATCTTAAAATACATAATCTAGGTATCGATAATATTTTGTGAGGATTTAGTCAACATGATTGAGCACCTCACACAGAAAATTACAAAATCTAGTTTATAAAATAAGTTATTTAAATAGTAAAATATTATTAATTTTTAAACTTGTTTTATTTTGCTTTTAGTTTCCCCATTTTCACAACTAAACTCAATTTCAATTAAAATAAAGAGCACATTAGCAAAAAATATAAAGTGAAAATCATATGTGTTCTTCAAATCACCATATAATCATACATTAATTTTCAATTGAATCATAACCTTATCCCATTTTTGACATATAAAGCAACAAAACTAGGGCGTTGGCCCAATTCTAAAGAGTCCAGAGGCTAAAAACCAAGTCCAAAGATCATAAGCAACACAATAACAATGCCTATCTTGTTATTAAGCTTCAATAGAATCATATACATGAAAACCATATTTATTCCTCCAATGTATTTTTTATTTTTATTTTGAAAATTTGCAATTTTAGATATCGCATTTTTGTTATGAGTGGATTAGAACATGATGAGTTAAATCAAAATTCGTATATTGCATCTAAACATTTAATTATTATAACAATGTATAGTAAAATAATGTTACAGTGTTTGTAACAATGCTTGAAGCATTTAAGTAGACATGGATACATGTAGACATTTATCAATGTGCACAGAATGCACAGAAGGGTGAAAAGCATCCCTGGCACCTGAGCAAGCCTGAAAGCGTGATGAGGCTGAAATTGCATATGTAGTTTTAAATAAAAGAAAAGAAGAGAAATAAACTAGTTAGTATGAATGCATATATGAAAGGAAAACATTAAAATATGAACCCATGTAAAGACATATGCATGCATAGATGTGTAGATGTGTCCATTTAACTTGGTATGCTAAGAAGTATCTATATATTCCTGCGTCCATAAAGTTAGAAATGTCAGAAACAATTTACAGTTTAAACAAGAACTAGAAAAACATTATTGACTGAAACAAAGCAGCAATACATTAGTGTTTGTGGAACAAGTGTATAAAGTATATCTAATAATGCATTTGGTTGGATGGATACATGTAGAGATTTGTGGAATCTGAATATACATTATAGCCTTGGAGGAATGGTCATATGTGCTTTTAGGAATTTGTAACAAATAGGATTTAGAAAAGACATTTTGAAAATAACTCTTGAATACAATTGTATTTTAACAGTGAGACTCAATTTGCATTTACAGTATTAAATGAAAGAAAGCAGGGAAGATTAACTATTTATTAGCAATACATATATCGAAGAAATGCATAAATGTATGGATGAAGACAAACATGAATGCATCCATCTATGTGCACAAAGGTAGAGAATGTCAGAAACAAATAGCATTTGAAAGATATAAAAAGAACATTTATGATTGAAACAAAAGAATAATACATTATTGTTTTTTGACGAAGTGTATTAAGGATATATAAACAGGATATAGAAGAAAACGTTTTCAAAGGAAGTGTAGAG
>VDFB02281492.1:228056733-228110404 GCA_007258455.2 Sequoia sempervirens | reverse complement strand
GTTCTTTGAAATTTGAACTTCAAATTGTAATTTTTCAGCGCCAAACCGCCTAAACTCAAATTTGAATGTTGATTTTTCTCCAAACTAAAGAGGAGCTCTATTTATGGGCGGGCTTCTAATTTTTGGGTAACTTTTTGGGGACAAGCTCACATATTGCGAAAGGGTGATTATGTAGCTTTCTGTAACTTGCATGTGTTGTAGAACTTGGGGATTTGAGATCCTCTGCATGTAAGAAGGTCCATTTTCTAGAAAATAAAATTATTCTCTCTTGTTTGTGGGTTATTTTCTAAGTCTCGGGCTGCACCCTCATCAACATGTTTGCCAGGTTTTCACCATGGTACTTATCTAAAGCGCCACTGACATGGTTTTTCACTATTGGAAAAAAAAATTCTCTCTACTATTTTTTGATTTTTGATTTTTTTTTGCTATCACCAAGATGCCTATTTGCCAGGTTTTCATCAAGATAATGATTTTTATTTTTATTTTTGATTTTTTTGTATTCTTTCAGGACGTTTTCTATTTTTTTTTGTATTTTTTTAGTTTTAGCCTAGCTCTCTGAAGCTAGGTATAGAACTTGCAAAAGTGCAAGCTATTGATGGGATCAGACAAAGGTTCCCCTTTAGCAGTGGACAACTGGTAAGCACCAAAACCAAAGGATGTTGTTATGACATATGGACCTAGCTAGTTGGCATCAAAGTTGTCAGGTTTCTCACATTTTGCCTAATTTTTTGGATTCTACATCAACACTAAGTCTCCAATGTCAAAATGTTTGACTAAAACCCTTTTGTTGTAACTGTGGAAGACACGGTTTTGGTGTTCCTATAGATGAGTTAAGGCCTTCTATCTATATTCATCGAGCAACTCTAATTCATGCAGTCAAGATATACAATACTCCTGATCATCAATTAGCCCTTTCATGGAGACCTGTAGGGAGGGGACTTTGACCTCTATGGGAAGGATAGCCTTCGAGCCAAAGACTAGGGCGAATGGAGTGGCACTGGTGGGTGTGCGAATTCTCGTGCGATATGCCCATAGGGTAGGGTTAAGATGAATGTGCTAGTCATGACCAGTGTCATTAACAATATTTTTAAGAATTTTTATTATGGTTTTATTGGATACCTTAGCTTGGCCATTACCTTGTAGGTAATATGGCATGGAAAAACAGTGTTGGATGTGGAATTTCTCACATAACTCATGGACATCCTAATTTTTGAAGGGACGATTGTTGTTAGTGATGATGGATTGTGGGACACCATACCGACATATGATGTAATTGAGGATGAACTTGGAGATTTGGTTACCGATTATGTATGTGAAGGGAATGGCTTCAATCCATTTCATGAAATATTCAGTTGCACTGATAATGAATTTCTGGCCATTAGAAGAGGTGGGATGAATTTTTCCTATGAGGTCGAGTACCCATTGAGTGAAGGGCCATGGTGAAGTGATCAGTTTGAGCTCTTGTGCAGGTACATGGATGAGTTCACTGCGTATCTGGCACTGTCGACATTTCTTCACAAAGTGATAGGAATCTTGTTCCATTGTAGGCCAATAGTATCCCAACCGCATGATCTTTTTAGCTAGAGTTGGACCACTAGAATGGTCTCTGTATATACCTTCACATACTTTGCATAAGGTAGTTTTTGCTTCGTTAGCATCGATACAACTGAGTAAGGTATTTTATAGGCCATGTCTATATAGGGTGTCACCGATTATGGCATAGCGAGCAGCTTTGCGAAGGAAGGCCTTGTATTGGTTACTGGATAGGTCAAGTGGTAATTTTTGGGAATGTAGATAGTCATAAATGTTTTGATACCATGGGGAATTGGGACCCACAAGTTCACACACCATCTCATATTCAGGGACATCGAAGGCAGGGACCAACAACTGTTCAACTAAGAACTCATACTACAACATATTGTTGGGAATATCCAAGAGAGATCCAATAGTGGCCATGGCATCAACTAGATATTTTGAATCTATGGGATCTAGAAAAAAGTAATATCTACAAAATATAGTTTAAAATTGTCAATCATTCTTTTGTATGGGGTCAATTTCTTGTCTTTAGTGTCATAGTCATCATTGACCTGTCAGATGACCAATTATAAATCACCAAAGATTTGCAAACTTGTAATTTTCCATTTTATAGCCATGCACAATCCTATTAGTAAGGCCTCATATTTTGCAATGTTATTTGTACATGTTATCTCCTGAAATTGCACCCTATTGAACCTGATGTTCAACACCTCAGTGTAACATGGGAAGACCTCTAAAGTTGTGGATTTCTTGTAGATAGAGGTCAACCTCCGGAGAAGGCTGGCTTCCTATGGGGTCACTATTCTAATGATTCCTTTTGAAGAAAAGGGAAGAAGGAGAGCATAAAAATAAAAATAAACCCTATGGTGATACACCGAACTGATAAGAGCAATTGAATACTTTGATTTACACTTGAAAATTGACAATGAACATAAGATTACACATCAAATTTTTGTAAGCTTTGCATTAATGTTTCACAAATAGGTTTGATTCACACACTTTTTCAAGAAAGGAAAAGTTTTTCACAGATTAGAATCCATGTGTGATTATGTGAACACAGTTTGTGATTCGTATAATGATACTTTTTGCAAAGGAAGGCATGAAAGCAAAAGATAAAGTTATAAGGGAATAGAAGAAATTCACAAAATAACTTGATCATTAACCTGAAATGCTCAACACTTTGCAAGAACAAGATGGTAATTTGAAACATCAGCAGTGACCAACATAAACTTTGTATATTATGCTCCAAATGAGTTACAAAAGTGTGCTAATTTGAGAAAGGACTGCAAAGTCACAAACTTCTAAAAATCCTCTCCCCCCTCTCTTACAAAGAGGCAAAAATGCCCTATATACAAAAGTCTCGGCCCCCTACCCTAGGGCTTACAAAAATATCAGCCTCTAGAAAGATCTGCCCCTAGATCTTTTTTAATGAAGTTAATGCCGCATTAAACGTGTATCCCTACTTTCCATGTCGGTGAAGGGTCACTCCCAGAATGGCCTCCTTGATCTTTTGCAACAATCGCATTAACTTTTGGCCCCCGTGTCCTCCCTCAAACTTCCATCAGAGCTACTTTGCATGTTTCTGAGTGCTATCATAAATGTTGATCCACTCCTACCAGTCAACATCCCAGCTATCCTTGTGGTCTCATCCTTTATGTTCTTCTCTTGTTCTAGACCCTTTCGCAAGTTGACCCTCCTCGAGAAGCAGCATCAGGTTTATCTTGCTTAGATCCTTATAGACGAACACCTCTGTCCACTGAATGATCCATCATTTTTTTATCGTAGAGCAGATCCATGTTGCTTACATTATGTTGATCTTCTTCATAGGGGTAGTCAATCAGTCAAATGGACAATGGTTCGCCTTTAGTTCTCTCTGATTGGGCGAACACACTCCACGTAAGATTCCTGAGCAGTCAAAGGTCGTTCAGAAAAAATCACATGTTGGTGAGACACTAATCATGTCTCCCCGATGTGAGTATACCTCACAGTCGACATAGCTTGGGACTGTCGGTGGGACTTCATATCGAACTACAAGAGTTATACTGATATTGCCATTTCATCGCCCAGACATCCACATTCGACAAGAGTTCTCACCGAAGTCTGCAACAGACCCATCACTATCAGCAAGATAACATCAGTTGGGAAGACTTCATACCGAAGGCATAAACCTTCGGTGAGACCTCATCGGGTCGGCAAGACATCTCCCCGAGTTCAAAACACTACGCTGATGCTAACTCCCTTCGGAAAGACCTTTCGCCGAGGCCACTTCATTTCGCCGGGACCTCGCGCTGTCGGTGAGACATCACAGTGAGAGCACCAACTTTTGTCGAGACCTCCATCTTTTAGCGAGACATCATGCCGAACTCAAACCCCACGGCCATGAGTCTTATTGATTCCAAATATCCATTCGGAAAGACCCTATCGGGTCATCAAGATCTCACACCGAGCGCCAAACATTACATTGAGACCTTTCATTTCGGCGAGACCTCACCCTGTTGGTCAAACTTCTCCCTGACGCCGGCTATTTTGGCGAGACCACCACGGGTCGGCAAGACTTCATGCTGAAGCTTTCATATTTCAGTGAGCTCGAACCATTTCAGGGAGACCACCAGCAGTCGGTAGGACATCTCCTTGAGTGCAGATTCCTTCCCTGACTCCAACCTTGTGAACAAATGTCACCGAGACCATTTGCCATGCGGAGGGAGATATAAAACTTCACAGTGATTGAGATGTCTTAGCGACCTTAGGAAAAAGTTAATCCATTTGGCCTTTATGAATACTTGAAAAATAGACCCCTGCCTGATTGAGCCCGTAGGTGAAAATTGGGCAACATTTCTAGTGACCTTTGCTAGATGTTTGCCTATTAAACCTAGAAACTAGTAGCCAAAACTTGTCCATTGGGCTCAGAGTCACTTAGTAAAAACCTCAGAAATAGACCAAGAGTAGTTCGCACATGGCTGCAACTCACTTGAGACTCATGGAGCAGATTAGGACACTGGAAACTTATTGAAACTGAATAAATTGAAGTGAAACTACCAAAATGTGCTAGAACAACACTTAGGAAATGAAACAACAATTGAACTAAAGTGAAAAAGCACTTATTAAAAGCATAAAACCTATCCTAATATGTACAATGATAAATCATACCTCAAAACAACGTTTGAGGTGAATCCCATTAACTAGGATTGGTAACTTTTCTCCATCCATGTTCGATAACTGGAATGCATTATGCTCCTTGCATTCAGTAACAACAAAAGGGCCTGCCCAGAAATAGTCAAATTTTGTATGTTTGCCTGGACCACTCTTTAGCACATCCCATTTGATAACAATATCACCTTCCTTGAAAAATTTGGCTGTAGCTTTCTTATCAAATGTTTTCTTCATTTGGAGCTGATGATACTCCAAAGTTTTAATTGCTTTGTCTCTTGATTCTTTCAGCTCCATGAGCTTTGCATATCTCATAGACATTGGGTCATGTTCTTCATACATCTCCAACTGGTGAACAATGTCTAGAGCTGGAAGCTCTACAGATAGAGGTAATCTAGCCTCTTTACCATAAAAAAGGATGTATGGAGAATTACCAACTGATCTCTTAGGGGTTATTTTATCTGCCCAAAGTGAAGATTTCAATGTGGTATGCCAAATTCTTTGATTCTCTTCCATAGTCCTCTTAATGATTCTGATCAAATTTTTATTTGTACTTTCAGCTAATCTATTACCCTACAGGTAATAATTGGAGGAAGTATTCAAATGAATTTCATGTTTAACAGCCCAATCTGTAACTCTTAATCCAACAAATGCAAGAGCATTATCTGAAATGATGGAGTCAGGAACTCCAAATCTGGTGATTATATCTTCATAAAAACTCAAAACTGAAGATTCATTTGCTTCTTTCAAAGCTACTACTTCTGTCCACCATGTGAAATAGTCTATAGCAGTAAGCACCCACTTGTAACCAGTGTTGGATGGTGGATTAATTGGTCCAATAAAGTCGATGCCCCATCTCATGAAGGGTTGCTCCACCTGAATTGGATGTAGAGGCATAGCAAACAACTTTTCTTTTCTTTTAAATAAAGCACATTTAATACACTTTATTGACCATGTATATGCATCTTTGAACAAGCTGGGCCAGTAATAACCAGCTCTCATAATTTTCCAAGCAGTTGTCCTTGGAGAAAAGTGACCACCTGAAACTCCATCATGAAACTCATGAAGTACCTTTTTTGTTTGATCAACATTAATGCACCTTAATAAAACACCATTCAGATTTTTCTTGAAAAGGATATTATCAATGAGAACATAAGGAATTGACTGCAATTTGAAGTATCTTCATTTTTCTTTGTCCAAACCTAGTGGACATTCACCAGTACAAAGCAAGTGGGTCATTTCTTGAACCCAAATTGCTATTAATGCAGGTGCGGCACCTTGAATATTTTGAGGCTGATCTGTATTAGTTAAAACAACACTAGTTTCTGATTTCTGTGCATCTTCAGAAGTGGAGGCGAGTTGCTCACAAAGTCCTCTACCTTTGACAAGTTTTGTGATGTTGATGTTGACATCAAATTCCATTACTTTTGTGACCCACCCTGCCCTTTTCTCACTCAGATCTTTGTTCAACAAAAACTCCTTCACACTTGGGTGTGCAACCAAAATATGAATTTTATTGTTTGAAACTAGAGGCTTAAACTTCTTTAGGCTTCTGATCACAGCGAGAACATGTTTCTCAACAAATGTATATTTCTCTTCATAATTAACAATTACTTGACCAAAGAAAGCTATTGGCTACTCTAAATTATCACTATTTTTCTGAACCAGCATAGCGGAAATTGAACTAACGCTTCCAAAAGAATATAAGAAGTCTTTAGAGAAATATGGATTTACTAGTGTTGGAGTTGATGCTAAAGCTTCCTTGATTTCTTCAAAACTACGTTTTGTTTCTCTAGTCCAACTGAAAAATGCATTCTTTTTGAAAATGGCAGTCAAAGGCTGTAATAAATTTGCAACATTAGGAATTAATCTTCTTAAAAAGTTGATTCTCCCTAAAAAGCTCTGCAATCCTTTCTTGTGATTAGGTAATGGTAGTTCGAGTATAGCCTTAACTCTTTTGGGATCAATGGTAACTCTGTCTTTTGATACTATGTGACCTAACAGTTTACCTTCATGAACTGCAAAATACTCTTTGTTAGATTGAGAGATATTCCATATTCTCTACATTTTTCAAAAACTTGCTTGAGATGTAACAAGTGTTCATCTACATTTTTTGAGTATATAGTTATGTCATCTAAGTAAACCAACATAAATTCCTGAATTAAATTTTGAAATGCCATATCCATGGCATGCTAAAAGGTGGCACCAACGTTAGATAAACCAAAAGGAATTCTCTTATAGGCCATAGTGCCCCATTTTGTTGTAAATTTTGTTTTATACTGATCTTCCTCTTTGACTAGAATTTGGTTATAACCAAAATACCCATCCAGAAGAGAAAATCTCTCTGAACCAGCAACAGCTTGGAGAATTTGTTCCATAGATGGTAAGGGATAATGATCTTTCAGAGATGCTCTGTTAAGGTCTCTAAAATCTACACATAATCTTACCTCACCATTCTTTTTTCTAACCAGAACAAGGTTAGAAACCCAGGATGTGTGTTTAATTGGAAATACGATACCCCCCTTAACTAACTTGGTCAGCTCTTTGATCATTAAAGGTTCAAGCTTGGGGTTCAATGGTTTCTATTTTTGTCTAACAGGCTTAGCACCAGGTTCTAACTCAATTGTATGTTGTGCAATATGAGGATCAAACCCTCTTAAATCAAAATATTTCCAAGAAAAAACATCATGATACTCTTGGCATAAAACAATGAAAGCTCTCTTATCTTCAACTGAACAGATTTTTCCTAATTTGAGGAGCTTACCTTTAAATATTTCCACTTCTTCATAATGATCTTTCACTTGAATTTTGACTTTGTTCTTCTTAAGGTGATCATTAGAATTGAATATGGATTCTAATGTAACCAACCCTTTGGGAAGTTTATTTGTCTTTAGCTATATCACTTGATCATCATTCTGTTGTTTAATCTTTTCCTGGTTCACTACAGAAAATTGATCTTCTTGGAGCAGAAAGGTTAAAATATGTTCATCGCTTTCAAATACCTGCCAGTTAATGTTGTTATCAGGAATTGATGGCCTGATAACCACCTTAACATACTGTTGTATTTTGTCTTTTTTAATATCGCCTGGGATATCAAATTGTGCTCCAATTGTTGCAAGTCTATCATCATGCTTATTCTGATTTCGTGGAATAGAAATCAAATTGAAGGCATTAAATTCTTCAATTATGTTCCATACTCTATTCCTGTAAGACTTCAAAGCATCATTCTTGGCAACATTCAGCCTCCTAACCTGATTAACTATCAATTCACTATCTCCATAAACTTTCAAATAGTCAATTCCTCTTTTCCTTGCCCACTCAAGGCCTTGAATGAGTCTTTCATACTTAGAACTGTTAGAACATGCAAAAGAAAAATGAAAGGCTAAAAAATACTTATCACCCTGTGGAGAAACCAACATTACACCTCCACCTACTCCATTCTTGCTTCTGGAACCATCAAAAAACATTTCCAAGAGTTCACTTTGTTGTTGTAACAATTGATCTGTACTTTTTTTGAGGTTTGGAACCTCTGCATCAGGTTCAAGCATCACATAATTACCCATACCGGCATCTTGAATAAAATCTACGGGATTGTCAGACACATTTTCAGCTGCCCACTCATGTAGCAGCACATTAGGAACAACTTCTGCTTGAAGTTCTTGAGCGACAGCTAGTTCACTGTTAGTAAAAATGACATAATTTGTGTCTGCAGCAGTAGGAACAACATTGATAGGACTTGGGTTATACGGCTCAATATGATCTTTAGCCAAATTTTTAGATTTAATGGTAACTTTAGTTTTGTATCTTGTTCTAAACAACATATGTGACCAATCAGCTGACACATAACCGCCTATCTTAGCTATAAAATCTCTTGAGAGACATAAAGAAAAAAAGGTGGGAGATCTATGACACATATGTCCTGAGGAACTAGAAAATTAGGACAAGCATGAAGGGTAAGACTCAAATATTTGATAACACCCAATGTATTAACAGAAGTACCATCCAATTGAATCACTCCTTTCTCTAAAGGTTGATACTTCAGTCCAAACTTGTCAGCAATTTACTTTGGCATTACTAAGCTACTAGCTCCACTGTCTACCATACAATTATGAACTAACTTATCACCTATGATTATAGACACGTAAAATGGAGGTGGTTTGACTTCTTTTCCTGCCTCTTTGCTGGGCGGTTTATCATTTTCTTGAGGATTATTTGTCAACACTATTTTGACTTGACCTATTGGACACTCAAATTCATCAGACACTTTAAAATTTGACAGGGATAAATGAAACATATCCTTTTGACCTGGGATAGCTAATGAATCCCACATAGACATCATTACGTTCATCTTTTTCATACTATCAAGAATATTATAGGGTACAACTGGGTTCACTTTATGATGTACCTTTATGCCAATATGATCAGCTTGCAAGTGTGGCTGCTCCTTAACTAGGAGTTGCTGATTTCTTTGCAAACCATGAGTCCCTTGAGATGTAGATGGTTCTGTAGCTATTGCTTTTCCTTTATCATCTATTTGATCGAACTCAAAAGCTCTTTTCTTCGCCCTTGTGTTAGCTGCAACTGGAGAATTATCTATATTAAGTCCACATAATTCCTCACCTTGCTAGTTAAGTAGGGTAGTATCATTAGTAAGTTGATCTTGGTGTTGTGGAGATGCATCATTGAGTGCATTATGTACCATAAGTGCCTGATTAATAAGTCTGTTTGAGCAAGTGACTTGATTGTGAGGTTGGTTACAAGGGTATCACCACTCATAATCTACTACTAAGTTGTTTTGAATAGGGACAAGATCCTTAAATGCATTAACAGGTGCTGGAGCATAAGCTTGAAAAGGTCTCATGTTTACACTCTATCTTGGGCCCTGGTAGTTGCCTTGATAAGCCTACCTATTACCTTGATATTGTTGTTGCTGACCTGAATTCTGCTATTGATAAGGCATGTTATATGCTTGTTGCTTTTCCAAGCTCACAAGCTTATTACCAAAAGTTTGTAATAGATTTTTTATTTCCTGTAATTCATTTGAAGATCTTGAAACAATAGTTTCTTGTGTTATAGCAGCTGGAACAACAGCTGATATTGTTGGAAAAGGTGGAAAATGTGCAAAAGGTGGTATCTGCAAGGGATATGCGAATGAATATCTAGAAATATAGGCATTGGTAGCCTAGGAGCAAGTTTACTAGCCTGTATTAGGCTATTTTTAGCTTTGATCGCTATTTCAAATGTATCTGGGAGAGAAACACCCCCCATTGATTTTATCATAATGGCTATATCACTGTTAAGGGCCTTCAAAAAGTACAAAAATGCATATTTAGGAGGTGGTCTCACTGTTGCAGGAATTCTATTCCAGGTTCTTTGAAATCTGAAATTGAAATCATTCATTTGCTCCTGAGGATCCCTCTTAAGCATAGTTAATTGTTCCAACAAAGATAAATTATCAGACCTGTCATGAAACTGCCTATGTAATTTGTCACCCAACTCATCCCAGGTGGCAACTAAACTTACTCCAAGACTCCTAAACCACTGTAATGCTCTTCCTTTGAATGATGCTACAAGTAGTCTTACAACTACGTCTTCTTGTGTGATATGGTGCACACCACATAAGGAAGCAACATCTCGTATATGTTCAATCGAGGTAATCTAATCTTCCCCAGTGAAAGTTAGAAAAAATTTCAAAGCTGCCATTGGAATGTCATTGTGTTGTGTCAAATTTAATGAACTACCTCCATTAAATGGCACAAAAGGCTGATTCCTAGGAGCAACCATTAGAGGTGGATTTGAATTAGTAAAAATTGCAGTTGATGAACTTGCTGCAACAATAGAACTTGAAAATATATAACTAGCAAAAGCAGTTGGACTGCTTAAAGGAGACCTTTCTGTTCCAAGGCTAGGTGAGGCTGAACGATTCTCAATTTGTTTTTTAGATGGGCTTCCTCTCCTTCTTGATGGTGAAAACACAATTTCTGGTCTAACACTAGGTGGTGTAGACTGTACTCTCTTAGAAGGAGGTGCCCTTTTTGTTGCTTTGCCTTGTCTTCTGGGTGGTGATAGCTGCAAATATTCAAAAGGAACTGAGCTGCTCCTTGTCTGAACTCTTCTCATAAACTGTAAAAGCACTGATTTTGAAGTTCTTTCTCTTTATGGAGTTGCCAAGTATGCTAAAATAACTTTTGCAAAGTCTGAAATTTGCTGGTTGCATACCAAACCAACAATATAATGTGGAACTTGTCCCACCAGGCATGCCAAAATTGTTATCTCCTGAAATTGCACCCTATTGAACTTGATGTTCAACAACTCAGTGTAACATGGGAAGACCTCTAAAGTTGTGGGTTTCTTGTAGACAGAGGTCAACCTCCGGAGAAGGTCATCTTCCTATGGGGTCACTATTCTACTGATTCCTTTTGAAGGAAAAGGGAGAAGGAGAGCATAAAAATAAAACTAAACCCTACGGTGATACACCGAACTGATAAGAGCAATTAAATACATTTTTTTTATTAGACTGTAGGAATCGGGTAGCACGACCCCCTATAAACTGTAGTGCACCTGGTAAAATTTTTAACATGACCGGTGACGCTGGCGCGAAACGCCCTCCGGTACCACGGGGGTGGAGGAGACTAGACCTCGTGACCAACCTCCTGCAATAGGAAAGATTTAGCCAACCGAGCTAGGGCCCCAACCCTAGAGCAATTGAATACTTTGATTTACACTTGAAAATTGACAATGAACATAAGATTACACATCAAATTTCTATAAGCTTTGCATTAATGTTTCACAAACAGGTTTGATTCACACACTTTTTCAAGAAAGGAAAAGTTTTTCACATATTAGAATCCATGTGTGATTATGTGAACATAGTTTGTGATTCGTATAATGATACTTTTTGCAAAGGAAGGCATGAAAACAAAAGATAAAGTTATAAGGGAATAGAAGAAATTCACAAAATAACTTGATCATTGACCTGAAATACTCAACACTTTTTAAGAACAAGATGATAATTTGAAACATCAGCAGTGACAAAGGTAAACTCTGTATATTATGCTCCAAATGAGTTACAAAAGTGTGCTAATCTGAGAAAGGACTGTAAAGTCACAAACTTCTGAAAAGTCTCTCCCACCTCTCTTACAAAGAGGAAAAAATGCCCTATATACAAAAGTCTCGGCCCCCTACCCTAGGGCTTACAAAAATATCAACCTCCAGAAAGATCTGCCCCTAGATCTTTTTTAATGAAGTTAATGCTACATTAAATGTGTATCCCTGCTGTCCATGTCGGTGAAGGGTTACTCCAGGAATGGCCTCCTTGATCTTTTGCAACAATCGCATTAACTTTTGGCCCCCGTGTCCTCCCTCAAACTTCCATTAGAGCTGTTTTGCATGTTTCTGAGTGCTATCATAAATGTCAATCCACTCCTGTCGGTCGACATCCCAGCTGTCCTTATGGTCTCATGATTTATGTTCTTCTCCTGTTATAGACCCTTCCGCAAGTTGACCCTCCTCGAGAAGCAACATCAAGTTTATCCTGCTTAGATCCTTACAGACAAACACCTCTGTCCACTGAATGATCCATCATTTTTTATCATAGAGTAGATCCATGTTGCTTACATTCTATTGATCTTCTTCACAGGGGTAGTCAATCAGTTAAATGGGCAATGGTTCACCTTTAGTTCTCTTTGATTGGGTGAACACACTCCACATAAGATTCCCGGGTGGTCAAAGGCCCTTTAGACAAAAATGCATGTCGGTGAGACACTAATCGTGTCTCCCTAATGTGAGTATACCTCACAGGATGGTCGGCATAGCTTGGGACTATCAGAGGGACTTCATATCGAACTACAGGAGTTATATCGATATCGCCATTTCATCACCCAGACATTCACATTCGACAAGAATTCTCGCTGAAGTCTACAGTAGACCCATTGCTATCATCACGACAACATCAATTGGGAAGACTTCATACCAAAGGCATAAACCTTTGGCGAGACCCCATTGGGTTGGCAGGACATCTCCCCGAGTTCAAAACACTACGCCGACTCTAACTCCCTTTGGCAAGACACCATTGGGTTGGCAAGACCTTTCACCAAGGCCACTTCATTTCACTGAGACCTTGCATTGTCGGTGAGACATCACAGCGAGAGCACCAAATTTCGCTGAGACCTCCATCTTTCGGTGAGACATCATGCCAAACTCAAACCCCATGGCCAAGAGTCTTAGCGATTCCAAATATCCATTCGGCGAGACCCTATCGGGTCGGCAAGACCTCACACCAAGCGCCAAACATTACACCGAGACCTTTCGTTTCGGCGAGACCTCACCCCATTGGTGAGACTTCTCCCCGATGCTGGCTAATTCGGCGAGACCACCATGGGTCAACAAGACTTCATGTTGAAGCCTTCATATTTCGGCAAGTTCAGACCATTTAGGGGAGACCACCAGCGGTCGGAAAAACATCTCCCCGAGCGTAGATTCCTTCCCCGACTCCAACCTTGTGAACAAATGTCGGTGAGACCATTTCCCATGTAAAGGGAGATATAAAACTTCACAGTGACCGAGATTTCTTGGTGACCTAAGGCAAAATTTAATCCATTTGGCCTTTATGAATACTTGAAAAATAGACCCCTGCTTGATTGAGCTCGTAGATGAAAATCGGGCAACAGTACATGGGAAGGCTATTCTGAATGATTTGGGAATAGTATCACCTTGAGGGGTGACAAATATTATTCTTGCACCTGATCCATGACTGTTGTATGAGCCATCAAAGTGTAAATTCCATGTTGTGCTAGTGTGTAATGCAAATATTGACTCATTCGGGAAATCAAAAATCAAAGGGTGATTAGCTTTTGTGGGTGCTTTGACAAGTTGGTCTATGATAACCTATCCTTTTATTGCTTTTCTTTCCACATATTTTATGTCATACTCACTGAGTATCATGACCCACTTAGCCAACCATCCTATCAATGCTACCTTGTTGAGTAGGTATTTGAGAGGATCTATTTTAGCCACTAGTCTTGTCTAATGATTTAGCATGTAATTTCTTAGTTTCTAAGTGGTGAAAACCATGTCAAGACAAGCACGTTCAATAGGACTATAGTTTAGTTCATACCCAACCAATGCGTGGTTAATGTAATAGATTTCCTATTCTTTCTCATCATGACCATTTTGTGCAAGTAATGCCCCCAATGCAGAAGTGGTAGCTAATATGTAAAGGATTAGAGGCTTACCATCTATTGGTGGCATCAAAATAGGAGGCATCAAGAGGTACTCTTTAATCTATTGAAATCCTTCCTCACACTTTTTTTTCTATATAAAAGGAACTCCCTTGTGTAACAAATACTAAAAAGGCTAGCATTTATCAGCAAGCTGTGCAATGAAGCGTCTGATGGACTGAAGTTGACCTTGCAAGTCCTGAGTTGACTGATTCCTATTGGGGGAGGCATATCTAATATAGCTTTTACTTTTTTAAGGTCCACTTTAATGCCTCTACAAGAAACTATGTATCTTAAGAGCTTTCTCAATGTCATGTCGAATACACATTTCTAAGGATTTAGACGAACTTTATATTCTTCAAGCCTTTTGAAAATTTTGTCCAGGACTCTCAAATGATCACCCAAAGGTCATCAACATAGTCTTCCATCAATGTGTGCATGAGATCATGAAATATGGTAGTCATAGCTCTTTGATAGGTTGCACCTACATTTTTCAATCTGAAGGGCATGATATTCCAATAGTATCTAACCCATGGGCAAGTGAACACCATCTTATGCTAATCTTCAAGAGTGATATGGATCTGATTATACCCAAAGAAGCCATCCATGAGGGACAACATCTCATAGCCTGCCATTAGATCTACTATGATGCCCATATTAGGAAGTGGGAAGTCATCCTTTGGACATGCTTTATTTACGTCAAAAAAATAATTGCAGATATGGATTTTTTCATTTTGTTTGTTCACTGGTACAAGGTTTGAGATCCATTCTACATACTCAATAGGTCTTATGAAACCAACATCCAATAATTTCTTGAGTTCAACTTTGACCAGTAGAGCTATCTGAGGATGCATTTTTCTAAGCTTTTGTTTGACCGGCTTTGCATTTGGAAGCAACGGTAACTAATGCAGGACCAATGCAAGGTCCAATATAGGCATATTAGTATAAGACCATGCAAAATTGACTTGACATTCTATGAAAAATTCTTGAAATTCTATTTTTTCTTCTTTTTTCAGGGTTGATGCAAGGAGAACAATCTTAAGATTCTTTGTTGTACCTATATTGACTTCTATTACTTATTTGATCAACATGAGGGACCTCTCTTGATTAATAGGGAGAAATTACAACCCTCCATCCTTGGGTGCCTCAGAGAGGTTTTAACCCTTGGATACATCCTTTCTTTTTAGTTTTTCCTAGTCAAAAGGTGCCTTGCAGTTTTCACCCAAAGACCACTCATTTTTTTATTTTATTTTTTGTCATTTTTGTGACTAAAGGGTGGGATAGTCTCGTCTAAATATGTTGTAGCATCAAGATCTATAGTGAAACTAGTCTTATGGTCCCCATGTGGTATACCTTCTTATAGTCCCATGAACTCAGAGATGGCTTCATCATTTTCAAATATGCCTAAGGTGGGTGGACCTTGCTGGTCCCAATCAGTCAATTATGGGTAAATGAGGGGAATTCCATCATCAGTGTTACTCAAGGATGGGGAAGCAGTAGATAGGGTAAAGATGGAGATATTATCAGAGTCCCAAAAGTATTTTATCCATGCTCTTTCTTTTGTGGTCTTTGGCGGGTCAAGTTCGTGAAAGGAATCAACACGGATATTAATATCCATGAGGTTGGAAAAGGATGGATGGGGTGCATCAAACTCATGAAAGACATAGTCGAGCTTGTAGTCACTAGTGGTATAAGAATCCCACTCATATTCATTAGAGTTGGTGTCACTATAATAGATGTCAGTAGGATTTTCAGATGTCTCAACATCTTTCAAAGCATTTACATCCTTATTTGAAAGCACCTTAGTACTTGAAGTGCCAATCCTAATTGGTACAAATCCTAGCCCTGAGTTCTTTTTCCATTTAAGAGGAATCAAGGGTTCTCTCATTCCATTTTTATGTATGTCAAGTCTATTGATTCCATCATAACCCTTTTGTTTCATGAGCTCAAATCCTTTACCATATTGTTTTGTCGATAATGGCTTTAGATATTCCTCATCTTTGTAAATCCAATCTGAAATATCATCAATGTCTTCTTTGTTTAACTCTCCCCAGTTTGTGAAGGTGGTGAGAGGAGGAATTTTAATTATAACTTTAGGTTCCATCTTATAGATGGGATTGCTATAGGAATTTGGAGATTTTGGTAACTTAGTGATGTAGTAGGAAGTGTTCATATGATACTTCCCACACCTCTTCTCCTAGATCTAAATCTTGGGATCAACAGATGGAATGGGGGACATGTAGGATTTAGTTAGAGTGGATGGGTCAACATAATTGGATGGAGTGGATGTTGTAGCTTCACGATTTATAGGCACTTGGTCTTCAAGGACCCCCCTCAAATTGGTGCAATCTTGAAAGGGGTCAGGATCGAAAATGATTGTGATTCCAATGCCATTGTAAGGAAACTTTAGAAATTTATGGTATGTAGATGGAATGGATTTTATGGTGTGGATCCATGGTCAGTCAAGGAGTAGGTTGTATGGTAGTTCAAGATACAGGACTTGGAATGTGGTATCTAGTATTATTGGTCCAACTTTGATGGTAGTGTGATAACACCCTTAGAAGAATGTTCTTCATCATCATAAGCTTTGATGACAATGCTCTTAGTTTTCTCCACACATGCTTTGGAGAGGCCCAATTCCTTTACTATTTTTAAAGTACAAATGTTCAATCTGACTCCACCATCTACTAGGACTCATCTGACCTTGTGTTTGTTGACAAAGACCTCAAGTTGCAATGGGTCATTATGGTTTGACTTGGGTGTAGAGTAATCTTTTTTAGAAAAAAGAGACATGGTGGGAGTTATCCAAATATCCAACAATGACTTCAAATCAGTTGACATCTAGGTTGGTAGGGACAAAGGTTTCTTTTAGAGCCTTATCAAGGATAGATTTTTGTTCAAGCGATTTGCGTAGAAGCTCAAGGATGGAAATATGTGTGGGTGTCTTTCCTAATTGGTCAACAAGATTGTACTGGGATTTGAATTGTGACTTCTTTGGAGGAGGACCAGATATGGTAACCTTAGTCCTGTGGGTAGTGACAACACATTTAGGCTACTTCTTAATGGTGATTTTGTTGACATGATCATCAACAACTCAGATGTGGTTTAGAATTATGTAGTCCAAAGAGGCATTGGTATAACTAGCATTTTTGTCTGCCTTTTGAACCGAACTGGAGGGTTTTCCAAAACCATGGTCTTGCAATGGATTCTTGAAAATCATATGGTCTTTATTGGAAGTTTGTTGTTGTCCCTTGACCTCTATGGTACCATTTTCAATTAGGTCTTGAATCATGTTCTTCAACTAATGGCATGATGAGTTCTTATGCCCTTTGATGCAGTGGTAGTCACAAAAGGCATTTCCATCCCACCAAGAGGTTTTGAATTGTCCTGGGTCATATGGTTTGGGCTCTTGGAGCTATATAACATTTGATTGTACTAGCTTCTTTAGGACATATTCAATTGGTTTCGGTAAAGGAGTGTATTGTCTCTGTGGGTATTTCCTTGGTTATCTTGGAGGTCCCTGTTCTTGATTATTTTGGACCACGTTAGTTGCTTGATTGGAAACATATGGTGTGTTATTGTTCATGTTGGGTGATTTGAGAGTCAATGTGGGACCTGTTCTATTCACAGCTTTGGAATCTACGAATCCATCATTTGTTACATTCTTGTTATGAGACCAAAACTTGTTTTTATCATTTGATGTTCCTTGGACATTTTATGTTTTGGTATAAATTTTAATTTCCCCTTTAGCAATAAGGGCTTTCTCAAGGATGGATCCCTTTTCAACAAGGTCGATGAATGTGGAACAATAATAGGTTTCTAATGCATATCTTAAGTTTTTTTTTAGGTTTTGCATGAACATGATAAATTTTTATTTTTCAAGAATTTCAACAGGAGAATGGCTAGCTAAGGTTCTCCATCTCTGCAAGAATGTTATGAAAGCTTCACCCTCTTCTTGTTTAGTTTGACATAAGGTAGCAATAGTAATGTCATTTTCAATATTGAAAGCAAAGTGGGTGATAAATTTGTCAACAAGTTTTTCCCATGATCGTATGCCTATTGATAGGTGGGAGAACCATTCTAAAGCATGTCCTAAGAGACTCCTAGGAAATAGTATCATTAAGTATGTTTGTATAAATAAATGTCAATCAAGGCTATATGAAGTTCCTCGCATGCTCAATGGGGTTTCCTCTTCCTTTATATTTAGGTAAAGTTTGCATGACATATTGTGGAGGAAGAGGAAGCATGCATAATGCCCTATCAAACAAGTAAGGACATAACTCTTGGATAGAGTAAGTCTTCTTATTTGTCAATGTCATGGTTTCTACTTTCTTTTGAAAGGCTAACATTTTATTAGCTAGGACATCATATGGTGTGAGTGTTGTGCATACGGTGTTTACAACTAATTTTTTTTACGCTCATAAACTCATGTTTTTTTATTCAATGCTTGTGTGGGATGGTATGTTGGTGTTGACGTGAGGTGTGAATGTTTGAGTTGTGTTTGGAATTTGGATTTGTGGTGTGAATGTTTGAGTGGGAATTGGAATTTGGATTTGTGGTGTGATGTATGAGGTGTTGGTAATGGATTTCATTTGGAGAGGATTAGAAGTGTTTGGACCTTTTGTGTATTGGTTAATGACTTGGAAGGAACCTTATGTATTTACTTGTTGGGGAACCTTTATGCTAGGACCTTGTGGCATAGTGGTGTTTGTGTTAGTTCCATGAATATGAAATCTAATTCTTTTATTTGTGCCAAAAATATTTGATAACATGGTGTGCAAGGACCTAGATGTTCCAAATGGATTTGAAGATATGTTCATGGTACTAAATAGATTAGGTGTGGAACCAAGAGGTTGTGATATGGACTGTGTCATTGGTTGTGTTGTGGATTGTGTCCCTAATTATGTTATTGGTTGCATTCCAAATAAGGGTGTAGGAATCGAGGTGGAAGTTTGAGTTGGAGCCCCTTGTGGCATAGAAGCATTTATTTGTAGGGTCTTGGAACCACTAGATGTAGACATGTTGAGTCCTTGGTTTTGTTGGTTCAGGGTGGGTTTTTCCTGAAGTGTGTTCATGTCGAAGCCCTAAGGTAGTTTGGCACCACTATGAAAAAGTTTGGCCAAGAACCTTTGGGAGTATAATAGCACTATCTCATCTACAAGTGATGCAGCCTCTAGGTCTTGGGTATCTTCTTTGACTTCCTCTATAACTACTTATCCATGTGGGTCTCTAATGAATTTTTCAAAAGGATTGGTAGATTCCTTGGGTGGTTCACTAGAAGAGGTACCAAAGTTTTAGTTGCTTGTGTGGTTATAAAGGTCGTCTTAAATAGTTCGTTGTTGTAGAGATCCATTTATTTCCTTTTCCTTTGTGGGCTTGTTTCTACCATAAAAGGACTTGAAAAGGGAAGGTGGATGATGTGATGAACTATGAAGCCTAAGGTAATGACAATGCAAGGGTATGAATTAAGCCTAAGATATGTAACCTAAATGATATCTTTTTGTATTTTTGAATATATAGGAATGCCTAATAACGATACCTAGATTAAGAGTCAAGGTGACGATAGTCTATGACTAAGGTATACAAAGTGTGGAATGAGGGGATGGAATAATATGACCTAGTATGAAGGCTAAAACCTCTAGAAAACCTAATATATAGTTGCTAATAAAACTAAGATAGGTGTAACAACTAATCCGATTATTAATGACCTTGGGTAAAGTAAAGACTGATAAGATGTGTTGACACGGTGGTCTCAAACTTGACTGATGAGTTGAGGAACCAACCTAAATGATGAGGACTAGGATGACTATTGTCCAAAAGGTAAGGTCAAGAGAATACAAATTTGAAGCTATGGTCTAGTCTAAGTTTAATGAAATTCCTAATCAAGAGGTTTATGCAAGATAAAAAGGATGACCTAAAGATTTCACCTATGGGGAATCTCTAATACAAAAGGATGAGGTGATGGATGAATGGATAATGGTAGAGATGAGGTAAACAAGTCATTGGTCTAAATAGATTTGAAGGTTAAGCTCATTTTGGATATGTAGACCTAGTTTGTTTTCAGGTTGAAATGTTGTCAGTTTTGGGTGTGGTGTTTGTTTGCTTATTTGCTTTGAATACACACACATAAAACACAATGTATTGAGCTTGATCTTGATGTGAAATGACAAACACTTTGAAAACACTTTGCACAATCTAGGATAGGAAGAGATACTACATGCTAGACCCCCATTTGGATTTCTCCAACCATTTAAATGAGGTGGACAACTAGAGTCTTAGTGACACTGGCTCTCCCTTACACAACACGGGCATGCCAAGTCTCATTCTCCAAAGAGGAATTTATACCTCTACACATGAATAGTGAAGATGTAGGGTGGCTTTAGAATGACTATTCCTACGCTAGCAAGTAAAAGGGTTTTTGGCCTCTAAAACAAAGGTTCTTAGTTAGTACTTGGGGACATGGCACCTTGCGAGCGTCCAACAAGCCACTTAAGGCTTTAATCACTCCTAATAGGGGCTCTTATATGTTTTATGGTAGTACCCCATTTTGAATGACACTATACGACTAAGGCCTACATACCATGAGGACTTGATAGTTTAGTCTTTCCATTTATATATCAGCCTGAGTGAAAAACCAATTGGAGTTGTTCCCTCTCACGAGGCAGGCCCCTCTAAAGGTAAAAAAAAGTGAGAAAAATACATTGTTTTTTATCTCCTAGATCACACAAAGCATAAGGAGAGAGCATACACAACACATTTTTCTCACACTTGCATGGGGTTCATTTTAATCCAAATTCAAATGTGTGAGTGGTTGTACAAAATTCCAAAGGAATACTTTTGATTCTCAAGATCACCAAGTAGTGTGAGAGAAGAGAATACACATCCAAAGACAAGATGTAAGCCATAAGATAAGAACCAGTTAATTTTAACCCCGCTTATGATGTTAAAGCAAACATTCAAATTATTTTTAGACCAACCAATCTAAATGTGATCTAATCTACAAAAAAGAAGACACAATGTTTCAAGATAGATTCTCTGATAATTGAACCTATAACACACTAATTAGTAGTTTGAGTCACTGGTCTTTGACAAACGAGAGTTTATGTTTTTGTTTTCAAGTCTTAGACATATGAACCTGCGAAAAGCCAAATATTAGCCACAAAATAAAAATTGAACTAAGAAGAAAAATAACATTAATTTAAAATAAACAAAAATGACCTTAAAAAAATCAACTTAATCTAATTAACCTAAATTAATCTAAATCTAAACTAGATTAGTCTAAACTAAAATTAATCTAAGCTAAAAATCTAATTAATCTAAATTAAAAAAAACTAAATCTAAATTAAATTAGAAAGATCTAAATTTATATCTAAACTTAATCTCAATTTAAATCTAAACTAAATAAAAAAACTAAATCTTAACTAAATTAGAAAAATCTAATTAATCTAAATTAAAAAAAAAATCTAAATCTAAATTAAGTTAGAAAAATATAAATTTATATCTAAACTTAATCTCAATTTAAATCTAAACTAAATGAAAAAATAAATCTTAACTAAATTAGAAAGATCTAAATTAAAAAAAAAAAAAATCTAAATTAATTTTAAAAATCTAAAGCTAAACTAAATCTATATCTAAATCTAGTGGCTTCAAACTTTTAGTAACGGTTTTAGAAAAAAAGGTTACACTCATGAATGTCGTTTTAAAAAATAGATGTTATTGTGCATGCAACAGTGGGAAGTAAAATTTTCATGATTCCTCATCTGAGATTTTTGTAGTGATCATGGATTTGAATGAGTTCATTAGAAGACAAAATAGGAATCTAATTGATGTTGAATTGAGGGAGGAAAGTGCAGAGACGTTTTCATTTCTACTAAAAGATGTTTGTGTTATCTACCCTACCTTGACGCTCAACATCTATTATCTAAACACAACTTTCTAAAGTTTGTAGATGTCATTTTTCATTAGTACTATCACAATAAGTTGAAAGTGTGACACTATATTTGTAAAAACATATGAAAATATATTCAATCACACTCTCAAGCAAACATTGGCGCCTAGCAAGCAACCCGACAGTTCACTAGCATGGGTATATCATTCTCTAAAAGTGTATGCATGTGAGGGAAAAATGGGAGTGCAAAAATTAACTAAAATAAAAGGTCATCTGAAGCATCAAAGTTGCACACACATTTGTTGGGATAAAAAAAATGAGAGGAGGCATAAAGGTTCACATCAACAATTGAAATGAAATGGTGAGAGAAGTTTATCATTCACACATTTTGCCAAATTTTTGTGGCGTGAAGCCGTCACCAATTTCTGTTCTAGAAAATGGACTGTTAAATATATTTTGTTTCCTTGGAGGAGTGATTTCACTGGTTTGTAGTTTTAGACTTAATATCATGATGCCTTGGATACATTTTCAGAATGCAAATTTAATGTATTAAGTCTAAAATCATAAATATTAAGCTAAAATTATAAATTAAACTTCATAGGTAATTAAGACAAAACTACAACACCTCTTGGAATCATAATCACACTCCAAAAATAATTTAAATCAATTCCTTTATCTTGAATTTACCTTGGGAAAAATGATTCATCAACATAATGACTTATGAACAAAATGACTCTGAGCATAACTAACATGCAAATATAATATTAAAATTAGTTGATGCTGAAAATTAGCCACCCTAAAAAAGATAAAACAAACAACATAGTCTATTGATGATGACTCTGAGGAAGGGCAATATCATAGTTGGCTAGCCTGTAGATTTTTTTGTGAAAGTGCAGAATATTTAAAGATAATAAAGGTTGATTATTAGTATTATCAGCATGAAAATATAGAATGAAAGCGATGCAACATAAATATGGAGCTTCTCCTTCTTCACGTCGGCACATAAATAAAATGAAATAATAACACTTGATTCATGCATCCATTGGATGACCTTCGTAGCTCTTCTCCATTCTACTGTAGGTAATTAATGCCCTCAGATTATACGTATGCAACAATAGCCTAAAGATTATGACAGAAAAATATCAAAGAAAGTATTATCTCAACAACATTGCAACCTATATTCTCTAGATATCTAAAAATGATAAATGACAACAATATTTATAGAGAGGTGGATGTGAAATGTACAGTCAAGATTGACTAATTTTAAGTTCAATCAATGGCTGAAATTAATCGAGACAAGACAAGATAAGATCAGAAGTGATAGAGCAAGAGAAAATTAACTGATTTCACAAAAAATCACTTTAGTTTGAGAGGGCAATTGCATTTTGAAATAATGGAAACATTATCTCATTGCAAGAGGAAAAGGCGTGTTAACTTTTTGATTAAATATAAATTTAATTCAAAAAGTGAGAGCAAAGATAAGTTATTAAATTAAAATTTAATTAACTCGTGATGAAAGATGCCAAAAGTGAATAATTAAATAATTGTCATAATTATTTAATTATAGTGGAAAATGATAAAGATTAAATAAATATAAATTTATTTAATTATAGAGGTTAAAGATATTAATAACATAATTAAATAAATAGCAATTTATTTAATTAATCAAAATAAGACATAGAAGGATAAAATGAATTAATTAAACAATTTAGATTATTTAATTAATAGAAGACTTTGCAACGTTAGATAATAATTAACTAATTAAGATTATTTAATTATCAAGGATGATGAAGGGGATTTAATAAAGTCACAAGCCTAGTGATAATTTTAGGTGTCTACAGTTGGAAGCTACTATATCTAGATTTTTGACTTTTGATTCATTGTACAGTGCAAGTTATGTTCACTAGTTGTGAGCTGTGGTTTTTTGTGTATCTGGCTAAGGTCTGGGAGAAATGTTGTTGGTCCAAATTTCTTTTTGGTTAATTATTATGACTTGCGATTCTAGAGTTAAGTTGTTATGATCATTTTGAAGATAATTTTGGTGTCTAGAAGGATTTGATCATGCTAAGAGTTGTGTGTGCTTAAATGTTCTATGTGTTTTAGACTGGTTTGGCCAACCTTGTGTTGAACACTACCTTTGAAGCTGATGAAGCATGTTGGGACCTATTTGGGTCCTCATCAAGCATGTGTTTGGGTTTCCCTCATTCTAATTCCACCCTAGGATGTTTTGGCACTAACCTAATTTGAATTTAATGATGGTTGGCTAACTTTGGATATGTTTCAAAGTTGAAGATGGTTTAAATACATTATGAGTTAGTGGTAAAAGATGTACAAGAGATAAGTGAAAATAAATAGATTAGATATATGTGAAGTAGATGTGAATTAGTGTGTGTATGTGATGCAAGTGTGGCAGATCAACACGAAGTCTAAATGTTGAGTTTATGGATGTAGTGAGCTGAAGGTATACTCTATCTTTCATGCATGTCTACAAGTGGTTGAGTAAATTGTGGTGGAAATATTTGTTACATTGATATTGTCTTATATTTGTAACGTATCTCTTCTATCTTATTTGTATCTCTATAGCAATGAGCCCTCTAGGTGGTTAACCCTGTTGGATAGTGAGTCATGATCCAGATAGTAAGTCCTTGTTTTGGTAGTGAGCTAATTGGTTTTGATATTCTCTATAGTGTGAATTAATCCTCACCATGGTTTTTCCCTCATTGGGTTTTCTAAGGTAATTCTGGTGTTACTGTGTTTGTGTGATGGTTTTCAGTTTTTGCACTTGCACTTAATGTTTAATCATTTTAGTAGTGTTAAGGATTTGTAATTGATCTAAGTTCTGGTGAATGATTTAAAAGTTTAAATTTGCTACAACTGATTCACCTCCATCTCAATTGTCTTGTTCAACAAACCTCTCAATATAACTCACCAAATATTTCATGGAGTGGAAAAAAAAATTCGTAGATCAATTTTTCATTTGTTCATGTTTTAAAGAGCACTTAAAAGTGGCCAATGTGAAGAATTTGTGAAATTCAAGCTATTTAACGGTTACAAAGGTGGATTAATTAAGCAAGATGGCTGAGCACCAGTGATATCAACAATGGCAATCCAACGACTATTTTGCAGAAAACAACAAGAATCTTCAGTATCATGACTGGTCTGGTTTCAAGAGGTAGGCTCCCTGAAACTGGGGTCCCAATGGTGACCTTCAGAGGCAACATGCAAATAATAGGCCGCATGCAAGATGAAATTAGTTTTTGAGGCCAAACTGGAGACCTTTTTTTGTTCATAGGGTTCTCAACAAAGACAAACAACCAATTTTTGATATTTGGGAAGATAATAGACTTCCTCATGGAAGCCACATGGATGCACATAAATCTTCAAATGGGAAGAATTTGGATTTTTAGGGAAACCAATGTGAGAAGAGTTATGGTTTTCTTCATTGATACTACCTAGATTCTACGGTAGATTTTTGTTCATCTAAAACTTGAAAAGATTTATGATGAGGGATTCTAGAGCCGAACTATTTGAGGCAGAAAAATAACCTACATGCATGTAACCTAAATGCTTCTCAATGGGTTCCCTTCCATCCAAGTGACAAAGAGAATAAGCAGGTTGATTCACAAGATCAACATGCAAGGGTTGAAGGTCAAGAAAAACTGGGGTATGGAAAAAATCAAGGCTCTAAGATTCAATCTAGAGTCAATAATAGGGAGAATTGCTCTTCTCAAAATCAACAATCGAAAAAGAAAGAGGGCAAGGAAGGATCAACGAAAAAGGTACCCCAGTCAAGGAAAAAGAATAAGAATAAGAAAAAAGAAAAAGCTAAGATGAAATTGATTTTATAGTGGAAGCGAAAAGCTAACTCTTCAAGCAAGACATTCGAGCAACAAACCCTTACAGAGGAATGTCAAACGGAGACGAAAACCTTTTCCAGAGAAATGCTCAGTAGAAGCAAAATCTGCGGTCTGTATTACTTTTTCAGAGGATTTACTTCAAAATAAAATCCAAGATCTTCATCATCAAGCTATAATTTGTAAGTTTTGGGATCTTGTTCTTGATTTACAGTTGCTGAAAGATTTTCTTTTTGATGAATGGGTGGGGGTTTCCAAGTCTTTTTATCTGGAAAAAAAGGAGGGTACTTTTATTGCCTTGTTTCATACAAAAGAACAGAGAGATGCCATTTATAAGGTAAAATCATGGATTTATGAAGGTTCGAGTTTATGCATGAATCCTTGGACCCCAAATTTTAACCCAACCCTCTTTATGGTTAAATTTGTTCCAACCTGGGTTCAGTTACTATCTTTTCCACTAGAATACAGAGAGCTCAATCTAATAGAGAATATGTCAAATCAAATAGGTATTTTCCTAAAACATGATGAGGAATTTTTTTCAAACCCGTCTTTACCAATTAGGGTTTGTATTTTGATGGACTCCTATAAACCTTTTCCTAGTCAAATCCATATAAAATCCAAATTTGGCACATTGGTACAAGATATTATAGTAGAAAATCAACAAAATTCATGCACGGTATTCCATTCTTTGGATCATATGAAAGTAGTATGTCCCCATAATGCTGGTCTAAGTAATGAAAAAGCACAAGAACTTTTTTTTACACTGGATCAGTGGAATGTCAGGGTTGTGAATGATTTGGATTTGTTGGAAAGGGAAGAGCAACATCAATCGACTTAGGTGGTGTCCAAAGAAAGTGAAAATCTCACTGAGGACTGATTGAAAACTTTTGGGCCTTTATCACAATATAAGGCTACAATTACCCCCTCAAAGCAGACTAATTTGGGAAACAAGGGAGGTGATCTAATTTGTAATGCGCCAAAAGTTTCATTTCCAATGGCCCAGTTTCAACAAATAATTCATGATCTGGTGTGTAGTAGTAGACCAATCCAAATCTCTCTCTTAATCGACCAAGGGAAAATGTATGTATTCATTCTTTGAGTAATTCAAGAATAGACTATTCACTCAATATTGTGGCTCCTTATATTTAGAATATTCACATTCCAGAAGTTCCTAATAAGCAAAAGTTTCATGATTCTAAACATTATATTTCTTATATTTCTCCTAAGGGGTTGGAAAGCCTTGCACAAAAATTGCTTCAATCCATAGGCTTAGAAATTTTTGATGAGATAGCAGATGAAATTCTTAATGAGGAAAAGGCTATAGAGCCAGAAATGTTGTCTTCGCAAGAATGCCATTTTAATGACATATGTGAAAGGGAAAAGGTATATTTAGATGAAAAAATGGTGGGAGGGTTTGAATTTTCTCAAACATTATCTCTAGCTCAAACACCAATTTCTCAATCTCCAATTAAAATAACCCTAGGGAAAAAAAGAGGTTGGAAGCCTAAGGTAGAGAAATTAAAAGAAGAAATAGAGGCAAGGATGCAAAATACTCTAGATGGGACTGTTTTAATTAACAAGAGACCGAGGAGAGCATGTTGCTCTCCTCAAGTGCAATGAATATTTTTTCATGGAATTTCAAGGGAATTAATGCCCCTGACAAGCGAGCTAAGATCAAGCATCGGATTGATGCTAGTGGGGCATATATCTTCTTACTTCAAGAGACTAAGTTGTCAAAGGATGGTTTTGAAGCATCGGTTTCAAAATGGGGTAAGTGGAAAGCATCCTTTGTACCTACCCAAGGGGCTTTAGGGGGGCTAATCTCACTATGGAATCCAAAAATAGTATTTGTAGATACCTTGAATGTTGCTTGCAATTAGTAATTTCTATCTATTCAAATTTTTGACTTGCAGTTCAAACTTTTCAATGTTTATGGCCCAACAACAACTCAAGATAAAAAGAGGCTATGGGATAGCTTGAAAAATACAATACAAGGGTTGGGGAATGATAAGGTAGTGGTGGCAGGAGATCTTAATGCAATTGTTTCTCTCAATGAAAAGCAAGGAGGTATTTTCCCACCTCCAAAAACAATGGTTGATTTTGGGAATTTCATTTCAGATAATGAATTGAGGGATGTCTTGCCAGAAAAGGGGAAATTCACTTGGAAAAATAGAAGAGACTTCTTACAGATTGTTGTGCACCTAGACAAATTCTTAATTACCTAGAATTGGGCTCTCATTTCATGTCAGTTATCCTCTCAAATTGTGTCACTTGTAAGTTTTCATCATTATGCCATTTTTCTCTCTATAACAGATACAAATGGTATTACAGAGCATAAACCTTCCTTCAAATTTGAAAAGATATGGTTTCATCATCCACTCTTCTTACCTCCACTAGGACAATGGTGGGTGAGTGAACCAACTCAGAAAGGAACCAAGATTTTTTAGTTTTTCAAAAAATTGTAGTATGTTAAAGGGAAAATCAAGGAGTGGAATGTGCAAACTTTAAAAAAAAAATTGTACAAAAGGTAGAAGTTTCCACAAAGTTGGCTGAAATTCATGAAAACATTATCCAAAATGGTTTGGATGCTGCTACTTATGAGAAACAAAAAGAACTGCAATAGTTATGGGCAGAGTTGGGAAAGAGGGAGGAAGTCTATTGGTGCCAAAAGTCAAGAGAGTTATGGTTGAAAGAAGGAGATTGGAACACAAAATTCTTTCATGCATCAACTTAGCAAAAAAGAGCTACAAAGACAATCTTCTCAATTCAAGATGCAACTTCAAGCAATCAAATCTTCAATGCAAAGGAAATTTAGAAGGAAGGAGTAAGGTTCTTTAAGAACCTCCTTGCACTGCCTAAGTCTACTGCAGCGCAAGGGAGTCAAGATGAGCAGGAGTTATTGTCTATAGTGCCATGTCTCATTTCTCAAAATGATAATGAGGCATTGATGAAGCCTTTTACATTATCAGAATTAGAGAAGGTGGTTTTCTCAATGTCTTTGGATAAGGCTCCTGGACTAGATGGTTTCGCAGCCTTATTCTTTTAAAAATGTTGGGATGTATTGGGTTTTGATCTATTATTGGCTTTAGAGGAATCACGTAGATCTAGATCTATGCTCAAGAACTTCAATGATACAAATATAGTTGTCCTTCCAAAGACAAAGGAGCCCAAAATTTTTGCAGACTTTAGACCTATTTCTCTTTGTAACACTATTTACAAAATATTTACAAAGGCCATATATCCGAGATTGTAACTTGAAGTGGTTACATCATATATTTCCTGGGAAGTTAATAAGGGGGATGAAGTTAAATTTTGGGATGATTCCTAGAATGGTCATCCACCTTTGAAAGATTGTCAAGAGCCGCAATTAACTATTCTAGTTCTCTCTTAGATGTGGGGGACTAGATTAATTGATTACGTGAGCTCAATGGAAGCTTCATCAAGTAAAGTGAGTTGGAAATATTTTTCTTCGATGGAAATATCAATTGAACAAAAGAGCCTTTTGTCTCAGATTTTGGATAGAAGAGTTGTATTCTTGTTAGGGATAGATGATCATATAATATGGGCCCTAGCTAAGAACAATGTTACTCAGTCAAACAAGGCTACAAGGAAATTCTTAATAGGGATGAGTCAATTCAGTCTCAGAGGGCCTTTTCATTTTGTTGGAACAATGTGGTCTTACCAAAAGCAGGCACCTTTGCATGGCTAGTGTTGAAAAAAAGAGTTCTTACAAGTGATCAGTTGGTTAAATTAGGGATTGAAGAACCATTTAATTATGTCTTATGCAATCAATCTCTAGAAGACTCAGATCATTTGTTCTTGCAATGTCTGTTTTCCCATTTTTTCTAGTTATTTGTCTTTGCAAAAATTGGATTTTTATGCTCAATTACCAAACTCAGTTTGGGATCTCTTCTCTTCATGGCTTGTGCTGTACAAATCTTCATTTTTTGCATGCATTTGGTGAGTCATCCCATCATTACTTTTGTGGGCTATTTTGTGGGAAAGGAACAAGCGCATTTTTAGAAAAATCTCTGCCCTTGCTTGCTCAACCATGTAATTATTGAAAAATTAGTCAGTGAAGTAGTAAATGCCTCAAGATCATAAAAATACTAGTTCTTTATTCTCATCATGGGACAACTTCATCCTTAAGAGGTGGCAAGGTATAACTTTACCTTTTAAAGGAAGCTTGAAGCAACCATATAAGGAAAATGTGGATGGGAGTACAATTAAATGGTTTCCACCAATGGAAGGTTTCTATAAACTCAATTTTGATGGAGCCTCTAGAGGAAACCTAGGTACTTTAGGGCCAAGTGTTTGTATTAGGGATGCAAGGGGAATTGTGAAGGCAACTAAATCAATAATTTAATCCTCAGGAACAAATAACATAGTAGAATCAATGGCCCTCCTCCATGGTCCGATCCTTGCAAGACAACTCCAAATCAGTGCAATACATGTAGAAGGTGATTCATTGATAGTTGTCAATGCGTGTAAAGAAAGAAAATGTATTAATTGGCATATCAAATACGTCTTGAAAAATGTATGGAAACTTCTAGATGAATTTGATGATTATCATATTTCTCACACATATAGAGAGGAAAATATTCTTGCAGACCATTTAGCCAATATGGGGTGTGATAGGAAGGAGATTTTCTTCACAGAGAATAATAGGGTATGTGTAGGATCATCATGGAAAAAATGGGCCCTTAAGTGGCAAAAAATTTAGAAAAATCAGAGTTAGGCAACTTGATGTAAAAAGTTGAATAAGTTATCTATATTATTTCAAAAAATATGTAACAATAGAATCTATAACAAATTGAATGTAGTTTCTAAACTACTAGGTTTTTTTAAATATATTTGGTGAAAATTTGAAATTTAAATCAATGAGTACTTAAATTTCAGGGGAAAAAAAGTAGGTGTCTTCGACCACCCTAACCACAATAAAATGATAATATTTTTTATAAAATTTTATAAATAAGTAGAGGACTCATGTTCGATGTTATGCATATTTTTTTGTAATTTTTTCCAAGTAAATAATTAATTATAAATTTTTATTACAACTTTTAAAAAATATAAAAACTTCATGTTAGACCACCTTAACTTGGTCAAAACTTCATGAAATTCAATTTTTCTTTTTTAATCCTATAGTATGCAAAGCATAGAATGTGATGCATGTTTTGGATTCCAAAATGTGATACCGTTGAAAGTTATAGATGTTTTTCAATCAACCTATCAATCGAACTTTAGTCATAATTCAAATAGAAAATGAATAATAATTATTTATTGAATTCAAAGTAAAGCATAATTTATATTGGTGGAAAGCTGAGAATCTCCTTTAAAAACCCTTTTCATTTCATCAATTTTGGGTAAAAAAAAGTCGTCAGCCACATACCCTACAAATACCCATCATATCACCACTTTTTGGCCCATCATGATCCTGCACATACCCAATAATAATATACAAGCCTTTCCAAAGCTTAAGGAAATAGTAGACAGAGAATGTGTTATTTAATTCCACTTAAAAAATCATGCAAAGGAGCAAAGTATGCAGCTCCTAAATTCAATTAAAGGGGTTTCAAAGCCAAGCATTGTATACTATAAATAAATAGTGGAAATATTAGTGGCAAATGAATGATCTATTAGCTGACCTGTTAAAGAGTCATCATCCCTGTTGGAGTATATGTTGTTGTGTTAGTGAATTACTTGCTCAAAAACATGTGATATCAGGGCTTACAGTGGAATGATTCAGAGTTAAACAATTGGTGCACGTCAAAGCAAGTTTACTTTAATCATAATTTGAAGTGCTCTTCCACATAGAAAATGTATGGATTTTTATGTTACATGAATCAACACTTATTAGAGCAGAGAATGGTTTCAATGTTAAGTCCTTTGCACTTTGTCTCATTATGAGACTACATGATGTCACCTAAAAATGTTGTCATTAAAAGGGCTTTAGAGAATTTGCTAATTCAAAAAAAAAACATCTAAGGTGGAGGGCATTAAAATATTTTATTATTCTCAGTGGGCCAAGGAAACTTGACACATAGCCATAGGTTGTGTGTTGTGTCTGTAGAAGAAGGTGATAGTTTTTTAAACACATCTTTGGGGCTCTTTAAATGGCTTTCTGTCCATGGAATTTTCATGTTTCCATGATTGTGAAACCTTGGGAGAGACCATTTCAGGAATACCTATCTCATGATTGTCTTAAGATGATATTCAAGGTCGAGTGCTCGAGGGTGGAGGATTGTATCCACACGGTGTTAGGAATTGATGTCACCAGTCCAAGGGAAAGGAAAATTCTCTTTCCATCACAAATGCCAAAAGACATTTCATGTCAAAAAATGCTACTGATGAAAAACTTCAACCACACTACCGCTAGGCCAAAAAGTCACTTTTGTGGGGCTGCAGAGGCACCACTCCACAAAAGTCAGATCACGAAGCAACGGGTTAGAAATGGTCACCGCACCACCACACGGAGTTGTAAGAGGAGGCATGGGAATACAGGGAAGGCTAGGAAGGCACGACAGTTGGGATTAAAATCCAACAAAAAATGACAGTATTTTCATGTGGGCTTTGAGGAAAAATGTAGAAGGGTCTGCACTGTAATGGAGGTTGACATCAAAGAAAAATTTTATGCCCTTTCTTTTCTTAGAGCACATGTTCAACATTTGTCCTTGAATGATATGCAACTAGATTTGCAATTGAGGGTAAACTCTCCAGTTTGTGTGGAGGAACGTGCTCATGTAGAATCTAAACAGTTTGTACTTGACACAAGAAATAATCAAGGGTATGCTTATGTTGCTTCTACACACCTGGTCCGATATGAAATTCTCTAGGGTATCTATTGGTGAATGAGGTATGTATGTGCAAGGTTTTTAGTTGGTAGAGGGTTTGGAGTTCCAAGTTGAAAATTTAGTGCATGGTGATTATATGGAGGAGTAGAATCGACATTTTGTCAATGGTTTCAAATTTTTTCTTATGAAAGTTAATGGAGTCTTTTGCTTGGTTATGTTACATAGTAAATATCAGATAGTAATATTCTTACTCTTTTTCCCTTTTATATCTGTATAATTCCTGAACTCAGTAGTATGGATATATCCCAAAGTGGAAGTTTTAGGGTTAGTAGGCTAGGACTTTGATATTTTGCATGATTTGCACTAACTCTCCCAAATTGGAATTTTGTAATATGTAAATATCTTATTTTATATAATATATATATATGCTTCCATGCCTTTCACTTAAAAAAAATCATAGATCAAAATAATCTGAATAATTATTTGGTAGAAGAAATCAAAAAGGTAAAAATCAACCTCTCTTTATCAGAATTGCTCAAAAATCTTGTGATTAGGAAAGGTTTCTTGAATACCTTAGAATATTTTCCCAAAGAAAGCATTCTTAGTAAGGAGACATAGGCAAAGGATAACTTTATTAAGGAAAAATACAAAAACATAGTTCCTATGTTGTATGCGTAAGTAGCCTTTCATTAGGGAAATATGGAATCCCTGCCATTTTTGTTGATGTTGAGAATATTTGGTGAAAATCTTCATAATTTTTTGGTAGATTCTGGAGTGTCTACTAATGTGATGTCATTTTACATATGTCAAACTCTAGGTTTAACCTGATGAATTCCATGAAGAAAGTTAATCAGCTTGACAAAGCTGGGGTAAACTTAATCAAGGAGTTAACAAACATTCATATGTAATTAGTGTAAAAACCTAGGATTCAGTATTATATTGATATCTAGGTGGTCGAGATACCAGATACTTATGGGATTCTATTGAGTAGAGACTAGTCAAAGACTTTAAACGGATATATGGCCACTGGCTTCTCAAAAATTTGGTTACCTTGGAAATGATTCCCTAATAAAATTAGGATCGAGAGAGAGCCACAAATTAAACACATGATCACCAATTATAATAAAAAAAATGTTCTATACATAGATGTAGAATAAGGAGTATATGGAATTAGAAGTTTTGGAGTTAAGATAGAAGAATTTTTTATGTGTAATGCTAAAAAGCATAATTAGATAACTCTTGGGACGGATATTTTAGTTGAATCAGATTATGATTCTTTCAAAGGAGAAGAAATTCATTTAGAAAAAATCTAGAAGAACATTGCTAAAGAAGCTCGAAAGAGTAGGAAAAATAAAGATTCAATAAAAAGTTTTTTGTTGCAGGTTACAAAATTTTGCACATTTAGAAGACACTTGTGTGATGTTCCTTGAGATCATTCATAGAGTTGGAAGTTAGCACTATTAAGAAAATACTCCTCTTAGCAAGTCTAGGCCTGAAACATTTGAAGATAAAACCTAGGCAAGGTAGACCAAAAACATCAATTTATCAACTCTTAAGAACACTAAGCTCAAAGTTGATGAGGATCAAACCTGGACCCTTAGGTTTGATGAGTCAAAGTCAAAAGAAGGAATTGGAGTTGGGGTTGAGCTCATCAGTCCCCAAGGTAAGTCTTTTCTTGCTGCATATAGATTACTATTTCAAAGTACTAACAATGTAGTAGAATATGAGGCTCTTATCCACAGTTTGATGCTCATAATTAAGAAGAAATTTAAGATTCTTAAATTTTTTGGTGACTCAAAACTAGTGGTCAAGAAAGTTTGGAAATAATATATTTTCATTATAAGCACTTGTCTAGTTATCAACACTAAGTGTGGGACCTAATAGAAGATTTTGATGCCTTTAACATCACTCACATCCCACAAAGATACAATCAAAGAGCAGATGCTCTGGCAATTGCTACTAGTGCTCTAGAACTATTAAATGTTTCTGATATAAGAAGGTTTACTGTTGAGCTGGTGTAGTTGAGCTGGTGCAGTTTCCCTTTTCCTGTTAATGTTACTAATTTGTAGGTTTTTGAAGATGACTGTCATATATTGGAATTCATCACTAATACTAGTATCTTCGAGGCACAGATAATTAAAGACAAGGATTACCTAGATAGAAAAATTCAAGATGAATAATTAGCTCAAGTGAAGGATAATAATAACCCAATAGGAATAATTGAGCTGGAAAGATTATTTGATGTGTATCAAATAGTTTGAAAAAAAGACTTGCCTAAAACCAACAGAGGATAATCTGAATTATATAATTTGAATATTGAAGAAGATCCAAAGAATGTGTTTAAGGGAAGGTATGTACTGAGGAAGAATGAAGAAATATTGCTCAAACACTCAGGGATTATTGGAAAGTTATAGCATGGACATACGAAAATTTGAAGACTTATGACACTTCTATCATTACTCATACAATTATATTGAAGCCTGATGCAAAACCTTTCTGGCAAAAACAATGACCTATAAATGCACTTCTCGAACCTTTGATTCAAAAGGAAGTAAAAAATATCCTCTCAGTCTGGATAATTTTTCCCATTAGACATTCTACCTCGGTGGAAAATTTAGTGTCGGTCAGAAAGAAGAATAGAGTTATACGGTTGTGTGCAGATTTTTGAAATCTTAATAAGGCTTTTGAGAAAGATAATTATCCCCTACCTTCATTGGACGAACTGCTACAAATAATAAATGGTTCATAGATGATGTCCTTATTGGATGAATTCTCTAGGTATAACCAGGTAATGATCGTGAAGGAAGATCAGATGAAGACCGCGTTCACTACAAAGTGGGGAACTTTCACTCATAGAAGGATGCAATTTGGATTAATAAATTTTGGAGCCACATTCCAAAGAGCTATGGATTATGCCTTATGAGATATAGTAGGAAAGTGCATTATTATATACATGGACGAACTCATGATATTTTCTAAGAACAAAGGAGATCATGTTCGTGATCTCAGAGCAATATTACAAAGTGTGAAACTTACGAAGTTTCACTGAATCCTAAGAAATATATTTTTGGGGTGATTGAAGGAAAGTTTGGAACACATTATTTTTGAAAGAGGTATTTTAATAGACCCGGATAGAGTAAGTGCTTTACCCAAGCTACATCCCCCAAGAAGTTGGAAAGAACTAAATTCATACTTCAGCAAGATCAATTTATTTTGGAAGTTTATTGCCATATTTGCCAAGATAGTGAAACCACTCAATGATATGTTGAAGAAAGATGGAAAAATCAAGTGGACTAGTGAGAATAAGCTCACCTTTGAAAATATGAAAGCTGTAATTGTGGAAGCACCGGTGTTGGTAAGTCTGGATTACACTAAACTATTTTATATTTACTCTTTTGCTTCTGGTCATACATGTGTAGCAACATTGACACAAAGGGGCGAGAATAAAGAAGAAAATCCAATTTATTTCATAAGTGCTTCCTTTAAAGAGGTAGAGCTAAGATACATGGATATTGAAAACAAGATTTTGCTTTGGTTAAGGCGGTAAGAAAATTTTGACACTACACTCTCAGAAGTATAGTTAAGGTGATTATGCCTAATACCGCAGTAAATATGTTACTAACCCAGAATGAGCTCAGAGAAAAAAGAGTTAAATGGTTCATAATCCTACAAAAATTTAATTTAGAGATTATGCCCATGAATTTGGTTCGCATGCAAGCCTTAGTTAAATCCATTGTTGAGATTGATCCACAAATCTCCAGCTATCAGTATACTCTAGACGTAGAAGACCAAGATGATTAGTATTCATATATATGGTACTATCTAGTTAGCAAAAATTGCCCTGACCATATGCAAAGAAATCAAAGAAGATCCCTAAAAATTAAATCCCAGAGCTACATGATTAAAGGAGGGTTTTTGTTCAAGAGAAATCACGAAGGAATTTATTTGAGATGTTTGAATAAGACAAAAGCAAGTGAAGTGCTATAAGAATTACATGATAAATTTGGCACAACTCATGGAGCACCTTTGGCTACTGCACACCTCATCCTGAGAGCTGACTATTACTGGTTGACTATTTTCAAAGATACCTATGAGCATGTAAAGCATTGTTGCACGTGCCAAACTGTTGCAGATAAAGGGATATTTAATGCTCAGCCATTACAACCAATGTTGGAGATGCATCCTTTCTCACAATGGGGGTTAGACTTCATCAACATAATTAATCCTCTATCATCCGTAGGTCACAGGTTTATGCTAACTGCCACTAATTATTATACCAGGTGGACTAAAGCATGCCACATTAAATAATGCACCTCAGAGGTGGTAATTAAATTCTTGGAGGAAAACATTATTATTAGGTTTGGAGTACTGTATGCTTTGGTATGTGATAATGGCCCCGCTTTTTCCTCATTGAAAATTTCTAATTGGGCATTTGAATATGGTATAACATTGAAATTCTCATCTAATTATTACCCACAGGGAAATGGATTAGTAGAATCATTGAACAAGAACCTGCTGAATATAATTAGAAGGTTAATTGAAAAGAATCCAAGGGAATGGCATTCCCTATTGAAATTTTCCCTTTGGATAGATCATACTAGGATGAAATCCGCATTGAGAAATTCTCCTTACCACTTAGTCTATGGAATAGATCCTATATTGGATATAAACTTGAAAATACCTTCTTGGTAATTTGCTCAAGAATATATTGGATTAGATGATCAGAATGAAGCTCGGTTGCTGCAATTGATGCATTTAGATGAAGAAACATACCAGAGCTATAGATCATTTTCCTAGGAACTAATCTGTGGTAAAATGGTGGTTCAAAAAAAGGGCTAGATTGAAAACTTTTAGAATATCCAATTTAGTCTTGTATTGGGACAAAGCTCATGAGTGTAAGGGTGAACAAGGTAAGTTTGACAAGTTATGGATTGGTCCTTACCAGGTATCTAAAACTTTAGGCGGCATACACACTTAAAAATTTAACTAGAGAAGATGTTCCATTGTGTGTCAATGGACAATTCCTAAAGCATTACTTTCAACCCTAGTGTTGGTTGTATGTCCTTGTTGTAAATATGTAAATAGTTTTTTTGGGGGGTTATTGGTACTTTTTTTTTCTTTTCTTTTCTTTTCGAGGTTTTACATTGTAGAGATATATAGTAGTTAACAACCTTCAAAGGTGGTCAAAATAATAGAATGTCTAGAAATGTGATTCATGTCTCGATCGAAAATAGTCCTTTAATTATAGATGATTGTGGGATTGTTTTTATTCATTTACTTTAGTTCACATAAACCATCCAGTTGATATTGAGCTACAAACACCCATACCTAAATCATTCTACTGAATTTTGGATAGCAATTGTTTGCATTGAGTGAAAAATCAAAAGGTGACCTTTTCTACTGTTGTAATTCCCAACCTAATAGTGGGCTTCATTGCCTACAAGTTGAAGCAAAAGAAATTACAAAAAAAGATCAAATGAGAAAAAATGAATATCAAAGAAATATAAAAAGAAAAAATTCAACTCTTTAGGCTATCCAAATATCTATATCGGGGCTATAGACACCTAATTGGAAGTAGAGCTATGGTTGGGGGGAATTACAGAGATAACCTTGTCGAGGCTATGGATGCTTGAATGACAGAAAGGTTCCATCCAAGGTTAGCTTAAAAGGAAATTACCAAATTATGTAGGTCAATGCAAATGTCTGCTATGCTCTGAATTTACTGTAGCAAAATAAATCAATTGCACACACATGAGCTCAATAAAATTTAATATTGTATACTAGCTAAAGTGAAGATAGAATGCCAGAATAAGGGTCTAATCATTTATAATTTTAGGATTGTGGAAAGTTGAAGTATGGTTATTAGGTCTAGAATTAACTTTCTATTGTTTTGTTTGGTTTTGTTGGTTGCTAGTTGTTGTGTGGTCTCATAGCACACCCCATTTTTCACTTTAGAAAAATTTGGACCCCCTCTTTTCTACTATTTTTCTTTCCCTTAATTTTATTTTGCTTGCTTCGGTGTGTTGCTTTTGGAAGAAATGGTGAAATGGTGGGTTTTAATCCAACTTTCCTAGCCCTACTTACATTCTTGTTTTATTGAACTTGGAATGTTGCAAAATATTTTCCTCGGTCACATCAAATTACCAGACCCCTGGGTCCCACGAGTCGATGTTGTTGCTCTCAGGATGTTGTATCTTTAGCAAGTCACTTTTCACCTGGCCGATAGTCGTGCTTGGTAGGTCGTCACCCAAACAAAATTCTCCCAGTGTGTACATTTCCCATCTTTGTTGGTTAGCCTAGTAGTGGATTTTCTTTTCTTTAGAATCAGAGACTAGAAGTTTTATTGCAAATATGTTTCTAACCAATTTGGTCTCTCTCACACTTGGTGCCGAGTTTCCCTTTGCACCCGATTCTCATGAACCTAGTGGGTAAAAGTCTCAACTCCTTGTAATATTTTTAAAGTTTGGTGTCGGATGATTCAAACCTCATTTGATTGTGAATTGTTAAGTATCCAAGGGTGGCATTGCCTCTAAGTCCTTTCCCTCATAATAATTGAAGTGAAACATATTTGTGACATGTCATCTTCCTATGCTGCTTTCTTCTCTAATGGTTGGCCCTACATAGAAACCAAAGAGTTAATGATTTGAAACATAATCCTTCATGATTACACTTTTATTCAAGGTAATTAATGCATTGCTAAAGGAAATTAATGAAGGTGGAAAATAATACACATACTTGGAAACACCTCATGCATGCAATTACTTTCATAACACTCTACCTTGTGCCAAATTACTCACCTATAAGGATAGTGAAGAATTAAAACCAAGATTATGGTGTGCAAAGAGAGGTAAGTCTTGAGAGCTAAAGAACACAACTACCAAGGATTTTGAGGTTGTGTTCAGAAAATCATATCATCAGTAAAATCAGGTATGCTTTGAATAACTAAAATTTTGTTAATTATTTTGTGTGCATGGCTTAGGTTAAATGACATTACTACTAGTTAGGTTACTGAAATTTTAATTATTTTTAAAGGAATTTAACCTAATTGTAGATTGTAACTTTTATAAATTAGTGAAATTGGATGGTTATATTTAACCCTAACTCAAACAAAAGGCACATATCTACTAATAATGTAGGAAACCTAGAAAATATGAGCACTTCCAGGAAGAAGCTGATAGATGAGGAATTTGAGCCCCCTATTTCATAGGTTGTATCAATAGGTGGAATAGTTACAGACACTCATCCAGTATGGTTTTCTGACACTAAATTCATTTCATGGATTCAACAAGAGAATGCCTCTTAGTGCGCAAAGAACATCATTGTAAGTGGACTGCATTTGGTAAGAGGGTTTCTACTAGCAATGGAAGCCCCTAGACTAGTAATGGAATGTATGAATTAGTATGACCCAAACAAGAGGGTCATTGAGAAATAAGGGAGAGTCTATGTAGACCTCTCTATAAAAGGGATTGTATACACATTTTGGCTCCCCACATTTAAACAAATGAATCTGTTGAACATGAAAGTTCTAGCCACAACATACCTAAATGTAAAAGAACAAAACAAGAAATTTGTGAATGTGACATGGTATTAGGAGGAGACTACCAAGAAAATGATACTAATCCCAAGTTCTATGTTTATTCAGGATGTATAAGACATCATAACCCTATTAAGTAGGATAGCTAGACTCAAAGATGCTAGCAAATTTAAACCCTGGATGTTCAGGATTAGAGCGATAATAATGGAAGACCCTATGCAAATTCATTGGGGGAGTTTCATCAGTGATAAGATACATGAACAACTAATGATGTTCTCAAACACCCAATGGTTTTCTATGTCTTCTTATGTGTTTTATTCTTGTGCCCCTAGGGAAAATATACAAGGATTGAAGAAAGTTGGAACATTAGGGAGAGAACTAGGGAATAATTTGATTTATGCTCATGTACCCCAAATCACTATCCACCAATATCGGGAGCATTACCAAAGGGTTAATGATGTTTTTTCTATGAGAATAGTAATATTAAGGAAGGTGACAAATCCAAAAGATTGTCCTTGGAAGCACAGAGTGTTATCCGATTGGTTGGGGGTTGGTACATTCAATTTCCTACTTTCACATACATCAGGGTCCAAGGATTCAAAGGATACCCCTTTATGCTACCTAGGTATGCAACAAACAAAAAATTTATTATTAGAATTATTGAGATAAATGCAAACTTCTCATGCCCTTTTCCTGCAAGCATGCAAAAAAATGTTCCATCAAATTCCCCATTACAATTGGGAATTACAAATGTGATGCAGCCAAAAGTACTGATATGTGTGAGGAAGAGTTGAAGCTTTATAAGATGGAGTTTTTTCACTCTGGTGAAAGAATTGTGATCTAAAGGGAAACCTTGCTAGGAAAATAGGTAGTAATTATGCTCATGTTTAAGATTTAGAATATTTTTGGCATAATTGTGGTGATGATCATGAGGTAAGGAAGCCATCATACCAGAGGTTACCATTACAAGTAACAAGGCTTCTTGGACTCCTTGATATTTTGGAGTAGTTGGATAGAGATAATGGATAGGTATTAAATGTAATATATGATACAAAAAATATTTTTGATGATCCTATCCAAGACCCAAATTATACAAAGAAGGAAATAGTAAACATTAAGGAGATTTCTAAGAAAGTGTTGAAATACACTCAACAATGGATTCATGGTTATGGTGAAGTATTAAAAGAAGTTGGGATAGCACTCATATACCCGCTTAATGTGAAGAGAAAGCAATAGTTAGAGGATGAGTCAGGGTATGGAGAGACTGCTAAAAATTAAAGAAAGGTTGGAAAGGCAGAGGTAGCTAAGCATGATGAGGAAATAATTCTTGATATTTCAAGCCAGAGAATTCCATTGATGCCAGCTAGTCAGCATAAAGAAATTGCGGCCAATCCAGCCAATGTAAAGGTGAAGCCTAAGGCGGAATTTTCTTCCACAATAAATCTAAGAGATCAGCCTGTGACTGGTGAAGAGGCAAGAATGAAAACATAGATGCATGCTAAAGCAAGGTATACATCTCAAAAGGTAGTAGATATATTTACCTCTCCACCTTCACTCAATACAACAACAATGAGGCAAACATTAGGAAGGAATCCTAAATTCAAGAGGAGATTCCTAAACTAAATGAAGAAGAAGTTAGAAAGTAGTGGGAGAAGTTGACTGCCATGACAAAACAATTTGAAGAAAAATAATCTAAAGAAAATCCCATGGAACAGCCAGTAGTGGAAGAGGTTCCAGATATAGGATCAAATCCTATGGATAAAGAAGTAGATTTTATAAGAGGATCCCTCACTTCAGGAGTGAGAAACCTTGAGGAAATTGATGAAAGAAGAACAGGGGATACTATACGTTAGAATCCCATTAATAATATTGGTAATGAAGTTATAGTTGATGATTAGTTTCCGCAAGGAAGAAATGAAGATAATATTGAGCAATCCCATACTTTTGAGAAATCAGAAGGATGGGATGAGAATGAAAATGTAGAAACCTCACAGACCTTGGGTGGTGAATTAAGAAATGAGGAGAATCCCAACATTTTGGGAGAACAAAAAAATGATTCCCCAAGGATTGATGTTGAACACACAGAAAATACGAGAATATAAGTCTCGAAAAGGAAGAGATAGTGATAAACCAAGGTAATCTAGAATCCATGCCAGTGAGGACAGAAAGTGTTCAAGTTCTGGGGGTGTGACATGTAATGTTGATAGTTCAATAAGAGAAGTTCTTGAACATGTAGATCATTAGGAACAAAGAAATACTAAAGAGATAGAGTAGAATGAATAAGCGTCTGACTGGCTAGTCAAGCAAATGGCTCTACCATTGGAGGTGGAAATAGTACCTCTAGATCTCAGAAGTTTGATATAAGTAGAGACCCCTAAACCTAGAGGTAGAGTAAAGACAAGACATGCTATGAAGAGAAATGTAGATGGAGGGAGAACTCTCCAAATAGCTACTCTGGTAGGAGATAAGAGCTAGGATGAAATAACACCTAGGGATTATAGGGTAACAACAATCAATGTTAGACATTCATCTTGGGCACAAGAATTAAAGGAGATGAATGTAATTTAAGAGATAATTGTTGCTGGGCTACAAAAGAGCATGGTGGTACTTATAAAATCCATGGCCATTTCACTCATTTTTTGTCCCTTGTGCCTCTGAGTTTCCTCCATTTTGTCTATTTAGGGTTCAAAAATTACATGAAGGGCTTAAACCCTTATATCCTAAAACCCTAAACCCTTGGCGTACACTTTTGTTATAAAATCATGTTGGAATTTTGCACCTACTTAGCCTTGACCCTTTAAGTTGCAACTTTATGTCATTGGTTTGTCATTTTACTAACCACAACCCCTTCTAATATTTTGTCATTTTCCTAAGTCATGGATTTCAAGTTTTTTCTAACCTATGTTGTGGGGTTTTGGAGTTTCGTAACCTCCTGACTTGAAAATCTCTTTGTTATCGGCAAGTTGTGGGTTTTTCGAACTTCACAACCTCCGATTTGAGGTTCTGAGGTTCAAATTTTGGGTGACTTGGAAATGTATTTGTTATCGACAGTTCCTCATCATCTGAGTTACAAATTATGTCTAGGCTATTGGATGTTGTGGTTGTGTTGCTGATATGTGGTTTCCATTGATGTCAACACTATTAGCATTAATGCATTTGAAGTTGTATATGTTGAGGATATTGAGAAAATTGTAAAGAAATAAGTTGCAAGTTGTCAGTGGTAAAGTGAAGTTCAATCTATCAGTATGTTTTGTACATTAATGATCAGAGGTTGTGGACTAAAGGGTTTTTTGTTGAGTGTATCTAGTTTATCCACACCGAGTTTCAAAGATTTGTGTGAAGATTTGATCAAGTTATGAAGAGTTTTATTCTGACAATTTTTTTGTTTCTTCAGTCGGTGTTCTTGATTGAGGATGGGGCTATTTCAGTCAGTATAGTTGATGCAGATGCTTCTCTAGTGATTCATGTTGCTTGTGGATGTTTATAGAACATTCTCTATCTTTGTTGCTCGTCTGCATTAATCGTTATATTTGTGGTTGGCAATTTTCTCTTGCGTGTTCATGTTTTTCTTGTCCTTGGCCGACAAGGTGTTGAAGCGTGTTGTGGATATTTGAGGAGTAATTAATTGAAGTGTTTTCATGTTGGAGATATTTTTTTGGGTCCTCACTAAGTTGTGGCCGACCTTGGTTGATTTGCATTGATAATCTTTAATGTTTTGGGCTGACAATTTATATTCATTTTATTATTTCTTTGTGGTCAACTTGTAGCAATGAAATCTCATGTTGTGGATATAAAAGAGCTTTTGTTTATTCGAATTGAAGTGTGTGAATGTATGCCAGTGGATGCTGAGTGTGTGTGTATGAGAGAATATCATTTGAAGGTAGAGCAGAGTGTGAAGAAGTGTGTAGAAAAGTGTTTATATGCCTAACTAGATCTGTAATCAAGCATTAGCAAATGCTATTTTCTCAGTTCAAAATTTGGATGGCTATAATCCGAATCTCTTTGTAGGACAGTGTGTCTTCCTTTGTAATTGAGCAGTGAGCTCTAGGTAGTGTGCCTAAATGCATGTGCATTCCCCATATTTCATTTTCATTATACTTTTAATAGGGTATGTATGATCTTGTGGACTAACCTCCACTGTGGTTTTCCCCCTAATAGGGTTTCCACGTGAAAAAATCTTGGTGTTATGTGTGTTTATGATGTGTTGTTGATTCATGCTTTCATGGTTAATTATTAGATCTGAGAATAAGGTTAATAAGTTGAATAAGTTTTGAATTTCTGTGACAACTGATTCAGCCCCCCTCTCAGTTGTCTACCCTTTTATTGCCAACAATTGGTATCAAAGCAGGTTCCTTGGAAGAAGTTTAACAACTTAAGGTGATCGAGGATGGCAAGTTACAAGAAGGATAGTCTGAGATTTGATGGAAAAAAACATTCTTTATGGAAGACTCGAATGGAGTGCCATTTGAGATGCATTGGTGAACCCTACTGGAGAATTACATGTAATATGTACATTATTCTTTAGAATGGTCCTACTACTTCTGCTGAGATTAGAGATGTTGAGTATAATATACGGGCTAAGGAAGCTTTGTTGAGTGCTTTGACTGATTCTGAGATGACAAATGTTATGGATCTGAAGATTGCTCATGAGATCTAGAAAAATTTGGAAACCTTGTATGAAGGTGATGCTAATGTGAAGATTTCTAAGTTGCAGAGTTTGAAAGGGAAATATGAAAGGTTGAGAATGGGTGATGATGAGAACATTAATAATTTCATGCAAAGAGTGAATGAACTTGTGTGTGGTATTAGATGCACTGGTGGAAAGATAGATGAATCTAAGATTGTTGCTAAAGTGCTTAGATCCCTGCTTGATTCTTACAAAGTCAAAGCTAGTGCTATTGAAGAGCTTTGGACTATAACAAACATAACCAGAGATACATTGGTTGGTAAGGTGACTGCTTTTGAGTTGAGCGAATTTGGTGATGCCCTTCCTAAGGTTGAATCTGTATTTAAGGCTACTACTTTCGAGAGAGATAGACATAGATATGATTCGGGGGAGAGTTCATTTAGAAATACATTAAAGTATGAGGATGAAATCAGACAGATTGAAGAAGAAGAAAGAGAGTTGGAAGAACTGGAAGAACTTATTTTCAAAAGAGTACCGAGAGGAAAAGGTAATTATGAAGGAAAATTGCCTCTTAAATGTTTTTCTTGCAATAAGATAGGTCATTTTGCATCAAGGTGTCTGGAAAGAGCTCCTAAACCAAGAAATAACAAGCCTATATTTTAGAAAAAAAGTGTTACTAATGTGGAGAAATCCCTAGTTGCTCGAGTTGAAGAAAAAGATGAATGGGTGATTGACAATGGATGTTCACATCATATGATAGGAGACAAAAGTAAGTTTGTAAGCTAGGAAAAGTATGATGGTGGCATTGTGAGATTTGGTGATAATACAGCTGGTGTGATCCAAGGAAGAGGATGCATTTCTCTTGATGGTAATCATAATACTGATGATGTTTTTTATGTAGGAGGCTTGAAGCATAATCTTTTGAGTGTTGGTCAAATGGTTGATAAGGGATACAATCTTTAGTTCAAGGATGGAAAGTGCAGAATATTGAATTCTAGAAATGAAATTGTATTAGGTACAAAGACAAAAGGTAATATCTTTCACTTGAGTGCTACTAGTAAAAGTTGTTTGATTGCTCAAGTTGATGAAAGTTGGTTATGGCATAGGGGGTTGTGTCATGTTAACTTTGATAATATTGTCAAGATAAGTTCCACTAAGGTTGTGAGAGATCTACCTAAGTTGGTGAAACCTACTAATGCAATATGCAAGGAATGTCAATTGGGAAAGAAAACCAGAATTTCATTTTGGAGTAAAAAGCATTGTTAAAATGAACTATTAGAGCTTGTGCATACTGATCTATGTGGTCCCTCTAAGGTCAAAATTTTACAAGGTTACATGTATTTCATGTTACTCATTGATGATTATTCTAGAATGGTATGGGTTACTTTCTTAAGGGATAAATTTGAAGCATTGGAAAAGTTCAAGATCTTTAAAGCTATGGTTGAGAATGAGATAGGCTTGAAGATTAAATGTCTGAGATCATATAGAGGTGGTGAATTCACTTCTAGTGAATTTAATTATTTTTGTGAAGAACATGGAATAAAGAGATAATTATCTGCACCACAGACCCCTCAACAAAATGGAGTTGTGGAAAGGAAGAATAAAACAATTGAAGATGTTGATAGAACTATGATGATGGAAGGAAATGTTCCTCATATCTATTGGAGAGAAGCTGTGAGTACTGTTGTGTACACACTTAACCAGATACAAATCAAAGGTGATACTGGTAAAACCCCTTTTGAGCTATGGACTAGTCAAAAGCCTACTGTTAAATACTTCAAGATATTTGGAAGCAGATGTTATATTAAGAGAGATTAATAAATAGGAAAGTTTGATGCTAGGAGTGATGAAGGTATCTTTCTAGGTTATTCTACTAAAAGCAAGGCCTACCGGTGTTACAATAAAGGATTGAAGAAAATGGTTGAAAGTGAAAATGTTAAGGTTTATGAAGACTTAGGTGCACCATCTAGAACTTGTGGATATGACTCTGATGATCAGGATGATAGTACAAATGAAGGAAAGAAAGTTAAAACTAGAAATCAAGTGCAAATCAATCCAGTAAATCAAGAGCAGATGAGAGATCAAAAGAGCCTGAAGTTGAAGAAAATCCTAAGAAGACTCTGAGGTATGTAAGATTGAATCATTTAGAATATTAGATTATTGGTGATAAGAATAAAGGTGTCCAGACTAGGAGAAAGATTGCAGAAGAATATTGCTTGATTTCAAAAACTGAGCCTACTATTGTGAATGAAGCATGTAAAGATGAGCATTGGGTTGAAGCAATGAAAGAAGAGTTAAAATAGATTAAAAAGAATAATACATGGATTCTTGTTCCCACACCTAAGGATAAGAATGTAATTGGAACTAAATGGGTCTTTAGAAACAAACTGAATGAGCAAGGTGAAGTGGTTAGAAACAAAGCAAGACTGGTATGTAAAGAATATTCACAAATGGAATGAATTGATTTGAAGAGACCTTTGCCCCTATTGCTAGAATTGAAGCTGTAAGATTATGTCTTGCCTATGCTTCTCACAAGAACTACAAAGTTTATCAAATGGATGTCAAATAAGCTTTTCTAAATGGTGAATTAGAAGAAGTGTATGTTGAGAAACCTGATGGATTTTAGTTGACTGATAAGGAAGATATGGTGTGTCAGTTGAAGAAAGCACTGTATGGACTCACTCAAGAAAACGCCTAGAGCATGGTATGCAAGATTGGATAAGTATTTGTTGAAGCTTGAATTTAACAAAGGTACTACTGATAGTAATCTGTATTTCAAGATTGATCATGATAAATATTTGATTGTTGAAATCTTTGTTGATGATATTATTTTTGGAGGAGATGATGCTTTGTGCATGAAGTTTTCTAATGAGATGCATAATGAATTTGAGATGTCTATGATTGGTGAGATGAAATTATTTTTGGGATTGCAAATTACTTAGTTAGATAAAGGGATTTTTATATCTCATTCCAAGTATGTGAAGGAATTACTAAAGAAGTTTGGTATGTAAGATTCAAAGCTAGTTGGTACACCCATGGTGATCGGATGCAAGTTGACAACAAAAGATGATTCTCTGAAAGAAAATCAAACAAGATACAAATCAATGATTGGTGGATTGTTGTATTTAACTTAAACTAGGCCCGATATCATGAATGTTGTATGTATTGTTGCAAGATTTCAAGCTAATCCGAAGGAATTATTATGCCTTGCATAACCACCCCATTTTATTTTATTTTGGAACAAAATGGGTCCCCCATTTCTTTTCTTTTGTTCATCTTTGGTTGTTTGGTTGGGTCTTAGGAGTTGTTTGTTTTGCTCCTAAGTCTATCTTTTGTTCTTTCGGAGGCAGGTCCGGAACCAAATCTAAACGTGGAATTCTTTCAAGGTTTCTAGTTTGGATATAGTTCTGACTCTGACTTCGTCTTCTCTTTTGTTTCTCCTTTGTTCTGTTGGTTGTTTTCAACAAACTCTTGGGTTGGTTCGTCCTCTTGTTTTTTGTTCATTTCCTTGTGTGTTTTGTTTGTTTTCTCTCACGAAAGTGGAACTAGGATTGGAACGCAAGTCAGAAGTTTCAAGTTTCCATATTGTGTCCCCGTTCTGACTTCGTCTCCGCTCGTGTCCTTTCTCATTTTCTTTGTTGTTTGGGCAGGTCCCGTGTTAGCTCCGGTCCCGCTTCCCTTGAGCTTCTATTTTGTTCTTTTCTTTTGGTCGGGACCAGATCCGGACCCGGAATCGAACTTCAAACTTTTTGAAGTTCCATTTCGGTTTTGTCTCCACCCCCGTCTCTGGTGTCGTGTTTCTGACGATCTTTTTGTCGGGACCGGATCTGGGGTTGGAAATTGAGTAAGGAGCTTTGGATGGGTTTCTTTATCTTGTCTCCAACCCGGGTCTGCATCCGCCTTACCTTTTGATTTTATGTGGACTTGACTTAACTATTTGTTCATGTCGTTGGCTCTATCCCCGAACGACCGTATTTATGGCATTAAATGCAGCCTGTTTGCACGCATGAATTAATTTTTAAAGGTTTAATCATGTTTTAACTGGCTCATTATCATTGTTATTTGAATTTTTTAAGCAAACCATGACCAGGGAAGTCTCAAAAGAATTGATTTGATCATGGAGGTGAATTGCAGAGAAAATCTTGGCTAAATTCTGGTTAGACCTGAGGAGCGTTTTGAGGTAGGTTTCTTTGCTTTTCCTTCTCCCGTTTGTTCTTTCGGGTGTGTTGTTTTAGCATATTCATAGGAGGGTTTTGTTATGTGAATTTGATTGCTTGTTTGTGTTTTTTTTTTCTTTTCTTGTTCTATTTGTTTGGTCCTTTCTTGTCCATCCTGTTTCATTTTGGGTTCATCTTTTGTTTGTCATTTTTTTTTGTTGTTTGTTCTGTTGTCACTTTCGTGATAGATCCATTTTGTCGTGCTCTAGTTTTGACTAGGGTTTCAATTTTTGAAGGGATTTCCTTGCTTGGGTGATGAATTTCATCTTGAAACCCTATTTCTGGTCTTCTCGCGTCGGTTTTGTGTAGTCTGTGTGGGATTCTCGTTGTGCCCTAGTTTTTAGAAATAGTGTGTCGAGTGAACTAGGGTTTTGCTTGGAAACCTTTGCAAATTGACCTTTTCCATGGTTTAAATGATCTTTTGTATAGAGGAGCTATTGGAGAGTTAAATTATGCTATTTCTAGTTTCCTTTAAAGCCCATGTGACCCAGGGTTTAAGGTTCATATGACTGTACCTTGTTTGAAATGCTCTCCGTTTGCTGGAATTATTCCACTCCCGTTCATTATTATGATGTCTATCTTTACTCTTGGTCAGAACCGGATCCAAAGTGGAAGGTGAAATTAGAGCTAACAATTGGTTCTGGTCCGGTTCCCATTCCGGTCCTTCTTCCGACCCTATTTTTCTCCTTATCCAGTTCTGTTCCTGACCCCGCCACATGATAAGAAATATTGTTTATGCCTAATACTTCTACAGTTCCACCTCCGATAAAGGCATAGTTTGACCAAGTAAATATTATCTAAGGAGGATGGAGAAGGGATTATATGTTTGACTAACCTAGATGTTTTTTTCATCTAATACAGGAAGTTGTTGCATGAATCAAGAAATGTCAGGGGCATCAGATGAGGCCTCTCAGAGAATCCACCTGGGTGAAACTTCATGGAAAGGAGTTAAACCGAAGAAGATCAAGGTGGAATAGCTTCCATATACCTTGAGATGTAGCATAGGGAGGTTTCCCTCACAACTAGAAAAATTTATTCCAACTGGGCTAATATTACTGACACCAATTTGGGCCCTTTTAACTATGAAGAATTGCATGAGGAGGTCACGGGAAGGATGAAAAGGATTATTCAATCCGGGCTGGCACATGTTGCACTCTTCCCCCTATCTATCCAATGTCCGGAGTTGATTTTGGTAGCAACTGGGGCATATAACCCTGCTACTAGGTAGTGTGTGGATGTAAAGGGTAATGTCATTATTGACTTCATGCCTCCAATGATCAAATTCCTGTTTAATATACCCGATCCCAAAAATCCTAGGCAATTGAATGAAGCAGAGGCTTTGAAGCTTTACAGTGATAATAAGGAAAGAAATAGATTTCACATGAATAAGACTTGGATGAGGGTGGAGAAGAAGTCTCTGACCAAGCTTCCAGACTAGCCTAAGAGGGAAGAATTTAGTAAAGAGATTGCAGATATAATCATGTTCCTTTCTAGGGTGTTTGGAAAAAGGGATGCGTCACTGTTTAAGGAATGGATGCTTCCTTTTATCAAAACTATTTTGGATGGGAGGAAAAAATTTGACTGGTCAATGATAGTATCAGGCAACATTCACAATCAAATGATAAAAGTGAGAGAAACAAAGCGTTTCTTTATGACCTCCTATGTAGTTTATGCAGCTTCCTGAGTGGGGAATTTTTTCTAGACTTCAAACAGTGGGTATATTGGGGGAAGCCCAAGGACAAAAGAAAGTGTGGGAGTATTATAATCAGCTCACCTTGCAGGCATCAGAGCAACATTATAGGAGGGTAAATGATTCCTTTCTTTATGTCATTATTAACAAACTTAATGGTGATTCAGGATATAGTCTTAGTAGGGAGGAAATGGATTTTGTAAATGAGCGGGGGCATTGGTTTATCCAATACCCTACATTCACCTATTCTAGGTTAGCAAGCTTTGATGGTCACCCCCATTTTCTACCTAGATGTTGTGGTGATAGGATCATTCTAATGGAGTTTATTTATCAAGCCTTGGCTGTTAATTTCTAGTTTGGAAACAAACACAAGAATGGTTGCCATAAGTTTCCAATGAAGTTGGGAGCCTTTAGTTGTCCATACATTCAGGAAGCTAAGGTCGTTTGTGATGAATTAGCTTATTTAAAGTTGGGCTTGTACACTGCAAGGAAGTACTATGACCCCAGGCACAAGTTGAGGGCTTTGCTTCCCAATGTCTTTGATAAGCACTTTAATCTGTTGGAGGATTTTTGGGAGGACTTTCAGGATGAATATGACCTTAGGAAAAATAACTATGAAAGGATACCTATCCCACTTATGGTTGAGTTTGGGATAAAAGAAGATATTCCAGAAATGTTGTCTGATGATGGGATAGTTTTGGATCTTGAGTATGATGCAAAAAAAAATGGTACTAAAGATCTTGATCCAATAGATTGGAATGTTGAGGAGATAATTGACATAAAGTAGATTGCAAGAGAGGTGTTGGATAGGAGTATTCAATGGGTGAGTTTGAGGACTAATCAGGCTGAGGCTCAATCATCTAAGAAGAGGAAAGCTGCAAGTACCACCCAAGGATATAAAAGGGAAAAGAGAAGGATGGCACCTAAGGAACCTTTAGAGTTTATGCCTTCTAATACACAAGAGGAGGTGGTTCCTCAAGACATTCCAGAGGTGTAGGAAGATGAAACAATTGCGGAGGTGGGGGCTTCTACATCTGTTGCAGGGGAGGTATCTACTCAGCCCTCTGATACATAAGAATTAGGTCAAGAATCACCAAAGGGAGACCTCCATGATGAAGCAGAGGTCTTAAAGCAAATGGAGGATGAAATAGAGATACATAATGTAGAAACAGATTCAGAAAAGACTCCATCTAATAAAGAGCATCATGTATTAACATATTTTGATATGACCGATGATGCAGGGACCGAACACATATTGACTAAGGAAGATCAGTGGAAACTCTTTGAAGATGTAAACAGAGAAGTTGATTCCAAGGCACAAGCTGAGGCATCAACTAAGCAACAAGAGGAGGAGGCCAAGGCACAATCTGAATTGGTGGTCAACCAGAAGGAGTTGGAGGATAAGGTCAAGGCCGATGAATTAGCTCAACAAGAATAACAAAAGGATCAGGAGCTCAAGATACAAGAAGAGAGGGATAAGGTGATGATGCAGCAGAAGATTCATAACCTTGAAGAGGAAAAGGCCCAACAAAGAAGAGAAAAAGAAGCTATTGAAGCTAAGCTCAAGGCACAAGAAGAGGCTTATAGGAAAAGGGAAGAGAAAGAACGTTTGAAAAGGGAATGAGAGGCTGTTGAGATTGTTGAATATGAAAAGAAGTCCAAGGAGGCATGGGACTATGTTGAAGAGTTGAAGAAGCAGCGGGATCAAATGTTAGAAAAAAAGAAAGTGGAAGAGGAATTTTTAAATCAGGAGCTGGAGGCTAAAAGGCTGTAAGAACAGAAGGATAAAGAGGAAGCAGAAAGTTTAGCACAACAAAAGGAACAAAGTGATCAAAAAAATGTGCAGGAAGTTGATTCTCAACCAGGGCTACATTGTTACAACCTTTGTCTTCCACTACTATTGCTTCTTCTTCAGCCCAGGTAACCACTACTCCTATTGCTCCTACTTGGTTAAAACTGGACTTGGAAAGAAAAGAAGTTGTTCAACCACAGCTGTTGAATTGGGATGAAATGATGAAAGAAATTGGGAAGAAGAAACCTAAAAAGAAGGCCCGAGTTCTTCACTCTACTAGGCTCATTGATGTTGGAGAAATTGTTTTTGAATGTGCCATACCCATAATGGAGAAGAGTCATGATGATATGCAAATCACTGATTATCAGTTGGGGGCGATAAATTTGGGAAAGCCTACAAGAAACCAACAAATGAGTTTGATTGATATTGTGGCCTCTTCAACTAAATCCCGGATGATCAAAGATAAACAAAGGAAGGATGAGCTTAAGGCTCAATTGGATCAGCTTCATAGGTTTTTGAAAGATGTTTCAAGTCCCATTTCCCAACAAGTTGCTCTTCCAGAATCCCCGGTTTTGTTAACAAAGAAGGAAGCAGATGATTTGGTTCAAATGAAAAGCAAGGTAGGAATGATGGATAAATGGTTGGATAAGCTCAACCAAAAGGTTGATAATGTTCTTATTGAGGGTTCTAAAATTCATAAGGCTACTCTTGAATTGGTAGAGGATCTAGATCAGTAGGCCAAGGATCTGAATAAGCAGGACGATGAATACAACAAATGTGTTAAAAGGCTTGAAGATATTAGCAAAGTGCCCAAGTCCAAATTGCTGGAATATTCAATTCTTGAGCATGGTAATGTAGATTTTGTGGAAAAAATTGTGAGCATCATAAGGTATAAGTCTAGGGCTATTCATGGGCATCAAGAAGAAGTCTGAGAAATGAGCAAAGATTTGAATCAACAGATGGTTGAATTAGAGGCAATTGTGGCCATTTTAATTAACCTAGATTGCAAAAGGGAGACAATGGGGAGAATTTATTATTAGATTAGTTTATGGATATCAGTGAGGAGGTAAGAACTGCTAGAAGGGAGTTAATCAAGTTAAAGAAGATGCAAAGGTTGGTTTCTGCAGAATTTGAAAGGATCAAATTTGAAGGTGATTGGTTAGATGGGTTGGATTCGGGTACTCTTCAACAAGTGTTCTCCAGTTATGACAAGTACATCCTTGAGAATTTAGTGCAAAAGTGAACTGACTCTTTTCACCATACTCAATATCTTGTTTTCTCCTCTTTTGTGGGTTTTGACATAAGCTCAACTCTAAGTTTGATCTGTCCGTTTCATTTTTTTTTCTTGGAATATCAGATTTCTTGTTGGCACAATAG
>VDFB02281492.1:227253261-227331856 GCA_007258455.2 Sequoia sempervirens | reverse complement strand
ACTTGATACTAAGGAGAGCTCAAGCAGTTATTAAAGTTCTGAAGATGACGAAGAACCACCTCAAACTCAGCCTATGAGGAGGTCAACTCGTGAAAGAAAGCAACTTGAAAGGTATGGGTTTTCTTTAATTGAGTCTATGTGCGCTTCTATGCTTTAATTTCTAGCAATCGATGTGAACTTAGGACCATGGAAAGAGGCATTTAAATGTCTGATTCAAACTCTTGGTTGGAAGCCATGAATGAAGAAATGGCATCATTAGAAAAGAATGATACCTGGAGTTTGGTTCCATTGCCTAAAGGCAGAAAATCTGTAGGCTGCAAATGGATATTCAAAAAGAAAATAGGTCTAGATGGCAGTGTAGAAAAATATAAAGCGAGGCTGGTTGCAAAAGGTTATTCCCAGGTAGAGGGAATTGACTATGGAGAAATTTTTTCTCTTGTAGCTAAGTTGAAATCTATTAGACTCCTTTTGTCACTTGCATCAACATATGATTTAGAGATTGAACAGATGGATGTGAAAACAACGTTTCTTCATGGTGATCTTGAAGAAGAAATTTATATGTCCCAGCCGGAGCACTTTGTGGTAAAAGGTAAGGAAAGGCTGGTTTGCAAGTTGAAGAAATCTTTGTATGGTTTAAAACAGTATCCTAGAATGTGGTACCAAAAGTTTGACACGTTTGTCTTGTCTTTGGGATTTGTAAGATTAAAAAGTGATCACTGTGTATATTACAAAGCTGAAAGTGATCAAATTCTTATTATTGCTCTATATGTTGATGATATATTGCTGACAGGCAATAGTAAGCTAATGATTTAGTGATCTTAAGTCCTCAGCTTGTCTCTGCAAGAAGTTTGAAATGAGTGATCTTGGTGCAGCAGGGCATTCTAGGAATGGAATAACTAGGACAGAAGAATATGTAAACTTTGCCTGGGCTGGGAGTATATCATGACTATTCTAGAGATTTTAATGATTGAGTGTAACAATTGTTGTCTCTGTACACAAGGAACTAAGTTACTCATTGAGGATTGTCCAAAATCTTCTTCCCGAGATGGAGGACATGACTATGTTCTTATGCAAGTGCAGTTGGTAGTCCTATGTATGCTATGGTTTGTACAAGGCGACATTGCCCAAGCAAAGGGAGTTCTTATTTATAATAATCCCGGAAGAACACATTGGGATGTCAGAAGAGAAAGTGTTTAGATATCTCAAGGGAATTTCAGATTATGCTTTGTGTGTTACCATGGTAACTTGGTTGAACTGGGAGAGAACCTCAAAGATTCGAGGTTATGTGATTTTGATTGGGTAGGGGACATGATGCAGTAAGATCCACCAAAGTATATTTTCATGATGAATGGTGGTGTAGTGAGTTGGATGAGCAAGCGACGGGCTGTAGTCGCTTTGTCTACTACAAAGGCAGAATACATGGCAGCCACACATTCCTGTAAAGAAGCAATCTGGTTAAAACATTTTTGTTCTAACATTGGCTTTGATGCAAAAAAGATTACTATCTACTGTGACAGCCAGAGTGCTATATGTTTGGCAAAGAATCCTACTTTCCATGCCAAGACAAAACATATAGATGTACAGTATCATTTTGTACAAGATATGGTGGAGGATGGGAAGGTCTCCTTGGAGAAAGTGGATACTGGAGATGTTCAAGATGCACACAGTTTAGAGCGTGATGTCTGTGGTGTAGTTGACCATGGGCCTGGCCCATGAATCTAGTATTTTGTTATGCCTGAGGTCAAGAAGATCTTCACAAGTGGGAGCTTGTTGAATATGTGTCTCTAATCTCATCGACATGAAACCTTGAAGGGCATGTTGCCCGATAATGTTCATGTCCTGGGTGACTAACAACCTAATGCCTTGAAAATGATCCTATTGTCATGGATAAAAAGGCTGAAGTTCCTGCCTACAAAGTCTATCGTTGTGACTTTGTGTTTTCAGCATAACCTTTTGGCGAATGGATTTCTTCGGGTGATAGTGTGATCTAATCGGGCTATCTCAGGAGTGTCGAGGAGAAGTCCTAGCGAATGGTGTAAGTCTCACTGACGTCGGGCTAACGCTAGGGCTTCGGTGAGATGTCCCAGCGAGTATGTAATGTCTCACCGACAAAGGCTTCTCTCGGGAGTCAAGGCGAAGGTCGAAGTAACTCACGGGTCGTGGGGAGATGTCTCAGCGATGAAGCTAAGTCTTGTTGACAGATAGTATCCTTGCGGTGACTTCGCGATGACAAAAGAATTTGCTGGGAAGTCTTAGCGAAAGTCATAAGTCACGCCGACATAAGTCTTTGGGTTATCTTTGGGTGCTCGGAGAAACATCTTGGCGAAGGGCTTATGTCTTGCCAACTTGGTAAGACATGATGGAGCTCGGTGAAATGTCATGGCGAAATTCTTGAGCCTTGCCGATAGTAAGTCTTCGGTAAGACCTAGGGAGCTTGGAGAAAGGTCACGACAATAGACACAAGTCTTGGCGACAGTGTGACTTTTGGTGGAAGTTTTGCTTTGATATGAGTCTCGCCGAAGAGTGATAGTCATGCTGAGTGGCTCACGTCGGCATGACTTGAAGATTTCGACATAAGGTCTTGGCGACATCAGTATGTCTTGCCGATGGCTTCTCGGAATTTGATGTCTTGTTCCATTTGATATGAGTCTCGCCGATAAAGGAAACCTTTTCCGATAGAATCGAATTGGACATCGATGGCTTCGTTATGAAATGCAACAACCGTTATAGCATCTTGCTGACTTGTGGAAGCTATAGCAATATCGATAGAGTAACTTTGTGGCATTAGGGAGACACTGTGAGTGTCTCACTGATATGCCAACAAAGTTGAACGCTCTTGACCAGCTTGACCATCCTATGTGGAGCTTCGTGAACCAATCACAGGAAGTAGTTTTCAAGCAAGATGACGGTTGATTTTATGCATCAGTTGCAATGCTGGAAAAACAACATGCAGGGAAAAATCAAGTCTCGAATGGAAACTGTCTATGATTGGAAATGGCAGATAAGGATGCACAAAAGACAAAATATGAAGTGAATAAGATTTAAAGCAAAACGATTCTATTTTAAAGATGCGATGAGTTTATTGAAGAAAAAGAGAGCTTTTCTAAGAGATTCTAAAACGGTGAATGTTGTAGCTACTGAAAAATAATCAGAGAGTTGTATTTCTGATTGTATGTAATTATTGTTACTGTAATACAAAGAGATTCAGCTTGGTGTGGTTGGTTTTTTCCCGTAAGGGTTTCCCACGTAAATCTGTTGTTTGATTTTTCTTTCTGTATTTTCTCTATTTCTGTTATTCCTTCATGTGTGTCTCAATTGGATTGTAATTTGGAAAAATTAAAAGCCCTACATTGCATTCTTCCCTGTGGATTTGGCATTAGAAAAGTGTTTCCGCACCTCTGCTTTCCTTACACTAAAAACAAGTTCAAAGTGGTATCTATGAAATAAGGTCCCATATACAAATTCATAATTCTAGGAGTTTGTTTCTTATCCTCTTCAAATATATGAGTATTTATAGACTAAGGTTCTCCAAACTAGGCCAAACACAACCATGGCACAATCTTGAGTATGAATTTCTATCTCCCCCATTTATATACCCTATCAAAAAATGTGATTGAGGTCAACCTTGTGGTGATGAAATCCCTAAGTAGGCCCCATAATATGAAATATTGATACTAGTTATTTTATCCCAAAACTTGTACGAAGTGCAAGCAAAGAGCATACACAACTAGTACAACCTCAAATGAACAATAAATCAAATAAGTAAACCAGAAGGTTCTTTTGATCTTCAAGCTCTCAAATAATGCATGGAGAGAGTATACACACCTAAAATTATACACAAGCATCCCAAACATGTTTATTTTTAAAACCAAAATTAAGTGTGCAACTAAGATCATAAAAAGATTAACTTTTCTCTATACTAGATTATGTTAGTAGTCTCATATTCAAATCCTTCTCCTAGTGATTTCCAATTTTCACCACTTTATTAGTTTATCAAAATAATACAAACATTAGCCAAAAACCAAAATAAAATGATAGGATCAAAAGTGTAAAAATGGATATCAAATGCATTAAATTGAGATTCAATTGCGTTAAAGTTAGAGTTAGCTAAAGTGGTGATTAAATTTATTGAAGAACCTATAATCAACCATTTTTTTGTCCTTTTTCTTTAGTATGTGGTAATTATTGGAGAATTCCAAGATCAAAAAGTTAAAATTGATAACCTTCCATAAGTGAAATAATGCACAAAATATGATATCTATGATATAAATGAAGAGTGTAAATAGACAATGATGAACTTTGCTTATACAAGCAAGGATGATGAGGTGAGAAGGTAGGAGACAATGACTAACCACCCCTCCAAATGTGCAACTCTTGTGAGATCACTTGATAAGTGTATAAGAAAGTGGAAAGTATGCATGGAATAGGTTTCTCAAGTGATGAGGACACATGTCTGAACCATATGAAGTGAGACAAAATCCTAAAATACCTAAGTAGACTTAAGCTATGTGTGAATACATCAATCCTAAAATGTTGATTAGATAACTAGGTGAAAAATGACTTTATTTACATTAATTCCCCCCTTAAGTACGACTTAGAGAGTAATGTATGTATGATGATGAGTCCTAGCTACTAGGAAATGTTAGGTACTCATGTACAAACTTCTCATAAAGTGGAAAAAGGAGAAAAACCTAGTGGGAAATAAAACCCCTCTCCAAAAGAGAAATGATGCAATGAAATAAAATATACAAGTGAAGAAGATATATGATATATGAAGGATTCATGATGACTCCACAAGAAATAATTTTAGCACAAAGTAAAATGGATATTCCCTCCATAGGAGAAAAAAGAGAGAAGGTCTATGTGACCCTACAAAAAATGTGAAGTAATGAACTCCATGCAAGGAAATTATTCCTCCCAAAAATAATAAAAGAAGAGAAATCATGTAGCCTCCCATTAAAATAATGCATGTAGTGCTTGTATATTCTTGAAAGTATATTATGAAGATGATCCATGATCTCTGAAAAAAATTCTCCCCTTAGGAATAAACAACACCACAAATGTGTGCAAGATGACTTCACATTCTAGATAGGAATATGTAGGAAGAAAAATGAATGCATTTGAATTTTTCATATTATCCAAAGATTGAATGATGACAATGACACTTTCAAATTATTCTCAATGATATCCAATCCAGTTTTGATGCATGATAGAAGCTAATAAGATAGATTAGGTACCATACATGATTCAGGAATAGGGACCATGGATGTATGATGATAATGAGAATCAGATACTACTATAGATGATGATAGAGTTAGATACATTAACTCATGAATATTTTCACAATATGTCACAACAAGAGTTGATGTAGGAATGTAAGGGAAATATCCAAATATGGAAATGTTGATACAAATTCATCAAAGCTGACATCAAAGAGAAGAAAAATGTCATCAATGGTGTCATCTTAATCTACAATCTGGGATTCTATAAATAAATATGGGATGTCTAGTAGATATGAATTCTAATGTGATGGATTTGGAACAACAATATCAATGTCCTTATGGAAAGAATCTCTAGAACTCGTGGATGTGTTAACAATGAATTTAGATATAGCAATAGGTGATATAGGAGATAAGTCCTCAATGCAAGTCATGTGACTACATTATTTATCACAAAATGATGGTGTCTCACAAGATTTATTAGTGAGACTAGATGGTGTTTTTGCATGTGCTAGAATTATATGATTAGGTAAGATAATACTACAATCAATATGAAGTAGCTCCATTTCAACACTTTGACATTGAAGACAATATTTTGTTGCATTACTTTTCATCCCAAAATATCCACACTTGATTTTACATTTATTAGGAGGGGTACAAAGAATAATGAAATGGAAGGGATTTAGTGTGAGACATGATCATATGAACTGTCAAACTTAAAATAAAAGAAAAACACTTATATTTTCCCCTTGATTCATAAAGCACCTCAAGAATGATTAATGTTAATTGTAGGCCCCCAAAAATAATGTGCAAGAGAATTACAACTTGTGTGAAGATTGGATGCAAAATTGACCATTTATAATTCATGGCGATTTTTATAAAATGAGCTTATCCAAATCTGAAAACTACAAGTAGAATCAAATTCCTTATGAAATTATGATAAGCTTCAAAATAAATTTTGTGAAATTTTGATAATTGGGGTGAAAGTTATTCCCCATCAAAAATTATCTTACAATGATGAGTTTGGAGGCCAAAAAAATACTAATAAACAACAAAAAATCTAAATTGTCTCAATGCTAAAGTCTATGTTACAGAGAGAGCTCTTTCTTGACCATTCATGCTTCAAAATGTGACTCCCTATTTGCAAGTTGTGGTAAAAAAACCTTAACAAACATAAATAAAAACTTAAAGGTTTGCATGAATTGCTAACATTGAAAATAAATGTTAGTGTTTAGGTTAAATGTTTGCATTTAATGTTTACACCAATGAAGTTATAATACTAAATCAATGAAAAAACCCACTTTATTTGAGATATTTTGATGGATTCAAGGGGGAATATGGTGCCAAGTGTGATCAAATGGAAATACATGGAGGGAATGGCCAAAAACATGACCTACATTAAGCAATGAAAATAATGACCTACATAATTGGAAATTTGGAGACTTTGATGGGAAGATAAGAGCCCAAATCAAAGACCAAATATGACTGTTGGATTGAAAAAAGTCAATTTAAGCCCAAGTCAAGGGAAAGAGAGGGGGTGTAGAGGCCACATAAAGAGACTAAGTCTCTTGGAGGCATGGAGAATACTTCACAGTGGACTATGTGCTAGCCACGTTTTGAGAGATGGAGATCATTGGAGGGCATTTGAAGAGGGAATTTGTGGCTATGTAGATGACCACATGTGAATATGTTGACTTATTCTTTGCAACCTTAGATGAGGAGACCAATGAAATCCTCATTGAAATAGTTGTTGTGTGAGGGTTGAATGCACAAAGAAACAATGAATGGCACTGCATGGGGATAATACTATAGGTTGATCCCTAGAGAGGGTATTATAAGATTGCTAATATTGTCATGAACACAATAGGCCTACACACATTACATGCACAAGAGTGTCATGGTTGGAGTAAATTTGAGAGGATTAAGGACTCCTTCAAATGTTGTGAGTGGTGAGTTGTGCACACAACCACCGTTGAACTTGATAGAGGTGTAATGAAACCTCCAAGCTTCCCATCATGATCTTAATGATACCCTCATTGAAATAGGTGAAGGTATCGATTTAGGGATGATGAGACCACATACGTGTACCTTCCGCCTCTTTACAAACACCAAAGTATATTAGCTTCCATAATGTAATGGGAACTATGGTGCAAGAATGTATCTGGTGACTATCATTGGGAATCAACAACAATAAGAGGAGAAAATAAACCCTAAAAATGCCACAAAAAATAATGAAACCCTCCAAAAAAAATTAACACCTACAAAATAGGCTGAATAGGCCCATTTTTTTTCCAAATAGGCCAAATTTGACCAAACAACAAATGGGTAGAGAGAAATTTTGGTCCTCTACTAAAAAATATTTTTTCTGTAACTTTTTTGCATGTACATATTTATATGGTACTTTATGGATTTATACAATATAATAAAATATAGAGAATAAAAAATTGTAAAAAAATGAAATTATTGAATTTCACCAAACAAAAGGCTATTTTTGTTTCTTGAGCCTCTTGAATGCAATGGAAAATTCCATTTGTCTCTACAATGATCTGATGATAGGTCTATACGTGGGATTCTCTCTAATGCGCAAAAGACAATGCTCTCATGGGTTTGATACCATGTTGGAGAATTTCAAGATCAAAAAGAACAAATTGATAACCTTCAACAAGTGAAATGATGAACACAATAGCATATCTATCATATAATTGAAGAGTGTAAATATATAATGAACCTTTATTATATAGGAAAGGATGATGAGGTGATAAGGTAGGAGACAATGACTAACTATCCTTCCAAATGTGGATCACTTGTGATCTCACTTAACAAGTGTGTGAGCGAGTGGCAAGTATGGATGCAATAGGTGTTTTATGTGATGAGGACACATGTCTCAACCATATGAAGTGAGATAAAATCCTATAATTCCTAATGAAACTTAAGCTAGATGTGAATAGGTTAATCCTATAAAGGCGATTAGCTAACTAGGTGAATAATGACTCCATTTAAACTAACAATGATGGTCTAGGTTTTCTTCTATAAATCTTTTGAATTGGTTAGATTATTATAGGATTGTTCTTATGGTTTCATCAAACTATTATCCCTAGGGGAATATATTTTTTGATCCCACTAACAAGAACTTGTTGAATATCATTAGAAAACTATTTGATAAAAATCCCAAATAATGGAACTCATCTTAGATTTTCTCTTTGGGTAGATTGTACTCACACAAAGGTTGCTTTAAGAACATCTTCATATAATTTGGTATAAGGTTTAGAACCAGTCTTTCTTGTGCATTTGAATATACATATATTATAGTTTTTGAATGAGTTCTATGATGTTGAATATTAGTTAGAAGCTAGGTTGACCCAAATTCTCCACTTGGAGGAGAAATGTGACACTGATATCAATAACTTCACTAAACATCAATGTTGTAAAGAGATGGTTTGATCATTGAGAAAAAGTTAAGACATTTCATAATTGAAACCCTTTTCTTTACTAGGAAAAATCCCACAAAAATAAAGGTGAGCACAAAAAAATTGATAAACTTTGGCTTGTCCCCTTTCAAATTTGTAAAATTCTAGGGGATAGTATATATAGACTAAAAAATATTATAGGAGGGGGTGTCCCATTTCCTATCAATGGGTAGTTTTTAAAGCATTACTTCTAGGCTTAGGTTGTCTTGAGACCTTCCCTTTTGTATGTAGTTAGATTAGGTTTACTTTTTGGTTTTCTTTTGCTGTGTACATTTTACGTTCTTCTTTTCCCTTCCGTGTGTTCTTTGCATAAAAAATGTATCATTGTCGAGGTATTTTCCAAACTATTTATCTTGGTAAATATTGGTCATGATCTTATAAATTGAAAGATGATTCTTCAATTAGTATTGAAAAAAATGATTTTTGCTTTTGGGAAAGGAATTGGTGGTTGGTTTAGCTTGAAGTATTCTAGGATCTTACACATTTGACACTTAAGGGTTGTCTAAGGTTTCTTAGGGATCTAAGTGACATTGTGTTAAGAAAAAAATCTAAAATATTTACTTCAACATCATTGTGATTCCCATAGCTAATAGAGTAACTTTAGTATTCTCAAGCTGATAGACAAATAAAGGAAATAAAATAATATTTATAAGATCTTACGCATTTGACACTTAAGGGTTGTCTAAGGTTTTTGAGGGATCTAAGTGACAATGTGTTAAGATTTTTTTTTTTTAAATATTTACTTCAATTCCATTGTGATTCCTAGGCCTAATAGAGAACTTCACTATTCTCAAGCTAATAGATAAAAAAGGAAAGAAAGTAAGGATTGAAAATATTGTGAATGAACAAAGAAAGTTCAAATTTTAGGAGGATTCGAGTAACTCTACTAGGACTATAGATGCATGGTCTTCCATAGAGCTATGTTCGAGGGAATCAAAGTGACAACCTCGTTAGAGCTATGGACGCTTGACTAGCAGTGAGGACATGCAAGGTTTCTTTTGGGGTAAAGATAACTTATGTAACTTAAATACCATAGAGCTTAGGTGCTTTGGTTTCTTTAGAATGGAAATTAAAAAAATTAAATAATAAGATCCTCATCATATCTATAGGTGGATTGGTTGGAAATTCAACTTCTTTGATTGGGGATTAGAGTTGGTCCAGGGTCTAGCTAGATATGAAATTAGAGATTCTTGACTCATGAGTTTTTTTAATAATTGAAGTGCTCTATAACATTCCCCTAGTTGAGTCACCATTTTTTCTGTTACACATACCCCATTAAAAATGAGGATCCCCTTCTTTTTCCTTGCTTTGTTGGCTATTTTTGTTTTCCCTAGGTGGTTTTTCCATTATTAAATTGAATAAAAGGGTCTTGATCCTTAAATTTGAGGTATTTTGGTGAAATTGGGAGTCTTTTATGGAGTATTAGGGATTTCAAGGTCATCTAATGAGTTTGGATTCTCCACAACACCTTTTAGAATGTAAAGTCCACAGCAATATTCAATTTCTAAGATTTATTGTGTGTTGTTGAAATTCGACCCTCGCTAATTCAAATTTATACAAGGAAGGATGTGCTTCAAATTTATGCAATAGTCAATTGGTCATTGAATTTTCTCAAACATTTCAAAGTGATAGCCACACTATCAACACAAAGGTGCATTTATGACATGTGTCAGCCAAGGTATACGTACCATGATTTGGGTTTTTTGGGTCATTTTGCAATCAATAAAATTTGTTCTCTTTTGGAGCTCTATTATTTGGGCTCCCTTGTTTCGATGGGTGATTTCCTTGCTGCCATTTTTTTTTCACTCTATTTTGTATGCTAGGTATTTACTTGTATTCTATGTCATTTCCTTTGAAATAAGAATGATGAATTCCTTTTAGTGAATTAGAGTTGGCCTAGGGCATGAAATTCTTTGAATTTTGAGGCATTTAAAATGTGGGTTGTTTGAATTAAAAAAAATGGTGTCAACCCTAATTAGGATTACAAGATGAAATGGTATAAAATGGAGGTCAATTGGCTAGGTTTTCATTATCATCACTTTTAGGATTTCCTTTGTAAATAAGTCACCATGGTTGCCATTATAAGTCTAGGTTTAGGTTTTGTATAGGATATTTCTATTTAGGCATTTGGAACAATTGGGAAGAGTTCCCTAGAAGAAAACTTGTCTCATTAAGGGTCAACTCATAGAAGTTGTAGAATTCCAATGGGTCTTATTTATACTCATTTATTTTATCTTCACTTGTGAACAAATTCTAAGTTAGTTGATTTATTTGGGGTGATTGTGGAGATTTGTGGTACATTTCCCATTGTATGGGTTTTCATTTCATCCACCTAACATTTGTGTCTCACTCTAAAACCCATAGTTGTGTTTCTTCTACTGGAAAAGATCCAATTCTTGAAAATCTAGTGTTGTTGCAAAGATTTTTCATTGTGCAGATTTCTATGTTGTTTTCCCAAGTTTATAGTGTCCTAAGATCTCGCACTTGATTGTTTCCCAATAAGTGATGTGATAATTTTGGTTTATTGGGTGTAAAATTATCAATTATGAGGATTTGTGGGTTTTTGAGATTTATCTGAGCTTGTACTTTCTCCACAACATCTTGGTCAGGTTTGTTTTCACATAATCCCTTTTATGTTTTATTTTTTCTTCATCATTGTCTCCAGTGTGGGGATTTATTGGTAATCCAACCTTTTTTTTTCAATGATGATTTAGAGTTCATTTTTCCACAATCATTTTTTGTTGTGGTATTTCAACCTTGATATGGATGTGTGAGGTAGAAAATGGTATCTAAGGTCAATAGCTAACCTAAATCAAACATTCCACCATTAACATTGTGGGACATAAAATTAACCATGATAAGCTATTAGGCTACTATCCTCATGGAAGAGCCAAAATAGTTGGTCAGGGTTTTGGTCATCTTTTTTTTGAGATGATGGATTGAATGATGTGATGTGTGTGATTAATGATTTAAACTGGGTGAAACAATACAAAAGTATCAAATTCTTATAGAATCAGAGAAATACATAGTTGAAGTACAAACTTAGAGAAAAAAATCAGATTGTAGGAAAGATGGGTTTTGGCATTAAAATTTGAGGAAAAAATAGATAGAAAAGGGCAAAGGAACCCATATTTGGATATGATAATTTTTAGAGTTTCAGAGTCTACACAAGAGCACCATAGCTTGTAGGCTCTTCTCTGTCTAAGTCAACTTCTAAAGTTCATCAATCAATGAATAACAAATCTTGCCCTAATTTTATGAAAGAGGTTTGATGCTTTTATTTCTTCAATCTTCTTTAATTCACTTCAGACCTACAACCTGCAAGAAATAAAAGAGAGGAAGGTTTTTTTTTTTGTATAAGGGATTGCCTTAGCAAACCTTGTTTTAGTGTTTCCACCTCCACAAATGGCTATGATGATGTTTATAAAGAGTGCTTACTATAGGTTGGGCAAAGGAGAATGGATTCCTTATTAGATTGAGGTCAATTGGCTCATCTCACACAATGAGAAATTGATAGTTTCTTGAAGATCCTACAAAGGTTAGTTCTCATAATAATGAAAAAAATAAAACATGAAATATCTTACTATGCATCAACATAGATTTGGTGATGCATTGCAAACATGATATTGACTAATAAAGTGTTGTAGAAATATTGCTTATTCTTCTCTTGAGTTTGTGTTGATTGCTTTTTACAATGCTCAAAAGATATTCAAATCACTTAGATGTTCAAATAGAGGAAAAGACTTATGTTTATACAAATTTCAACATTTCTCACATTAAAATTTTTGATAAGTCAACAAATGATTTTGAATTTGTGAGCATATTGAGGTCGACAATAAAATGTTAAATTTTGGGCCAAGCTAGGGGAAACAAGGGAAAGGGTGCCCATGTCTAGCCCTATTTTGAATTTTAGGTTCTTGTAAAATAAATAATTAATTTAATTTCTTGAAGATGGCAATAAAATGGATGATTAATAAGCATAATTTGGCACAAGCACTTAGGGGGAGCCAAACATAGTGTGAAAATGTCAAGGGTGACAATGCTATAGGAAGTAGTCTTTTATACTTCATTTTTCTACAAGTTTGAGTACCCCTAATTTTTCTATAATTGATTTAAATATGAAATATTTTTCTATCAAATGTGTTTAAAGGATAGTTAGGTTCATTTCTACAAGGTTTATTATATACTTTTCTCATTGGTCTTTTGCTTCCCAAATCTCAACAATTGAGTGGTAAGTAAAGAATGTGTTCAATTTAAGGGAAATTTATATTAGTTTTGAGGATTTTAAATATGCAGAAGTAAATTGTAGATTTTTGAATAAGCTAGGTATTTATTTTATACCAAATGTGATATATTTAGGATCATTATAATTTTCATATTACATAAGTAGGGCTTGATATAAAATTATTGTAAGGTATTTATTAAGGTTCTTGTGCAAGACTAAATGAAAACAGTGGCCAAGATGGAGTATGAATTCAAAGGGGATTACCCTAAAACCAAAATCACTTCATCTTGGAAGTTTTTTGGGGAAACCGACCTTGGAGACATTGATATACAATATTTCAGAGTAAGGATGTTTGGGAATAATCCTACTAATGCCAAAAAAATTGGTGCAAAATGGAATTTCTCATGATGTTAGATTCTCCACTTTAGTCCAGTTCCTAGATCTAATAATCGAATGTAGGAGAATTATTATGAAGACTCTAGGAAGCTAGTAACTCTAGATGGAAGGGTGTTAACTGATTTATCAAGTGCAAAAATTACAAAGGCCTTTGACATCTCAATTCACTCAACTATGACTCTAGTTACTAAAGATAAAGCTAAGAAGATGTTTGAGTAAGGACTTGAGCAATGCATGAAGACTATTAATGAGCTTTGGGTGAAGAATCTTGAATCCTCCATAATGAAGTTACCAAATTACCTATATAGAAGTGATTTCATTAATAAGATCAATGATTTGGTGACCATTTTGAGTAGTGTGATGGGTTTGGATTCAACCTCAACCTTTGAGACGTGAATATTTTATTATCTAGATGAGATTCTCAAGGGAATGAAGAAGAATTGTTGGGTCAAGTTGATTAGTGATAACATTAACTATGAATTTTCTATGGTAAGGGAAACTCAAATTTTCCATATGATATCTTACATAGTTTACATGTTCACCATAAATTTTAGGTATAAAGGGTTAACATCTCTTGTCACTATTAGCAATGACCCTCACTAATATAAATTTTATGATTGTTATCCTCAAATGCATAATACAATGAATCATTACAAAAGGGTAAATGATGCATTTACCATGTATATTGTGTGGAAACTACAAGGGGATTTTGAATAGAGGTATTTTGACCTCCACCATGGATCTCACTAAGAGGATTGGTTATTAGTTTATCCAATTTTCAAAATTCACTTACTTTAGGATTGAGGGATTATGTGATGCTCCATAAAAATTACCCAAGTACCCCACTGACAAGATGGTACATCTTGAAGTTACAATACAACTTTTTACTTCCAATAAGTTACTAAAGGATATACATAGGGTTGAGGTACCTTATCCCATTATAGTTGGCAAAGGATTCTATGCATTCCCTGCTCATCAATCAACAAAGGCATTAGATGTGGAGTTGTAGTTTTTCATTTAAGCTTCCACACTATCAAAAGATATTTTATATGATAAAATGAATACAAATTTAGGCATGAAGTATAGGAAAACACTAGATATTGAAGGATTCTAGGCTAATTATGCAGATGAATTAGAAGTCAAAAAAAAATTCTAGATTATCAGTTGAGTAAATTAGGAAGATTCACTTGATGATGGTCCCTGACCAAGTTGAGGATGATGGCCAACTATTACAAGAGACTAAATTCAATGAAATTTATAATAGCCTTATACCATTGCCATAGTGGGCTAAGGAAGAGGTTGCTAATTTAGAATTAATAATGAATCCAACTATGAGGTTCACCAAAAGGTGGATAGAAGTACATTCTTCTAACTTGATGAATAAATTAATTGATCTTGCATTTGATATCATAGAGTAAAAGTCCACAAATGAAGAGGAAGATGTTGCAAAAGACAAGGATAAGATGAAGGACAAGCTAAAGGAGATATAACTTCTACTTCTTCTAAAGTAAAGGATAAATAAAAAGGAAAGAAGAAAGGAGAGAGGCCACCAATAATAAAAGCAAGGGTGTATAAGAGAAAAAGTGATCTTGGAGAAGAGAAAAAGCCCCAAACTAAGAAGAGAAAGAAAAATAGTAAACACAATGCTACTGAACAGCCTTATATCTTTGCTCTACCACAAGAGAGTATTCCTCCCTCTACCACCACTACCTCTACTCTAATCCCTTCACCTTCACCTCCAATTTCTACATATCCTATTGCTCCTACTATCCCTCATATCACTTCTTCACATCATGCCTCTAACATTCCCATCACCACTTCCACTCATCCTATTTTACCTATGAAAATTGATCCCTCTCCCAACATCTCATCTACATCTCAAAATTCTTCATCTTCTATACATCATTACCAAAATTTACCATGTCTAACATTCCATCTACTTCCCTTACTTTCGCCTCTATCAATATCCCACAAACCTTCATCACCCACTTGTCTCATATGCCTAAAGAGGTTGATGCTTCAATGTCATTTGAGGTCAATGACATTATTAAGCCATATTTTTGGGGATACTTTAGTTCATACTCCCTAAGAAGTATTAGTGCCTACTTACATGGAAAATATGGAGAAATTTAATGAAGAATTGAAAGCTTAGGAAAGGGATGATGTTGCTACACCCGCACTAGATATATCAAGAGACCAGGTTGACCAAGAGAAACCATTAGGGAATGAGAAAGATAATCAATTTGAGGAATAAATTATTTTTGAGGAAGTTCTAAATGAGGTGGCTCACAAGTGTGATAACATTGAGGAGGATCATATAGAAGAAATAAATGTAAATATAGAAAACATTCAAACTAATGTTTCTCATTCTACCTCTTCATGGGATAAAAATGTGAAATAGTCCACAACTTTGGAATAGTTGTAAGAATATTTGAAACATAACAAGCCTATAATATAAACCCATGAATTGAATTTGGAGTATCTTTAAGTCAAATTGAGAAAACCAAGGAGAAGAAGAAAGCTAAAATAAGGTCTCATAAGAATAAATATGCCTCAATCTCTAGGATTTTACATGTGGCAACTCTAATTGTTGAGAATGACAATAAGGATTTGCAACTTGGTGATTTCAAAATATTTCTACTATTAATTTAGGACCAACTACTAGAGTACAAGAGATTGAAGAACTCAATGGGTCAGAAAATAATATTGTGGAGAGAATGAATAAAGATGAGGATACCAAGGACTAACTAAAAGCACAAGTGGTAGAATTGATTTCCTTGATTAAGCATTTAGTTACTCCTATTTAGAGTGAGTAGGGTACAATCATTTTTCCTATGATTTTATATAATGATGATGTAAATACAATAGAGAAGATGAAATCCTAGGCCAAACTACACAAGCATGCATGGACAAAATTTTCAACAAGAAAAATAAGATGATTGAAGTTTTTTTTTCAAGTACAAAATAATTTCCTTGTTTTGAAAGAATAAGTAGATAAATTGTTAGAATATTATAGGGACAATGAGAAATTCCATGATATGGTGTTCCCAAAGTTAGAGGACATAAAGAGATTATCTAATGAAATATTGTTAAAATAAAATATTTTGAGAAGAGATAAATTGAAGGATCCAAACTAATGAACACATGCTATGGATTTTAGAAGAGAAATAGTGTGCCAAGTAGAAAAGGAAGTAGTTGAAATATTAATATAAATTCTTAAATAAATGAATTTTGGATTCTTGTACCAATTTTTTGAAAACTTTAACTAGATTAACTATTGAGCAATATATAAAGATAAATATTCAAGAAGTGAAGCAACATTGGAAGTTACAAATTTACAAGGAACGGTCTAGTGATGTTCTCTCTCAAGATATCTTAGATAATTTTGCTACATTTTTATCACACATAAAGATATTTCAAATAGAAAGGAAAGTTTGGATGACCTTTCATGGAAATATTGTCTAGCAATATGATGTTCAATGTTTTAAGATCCATGCTACAATGTTTCCATAACCTAATGAAGTAACTCTAGCCTTAATAACCTTTGTGAAGTATGTAGTAAAATAAAGGGTGGAGGGAAGAGAAATAATTGGGGATAAATATTTATAAATAATATGTCTTCTCATTAGTGTGCTATTTTATTTTCAAATTTCCTTTGGAGGGTGTGTTTTGTAGGTTAAAAAGTAAGGCACAGGTTCAAGTTTACCAGCTATATCTACTTGGGAAATTATGCCAAACCTTTGATAACTTTCTTCTAGTTGTTATAAATCATAAAGTTCCTTTTGGATAATAATTTTCTTCTCCCAATTTTAATTGTAATAGAATTAAGTTGGAGATGGAAGATAAATATTTAATGTACCTTAATCATTTAGTGATCATTTAATCTTGACCTTTGGTGTTGTGATGATCTCCACCATTGGTTGTGCCCTAGATTTTGTTTTTCTTGCCTATAAAAGGAAACATTTTCTCATTGTAAAGGTTTTGAGTTGGAATTGTTGATACTATATTATTTGAAATTAATACAAGAAAGGAACATTGATTTGGTGTTCACTTTTATTTTTCAAATATTTCATGGTTCCTTTCTTCAATATTAGATAAAGTTCAATTGCAGTGATGATGCAGTGTTAAGATATTTGATAGATCCTTAGTTCATACCATTTGTAGCTTACTGATTATGAGTTGCTTTGCATGGTTAGTTTGAACCTTGTTTTTATTTAGTTCAATTGTGAATATTTATTTGGTTTGTACCAAAACTGAGCATTCAAATAAATTTTTATATTATGAAAATATTTAAATTTCATTGGAGATAGCACTATTTCTATAACATTGTAAGAATCTATTTGGTTAAGAAAGAATCAGTTTCATGAGGGATCCGTCTATCTGATGCATTGAATCATTATTGTGATAGTCCATAGGGTGTCTTAACTTAATTTCTTCATATCTTTTGAGGTTTATTTACAAGATTTGAGTTAGCTTAGAAAGAAAAGCATCAAGTAAATTGCAATATCAGGTGAAACATTAGATATATTAATAATTTAAGGTTTCATACCATGTAGATCATTCAAAACCCTTGTCTAGTTTTAGTAAGTTTAAGGTCCCTTATTGAAACAACAATGCATTTACGACTGAGTTATACTACAAAGTCAAGACCTAACAAGAGAAGCCTTGGGGTAGTCTTTTTCTAATTCATTGGGATAAAATTTCCATTCAAGATCTAGATATAATATCTATTATTTTGTCTAGGTTATGTTGTGGAAAAAAACTCATAAACATTACCCTTTGTGTCACTTTACATTTTTTAGTATAACTATTATTCCTTTTGGTGGTGGAGTACTTCCACTAATAGATCTTTGATGCTTATATATCCATTTTGTTTTTTCCCTTGTTGGATTTTCTTTCCTTTGAGTAGCTTGTTGTTCGATAACATCTTTTAATTTTGTAGGAATGGGTCTTATTGTTTTTGGGATTATTTTACAATATTTTCTTTCTATTTAGTTATTTTCACTTTAGTTTCACTCTTAGCCTTCTTGTCTCTACATTCCTAGCATGTATTAAATATTTTAATGGTTGGACCTTTAGGGTAGGAGAAAATAAATTCATTTGTACCTTAAAATAGTTCAATAAAAGACTTATATGGTAGTAGTTATACAATGAAAGTACACAATTCAATAGCTTCTGAATGGATGTCATCTTTGTCAACCAAAAGAATTATATCAGTCTCCATTTTCCTAACAACGTTGTGGTTTAGTCATTATGTATCCTATTTTTTAGAACATTTTGAAGAGTGACTCCTACATGTACCAAAAAATAGTGGCATCAAGGAAACTATCCATATTTCCCCTTATTTTATCCATGATCTATTGTTTCCTCCACAATGTGCCTCTAAATTTTCAAGATTGAGGACCCTTACCTTTCAATTTTAATCCCTATATTTCTTTTATTTTTCATGTTTTGGTTTGGAATAAATGAGTTTGAGTTGTGTTTATAGAAAATTATTGTATTCCAATTCCTTACCATCCTTGGTCATATATTCGATCAATGAAGTACTCAATTTCCGCATTTGGGAGTGATCTATTCTAATCATTTTGGTATTCATGAAGTTGTTAATTTAAGTGTGAAATTTTAAACATTAAGTATGCTTGTTCACATTTTTCAAATTTAACATTCACATTTAGGGTTATGTTGAAATATTTTGCATCATTTGATTTAAATGAGTCATCAAGTTCTTAAAGGACTCCTTGTTATATCAAATTTTGAAAGGATTTATAAAGAATAGTCAAGCTACCACTATTCTATTCGTTGCTTGAGTCATTATTTTTGAAGTCCTCTTAATATTCCAAGTCTTTAAATTCTTGTTGTGTTTCATGTTTCTTGATGGGTTTATTGACTTGTATTATTCTCATAGTTTTTTCATGGTCTCATGCATTTACCTATATGTTGATTTTCCTTTTTAAATTGAATTAGGACTTGCATGATGCAAGTGACTATTAATGATGTTGATTCAACAAATTTTCTTTAATGGTAATTCCATTTGTGAGTCATGATTATATTAAAATCCTACATATTTTAAGTTTTCCACATAATCAATTATCTATGCCTTTATCTAGGTCTTTAACTTTAATTGGCATTTTTAGGCATTTGAATACTCACGCTAAAATTGCATTTTCATGAAATTGAATATCCATTGTTGAAAGAATGAATTAATCATTCTAGGATATTGTATTCTAGGACATTGTATTCTACATTAAAATCACATGTATTTTGATTATAATACATTTTTAAATTTTTTGATTGTAATTGTAGATGATGGGGGTGAAATATGCCTTTGTTTTACCTTTTATTTTCCTTTGAACTTTGTCATTTGATAGTATTTTCTATTGCTCCTATCACCATTTGTTAATGAGTTGAAGATATTTTATAAAATACAAAGGAAAGATAAAAACCTATGAATATATAAAAATCCTTTGATCATATATTGATTATCTCTATGATTTTGGTAGTAGGGGATGCTTAATGGATGCCACATGGATGAGGGCATCAGTGGAGTGAAGTTAAGACCATTCGAGGGTCATTTGTCATTTTGGTTAAACTAGTGCTGAGTTGTATTTATCTGTTTCAAGTTATACCATTTTGAAATAATGGAAAAAGACTATAAGCTATTTTCGATTATCTTTTAAGGTTGTTGGCCATTGGCCGAAACAACCAAAGACTCTTATATGTTTTTATCTAGAAATAGTTATAAGTTTAATCGGACTATGGTATCTATAAATATCTAATCCAAGACTCAATTTATATAGATGATAATAATATATTTATACAAACTTTTGTTCGTGAATTAAAAATACTATGATGTTATCTAAATGAATGTTGATTAGCATGGAGTAACTTGTGTTCATAAGCCTCATCATCGATAATTAAAGAAGGAATGTCCCACTTCATCAATTACTTGGTGATCACTATGGTAGCTGGATTGCATTGTGTGGTAATAAGAGTTTTTAGTTTTACATTCATCTCTTTGTGATTGAACTAGTTTGCAATTATAACTATTTACTATTAAATGCGTATGAGTTTCATTCAGTGTGTTGTATTCTATAAACATTGATTGGTGTGATTATCAATATGCATGAGTAAAGTTTAGTGTTTTATTTCAGCTCTGCCTTTTAATTATATTTTGTTCTTAGTATGGAATAGTAATGTTGTTTACTATTTTTTGTTAATTGGTTTATGTTGCAGACTATTTTGATATAGGCTCCTGTCATAGAACCGACAGGAGGTTTGAGAGCCATATTTCAGAATAAACATAGACTAAGAAGTTGCATCCATTCACACTTAGCTTGCTAGGTTCATCCCTTAGGAAAACAACCCCAATATCTTTCACAAGTTCACTACCCCCAGATTGACATCGAAGAGTAAATTAAGGAAACTACAAAATTCTCAAGAATTGATCTAAACCCATCTACCCAAATTAAGATAGAACTACAAGGATAGTTTTACCCATAATATCAACCATAGTTTAATCGAATAATTTTGACGTCATTGCTAGGGAAAGATATTAAAGGCCTGAAATCATAGCTAGATGAGTTAGGACTAGTATGTTAGGAGGAAATCCTATACAATTATCGGCCTTGTTAAGGTTAATACTCCTAATTTGTGTTGCTATAAGCCATTTCGGTGCATGAATTGTAGTAGGGATAGTAGAGGGAGATTTATTAGAAAAGAAAAGGGAAGTAGTTCACAACTCAAAAAACTTAAAAGTAAATCAAAACCATTTGTTGAGGGATCACAACTTGAATAATTGACAAATAAGTCAAAGCCATATGTTGAAGGAAGTAGTTCAACATGAGAGAAATTGAAAAACAAATTACAACCATTAGTTGTGCATACTTCAACTGAGTCAGAATTAGTCAAACCATTGGTTGTACACCCATCAATTGAGAAAGAGTTACACAAGCCAGATATCAAGAAGTGTGTTATTGAATCTACCATTGTTGAGACCCCTTTTGGTATTCATCCAGAGTCTTCCGAGGAATTACAGAAAAGGGTTGCAAAGTTATTTCAAGAGTCTTACAAGTCTAGATCCAGTCCACTTTCAGAAAATCAAAATCTATTTAGAACTTACTTTACTCGTTGGGAATTATACGTCATGGCTGATATCAACAACAACAACAACAAAAAATGATGCAAGTGCATTAGCCCATAACAATCTGATCACTTTTGAATTCCCCATTGCACATCTTGAAGAGGGTGCTCCTATGAAAAATATTCTCCACTCTACTTTACTAGTCTTCCGTGGTCTTTTTGTTGAGGATCCTGATATGTTCTTGTTTGAGTTTGATGTGTTGTGCCATAGTTATGAATATCAAAGTGATGCACAAAAGCTCAAGTTATTCCCAACCACATTGAAGGATGCAACCTTACACTGGTTCATGAACCTCAGGAATATCAGAACATGGGAGGTTATGAAGGAATTATTCTTGAAAAAATACCAAGAATATTGTAAAACGAAAAGGGTTTGGGATGAGATCTTTCGTATGGCACAAAAAGAGGACGAGTCCATGTAAGATTACCTCAAACACTTCATGTTTAGCCTCCAATGATCACAACGACTAGAGATAACTCCTAATACTATTAAAATGTTATTTCTTAGGGAAATAAGAGATGATACTATGGATGCATTGAATTTGATAGGTAAGGGTAATGTATCTAAATTGGACTTTGATGATATTTGTGACATTTTCAGGAATTACTCAAGGTCTCAATGTTTAGGGAGGAATTATCCAAGTAAGCCTTATGCTCTAGGTAGTGCAACAGGTATAACAAAGCTTGAAATAGGTAATTTACTTGAGGATCTTAAAACTAATTTGTTAAATCATATGGGTAAATAGATAGACACTCTATATACTCGTAGGAAGCAAGAGGAAGCTGAAAAGGCCCTAGATGTATTTTTTCCAAATTTTTGTAAGAGACATAGTAGTGAGGATTTCCCTTTCAATAGGACAAAAAATTAATCCTTAGAGGAAGTTAGTAAAAGTTCTACCTTATGACCACTTTCGGTAGGTCTACTACATGGCCCCTAGGAGACCTTTTCCACCTCGAGTAATGCACCCTTGCATGACTCATGATTATCTTTCTCTAGGACCTAGCCAATCCAATTCTTTCTCCAATCAGCTTGGATGGTATGAGGGTTGGCAACAACCCCCGCCATACCCTTAATGGATTCCATAATACCAGTATGCTTCATAGCCGTGGCAGCATGCATGGAGGCTACAATCGCCACAACCTTAATTGTACCTACAACCATATCCATCATAATCACATTTTCCACCTCCTCCCATGATCAACCTATATCAGCATCCACAACAATTTCTTCCACCCATACCATCATTTTCTACTCAGCCAGCCAATCCAACATAGCCACCAAAGCCTACACCAATGCCAGCCCAACCAAACCCAAATTCCAACAATAAGGCAACACGACCCATGTATAATAATATGGCAACAAGTTACCCTACCTATCCTATAAATACACTAGAATTAGATGAAGTTCAATTAAGGTTGAGGAAGAATCTTTAGGGGCCCACCATCACTGAAATTAATGAAGAAACTAAAGTAAAGCTAGTGAAATAACCTCCCTTTCCTGACCAATTTCAGTCTGAACTATTACAAAAGGAAGTGTCCCAACCTGATTTTGATTTTGTCAATGAATTACGTAATGTTAACATCAAGATTCCTTTATTGTAGGCTATCAAGGACATTCCCATCTATATAAAAACAATTTAGGATCTATGTGCTCAGAAGTAGAAGAAGAAGCAAGACCCAACAACCATCCAAGTTATTGAACAGTTGGCCAACCTTATTCTTGGGAACATAACTATTCCTAAGTACTTGGATCCAAGGAGTCTTGTTAGCAAGGTATCTATTGGTAAAGTTAGCATTCCTAACACACTTGTTGATTTGGGCACTGTAATTAATGTTATGTCAAATAAAACAAAGATTGTCACTAGAGGGACTTAGAACTACTCCCACAGTTCTTCAAATGGCAAACCAATCTTTGGTAAAACTAGAGGGTATAATTGACTATGTCTGTTCTATTGGTTTGTGGGAATACCTTACTGACTTAATGGTTTTGCAGCCAAAGATTAAGCTATGGGGGATACCCCTTGATTTTGGTACGACCTTGGTTAGCGATTGTAGATGCATTCATTAATTTTTAGTTGGGACACATGGTCATCTCTAATGGTGAGCACACAAAACATTTTACTTTATACCCACTAGCATAACCCTTGTTGGAGACAAAGGATCCAATATGGGTTGATAGTGACTTGGATGAGTCATTTCCAATCTTGACAATTGATAAAGCTTTAGATATAGAAGAACCTACCAAGGATAATATTCTTGTTAATTTTATTCAGAATAGATATGACTCTAATGAATCCTTTGAAAGCATGGTTCTTCATTCAGGTATAAATACTCCTTTTCCTTTTGGAAATTTTCCACTGGTAGGTAGCTCACGATCTATTCAACACTTCGTCACATTGCATCAGTTGCTACCTCATAATTTTTTGTAAAATTCATTTTTATTTATGAAAATTCTATCGATATGCCATCAACCTCACAAGTACTATCCATTAATTCACCTGAACAATTAGAAGCCATGGAGGTTTTGTCTAATTGTACACTTAATATTAATCCACATTTAACCACCAAACAAATCCAAGATCTCATTTCCATGCTTAGAACTAATAAAGATGCATTTTCTTGGGAATACCAAGATATGCGTGGCATTCATCCCTACATCTGCACCCACCATATTTACATTGAGGAAGGTAGTCACCCAGTTAGGAAACCGTAGTGATGGCTCAACCCCATCTTGCATGAAATAGTTAAAGAGGAGTTACAAACCTATTAAATGTTGGGTTTATAAATCCTATTTTAGATAGCTAGTGGGTCTCTCCTCTAGTTGTGGTTCCTAAGAAAAATGGTAAGTGGAGAATTTGTGTTGATTATAGAGCACTTAATAAAGCTACTAAAAAGGATCACATTCCATTGTCATTTATTGATCAAGTGTTGGATAATATTGTAGGTAAAAGATTCTTTTCTTTTCTGGATGGGTTCAAAAACTACAACCAAATTCACATAGCATATGAGGACCAGGAAAAGACTATCTTCACTTTTCCTTGGGGCACTTTTTTCTATAATTTTTCCATTTGGTTTATGTAATGCCACTGCCACTTTTCAAAGGGTAGTTTTGAGCATTTTTGTGGATCTTGTAAATGATTGTGTTGAGGTATATATGGATGATTTTACTATCGATGTTAATACTTATGAAGAGGCTTTTTTTTTTGCAAAAGGTAATTAGATGTTGTATAGACACTGATTTATCATTAAGTCATTAAAGGTGCCATATGCTTATGATAGAGGGGATAATACTTGGACATTATATTTCTTCCAAGGGTATACAAGTCAATCCCAAAAAGATATAGATCATTCAGGACTTTCCTACACCCACTAGCCAAAAGGATGTGTGTATTTTTCTAGGCCATGCAGGGTAATATAGGAGGTTTATCCAAAAGTTCAGTAAGATTTCCTCCCCCTTGTTTTCTTTGTTAGCAAAAGTTGTCATTTTATCTTGGACACCAGAGTGTCAAGAATCCTTCAAAACCATTAAGAGAAAGTTTGTAGCCACACTAGTACTCAGAAGTATGAACTAGGAACTACCTTTTCATATTTAGATTGATGCCTCAGATTGTTCCATGGGGGCTGTCCTTGGATAGAAAGAAGATAATCTCTTCTACTCCATTTACTACATCAACAAGAATTTCATAGGAGCTGAGGTAAATTATATGGTAACTGAAAAGGATTTTTTAGCTGTTGTTTATGCAATGAATAAGTTTTGTCATTATATTATCAGATATAAAGTGTTTGTTCATACTGATCATTCTATAATTTGATTTTTAATGAACAAACCAATTGTAACTGGTAGAGTTATTAGGTGGTTACTTTTGCTTCAAGAATTTGATATTACTATACTTGATAAACCTGGTCAAGAGAATGTGGTTGTAGAATTTTTGTCTGGGTTACAATAGTAAGATGATGAACTAGTTCTAGTTGATGATGCCTTTCCAGATGATCATCTCTTTGCTATATCAACAAAGATACCATGGTACACTGAAATGGAAAATTACCTGGTTACTTACAAGTTCCCACCTCATTTCTTTCTGAGGGAACACCGAAAGTTGGTCAAAATCATTGGTGATTATATGTGGATTAATGGATTGCTCTTCTTCCATGGCCTTGACAATGTCATGTGTTGATGTGTGCCTAAGGACAATGTCTTTGACATACTTCACGCATGATACACATAGCCTTGTGGGGGACATTTTGTTGCTCAGAGGACTACTTAGAAGGTCTTGACTACATGCTACTACTAGCCTACACTCCACAAGAATTTTAAATGTTATTCTCAACACTATGATAAATGTCAGCATATAGGCCATCCCACATGCTTAGATGAAATTCCTCTGCATCCTCAGTTTTCCATTGAGCCTTTTAAAAAATGGGGACTTTATTTTGTTGGACCTATCAACCTACCATCTCAGAACAAGAAATACATCCTTGTGTGCAAATATTATGTAACCAAGTGGGTTTAAGTTGTTTCTTTGAAGCATGCAAGGGACACCAAGGTAGTTGACTTTCTCTCTTTCAAGATATTTACCTGATTTGGTGTTTTGCATGAGATAGTTATAGATCAAGGTCCACAATTTACATTTGACCTCATTTATTCTTTGGTTCATGAATATGAGATTCAACATCAAAAGTATTCACCTTACCCTCCTCAGGCTAACGGTTAGGTTGAAGTCACCAACTGATAACTCTAGAACATTCTTACCAAGACAATTGCCCTCCATAAAAGAGACTAGGCTGTGCAACTTCCTGAAGCTGTGTGGGCCTACCACACTACATGGAAAACCACCACTAGTTTGACATTGTACGAGCTTGTCTATGGTAAGAGAGTTATTCTTCCTATTGAGTTTGAGGTCAAAACTCTTGGCATCACACTCTAGCTGGGTATGAAATTGACCGATGCATAGAAAGAATGGATTGCACAACTTCACTCATTGGATGAAATTTTCCAAAATGAACTCTTCCATGCAGAGATTGTCCAAAAATAGCATGTTATCCGACATGATCATTTATTTTGACAACGGTCATTACAACCATGTGATTGGGTACTCTTGTATGACTCCTATTTCTAGGATTTTAAGGGAAAGTTCCACACTCGATGGCTTGGGCCATATGAAATTGAGATGGTCTATGAAAATGGGGCATTCAAGCTTCACACAGTGGACTCTGACCGCATGGCTTTAGTTGTCAATGGTCACCGGTTGAAGCTGTACAAGAGGACTATTTCCAGGGATGAATTTGTCTCAAATTTTCCAAAGGAACTCCATTTGCTAGAAAGGGTCACTATGGCCTCTTCCAATACCTTTTAGGTACTCTTCAAGATATATTAATATAAAAAAATAAAAAATAAAAAAGAAATAAAAGATCCAATAGCAAAAAAAATTGGGTGTTGTTGGCCAGTTAATGTTTGAAAACCAGATTTCGGCAGGCGTTAACTGCTAAATAATCTTAGGGGTGAAAATCAGTTTCCTGACGCTTCTAGGCTGTGATAGGGTGAAAAACAGGTTACTGGTAGTCTATCATTGAAAAAAAAAGGAAAAATAAAAAAGAAAAAAACACACAATAAAGGAACACAACCCCGCCTTCCTGTCACTTTTGTGCCAGAACCTGCTTTCTGATTTGTGTTGTAGTTGTTCACTGATGGTGTGGGACAACTCAAATTTCATCTCCATTCCTTGAGGTTTCCCCATGCCTATTTCCATGTTTGGGGTTCCTATCACCTCACAGTGTGCTACATTCTACAAGCTTCCTATGTGACTTGGTTCCTGTCAAGAGCTTTTGTTACTTAGTTATGTGTGCCCCCACCGGGTGGTGCTTGCTTCCTCAATGGTTTTTCTAGCCCTGCACCTAACATATAGCGCTTAATATCTCTCGTAGATCACACTACAATCATTTTTCACGGTCCACTCGCACGCTCATGTTGCCTACTTTCCAGAATATCATGCATTTCTAGTTACCTCTTCACTGTGCTCATTTCTACATGTGTGAACCACTAGTTGTATTTCACATTGGTTATGTTATCTATACTATCATGGCCATAGTTCGATGATGTGTTTTCCTGACATGCTATATTATCATCACCTAGTAGTACCTTCCTTCTCAACAATGACATCGCTAGGTTGGAAGTTCCACGTCAGCCCTGATACCATTTTCTTTTAGCTCCATTCTTCATTCTACTGTGCTTGCTTCCATGTCACCGCTTAATACCACCAGCGGTCATTAGTATTGGTATATCTCAGTTTTTCTATTTTCTTGGATGTTTTATTTAATATTCTTCTTTTCATTTAATGATTGCTGATGTAACCCGTGGATGTAGCGTCGCATGCTTAGCTAGGGGGGAGTTGTCATGTCATAAGCCATGTCATGTCTTAAACTATCACATCATATATTTTCCATGTCCTTCCAAGTACGTTGTAATCTATTATCCTCTGATTTCACTTATTTAATACCATCATTATTATTATTTATCAATCTCGCTTATTTAATACCATCATTACTATTATTTATTGGTGTAATCATAAGCTACCATAATAACATTGATGTAAACCATTCTTTTCAAACATTCAAACCACCTTCTAAATTTAAATGCCCATTAACCTCTTATCGTTTAGGCCAAATTTGATATCCGCATCCTATTTCCAACACCTATCCCTATCAGTGGTAGTTTCTGCATTTGTTAGTGATTTCCATTTGTGAAGTACTTCTTGTTGTAGAAACCTCCTAGTATCATCATGGTAGGAGAACATCGTCATCGTTTTGAGCCTCCAACTATGTAAGAATTGAGGGCGCCAGAAGCTACCGAGGCCTATAATATTTTCAAACAAGCAAGATGGGATGTGTATTTTAAGAGGTTAAGAGGGTATGATGAGAGGATTGCACGAGAATTCACAATGAATTACCATAAGGAGGAAAATTTTATGGTTTAACCATTCCTTTCTTAGTGGAAGTCATGGCCAATGTTTTTGGGTTTCCACTCTTAGGGGAGAAATATTTTTCAGATAATTCCAAGCACATGATGGACCTCAAACCTTTGCATAAGAGTTTCCTAGAAAGAGGGGAGTATGTTGAAATCATCATTGGACAAGGTACAAAGTTAATCTCACTTCTACAACCCTGGGATAGTGTAGCAAAATTCATCATCCAATACATAACCTACGAAGGTAGGTATGTATATGTTTATACTAAAAAATTTCATCTTATGAATCATCTGAGATAGGGTACGCTTGTGAATATTCCATACTTTTTTAATTCCTCTATAAATCAAATGCGAAAAATAGTGCAAAAAGGACATGAAAATTCATTAGCTCACCATGGCCTCATCAAATTGTTAATTTTAAGAGATTTAAAAAGGATTTCTCCTTTGTGGGATTGGGATTCACTTCTTGGTGATAATACTCTAGATAACTCTGTGGGGGAATATTCTCCTGTCACTAAAAACCCACCTAGTACTTCTAAAAATGAGGAGTCTATAGGCATAGAGTCAAATAAGGATAATAACAATGAAAGTTCTTTAGATGAGCATAGTGAAGACTCGAGGAAAAAAAAACCCTTTGGTTTATTCTTCTAGACTTGTGAAGAAGAGGGTTTCCAAGAATGGTATCAAGAAAACCCTAGCCTCAAGTAGCAAATTGGCCAAAAGCTCCCATGTTACCCCTATGAGTGGAAAATTTGTCAAAACTAGCATACCAAACTGGTAAACTATGGGTAAGCAGAAAAGGCATAACAAGACATCTTTTGTGTCCCTTGGTTCTTCAAAGAAACAAGTCTCAATTGATTTTGGTGACAAAGAGAAATTACCCACTAAAGAGAAAACACCCGCTAAAGAGAAATCATCAACTAAGGAGAAGTAACCAACTACTGCAACACAAAAGGAAATCTAGCAAATGTAGCTAGCAATGTTCTAGGTTCTAAACAACAAAAAGAAGTGGATGATTGTATATTCCTAAGTGTCATGTATCATAGAACAAGAAGGTGAAGAAATTCTTCTAGGGAGCTACGAAGGAGTAATAGAAGGAAGACAAAAGAAACACTTGTGACTATTGATAAAAATGAAACTAGATGTGAGCAAGAGACCCAACTCCCTCAGTCCCTTCCTTCAGTTTTAGAGGGAGTGTTGATAGCTATAGAGGAAGGAAAAATAATGGAACCCTTGGATAAAAATGCATAGGGCATGGAAGAAGGATTTGTGTCACATGGGGAAGATATTCATAATGACACTAACATTCAATATTTTCACATTGAACTGATGCCCGAAGACACTGTCAACCTTGCAGAACAAAGGAACACTGAATTTTCACCCTAAATGGAAGAGAATGAATTGAATATGTCAGTTGGTAATGAATAGGAACATATAGAAACACCTCTCACTGGAATCCAAGAGGCAGGGGAAGGAAATTCATGACCTACAAAATTTGGTAACTAAATTGATAGAGGAAAATCCTCTATCAACAAAAGAAGAGATACAAGGTTTGCAAATTTTGGTAGCCAATTTAAGAGAGGAAAATCAAGCACTACAGGATTCATTGGCTAGGGTGACTGAGGAGAATGAATCCCTTCAAAGACAAGTTCAGGATGCATTCTCTCTTGATTCCTCACAGACAGAGGAGATTTGGCAGCTCAAGGTTGCACTTGAACAAACAGATGCCTCCAACACATCTTTCATGACCATTCAAGAGAATGAGAAAGAAATGCAAGCATTATACCATTCATGGGTTAAAGTAGTCACTAACATAATGCATAAATTAGCTCCTTTTTCTCCTGGTTTGTACTTTACATTCTTTTGCATGAGGACATGCAAAACCCTAAGTTGGGGGGAAATGATGGGGGTGAAATATGTCTTTGTTTTACCTTTTATTTTCCTTTGAACTTTGTCATTTCATAGTCTTTTCTGCTGCTCCTATGAACATTTGTTAATGAGCTGAAGATATTTTTAAAATACAAAGGAAAGATAAAAACCTATGAATATATCAAAATCCTTTGATCGTTTATTGATTATCTCTATGATTTTGGTAGCAGGGGATGCTTAATGGATAGAACATGGACAAGGGAATCAATGGAGTGAAGTTAAGACCATTCGAGGGTCATTTTTAATTTTGGTTAAACTAGTGCTAAGTTGTATTTATATGTTTCATGTTGTTATTGCCATTTTGAAATGATGGCAAAAGACTATAAGTTGTTTTCGATTATCTTTTAAGGTTGTTGGCCACAAGCCAAAACAACCAAAGACTCTCATATGTTTTTATCTAGTAGTAGTTATAAGTTTAATCAGTCAATGGTATCTATAAATATGTAAGCCAATAATTAGTTTATATGGATGATAATAATATATTGATACAAAATTCTATGAATTCATGAATTAAAAATATTGTGATGTTATCTGATGAACATTGATTAGTGTGGAGTAACTTGTGTTCGTAAGCCTGATCATCTATAATCAAAGAAGGTAGGGCCCACTTCATCGACTAATCGGTGGTCACTATAGTAGGATTGCATTGTGTGGTAATAAGTGTTTTTAGTTTTACATTCATTTCTATGTGATTGAACTAGTTTGCAATTATCACTATTTGTTGTTAAATGCATATGAGTTTCATTTAGTGTGTTGTATTCTATAAACATTGATTGGTGTGATTATCAATATGTGTGAGTAAAGTTTAGTGTGTTTTATTTCAGCTCTACCTTTTAATTATATTATGTTCTTAGTATGGAATAGTAATGCTATTTACTGTTTTATGTTAATCGGTTTATGTTGCAGACTGTTTTGATATAGGCTCATGTCATAGAACTAAGAGGAGGTTTGAAATCCAAATTTTAGAATAAATATAGACTAAGCAGATGCATCCATTCAGACTATTGGTATTGTAAAATTTTGCAAAATTTTAAGTGCCCATGATGAAAAATTTGCTTTACACACTTATAAATGCACTTGAAAAATCTACCCTAGTGACCTACTTTGGAGGGTCATAATTCAAAGCCCATTCACTTTCATGGAAAATCCCTTTAAAATTTTACATAGGTACATGGAGGATGCTACAGAAAACATCTTCACCCAATGCATGAGTGGGTCGAGCATATGACTACCTTTCCCTAGGATAGTTCGCACCTGTAGTAAAATGTATCAAATATGTTTGAGGGAATTCCACATTGGCATAAAAGCCCGATTTCGTTGTGTTTGCTTGAACACATTATAAAAATACTAGTGGTGGGATTGTAAGAGGCCATTATCAAGAGTAGATCATATGGCACCCTCAAAATACATGTTACACATTGATGTGGCATTTCAATGCAAAAGTTTTCATCTGCAACAATTCAAGTGCAAGAAATGTGTTAAACATTGAGGTTTGTTGCGCTGTGTTTTGAGTTGATGAATGCACTTATTGTATTTTTCCAATCGTCGCCTGTGGATGCCCTCACACACAAGACATTTAGATGGATAGAATGAATATCGCCCATCATGGTTTTTTTTCTTTTTGTCCTTTGCACATTGGCGATTGAGCAATGCCCTGTCACGTATCACGGTTGTTAAACTTATTTTCCTCATCACATTAGTGATGAGTGATACCATGTATTCTTTTCATCGCTATTTGTTGTTTCCTTTTGCTCATTCTATTTGCGATATGCAATAGTGGCTTGGCAGTGTTGGAATGAAGACATGGTGGGCCCATGGAGAATGCCTTGGCAATATTTAATGGGATTCTAAAGGTGAAATAAATAATGGTGAAGTGTGGCCCGATAAAATTTAGGGCCTTTAGAAGGTTAGAATCAAAATTTTGATTGCTGGTGAAATGAATAAAATGTGAAGTGCAGAATATTGTATACACGGGTAAATTTTTTCATATAGCCTGATTAAATAATTAAACTCTTTATAGTGTGAAAGCAAAAGACTCCCTTTGTTTGGAAGTAAAAAGGTAAATGCACAAGTGAATGAGTTTTTGTAGAAAATAAAGAAGGAATGATGGTTTTCTTTCTATGGAGGTAAAAATTATTTTCATCTATGGAGAAAAAAAAAGCAAGGAGTGAAAGTTTCATGGGGTAAAGTAACTTTATATAGTTGGTGGAATGAAAGAAAGACTTCTCGAGAAGGGAATTTTTTTTGTTGTAGGGAAAGTGAATGATGAGGTGGGAATTCAATTGAAAATGGGGATTCTTCAGTGTTGGAGACAACTACTAATCAATGGGGAGGAATGTGCCAGATGTCTATTGAAGATCTCCACTTAGGGTTTCTCTAGTTTCCTTAAGTATATCTTTTTTGCTTCATTTTGAGAGAGCTCACATTATGGTCTTAGGAGAATACTTTTGTAGCAGAGTCGGTAATAAAATAGGGGTTTGTTTTAGTTTTGGGAGTTTTCTAAATTCTGTAAATGGAAAATGTAATTGCAGCATTGTCATCTTTGATAAATAAATGGGAAGTTATTATGGGTCATTTTTCTCCATTGTAGACATTGAATAAGTTTTGAATATATGAAATCAAGGGTTTCTATTGTTCATCTTCTTGTATTTCCTTGAATGTTTGTTCACTACTATTACTCTTATTCAAAGAGTAAGTTAAATTGCATTAACATGAATGAATATTTTTGCAACTATATACTTGGATTAATAAAGTGTGACTAATTTAGTTTCTAGTATCAATGGTGCAAAGCATCATCTAGTAGGCATAGTTATGACAGAGATAATGTTGTGATTATTTTCAATTTCATGGTTTAAATGACTCCACCCTAGGATTAAGAATTGGCTTATTTATGTTGCAATTTCTTGGGTATGTATGTAATAATCACATTTTAAAATAAATTTTACTTATCAATCTTTGTATGTTTGTGTGTGTTGAACTCAATGTATTACATCTGTCATGTCTAATGTGTACACTGCCGTGAAGGTTATCCACACCTTTAGGGTATTGTGTTTGTTAAGCATATAAAGGAGAATTATCTATTTAATCTATGTTTGATACTTTGGAACAAAAGTATCTAAAAGCACACCATTGGGATCACCCTCCCGGGTTTCACAGAGCCCAAAGTGTAGGGGAGAAAGTGTTTTAATTCAATCTCCTATTCGTTGGCCAAATCTCTCCTTGAATCTGACCATAAGGCCTAACAACCCTTTAGGATTCAATTTGATTGCATATTTGGGGAACCAACACACACTTAGCTTGGTAGGTTCAACCCTTAGACAAACAACCCCAATATCTTTCACAAGTTCATGAGCCCCATATTGACATCGAGGAGTAAACTAAGGAAACTATAGAATTCTCAAGAATTGATCCAAACCCATCTACCCAAATTAAGATAGAGTTACAAGGATAGTTTTACCCATAATATCAACCATAGTTTAATCCAATCAATAGACATGCAAAATTGTTGACTCATATCACACAATTTTATTCTTTCATTTTCATCATATTTATCCTCGATCACTACATTCGCATCATTTTCATCATTAGCATCACTAATTCCCCTTTTAACATCATTTTCTATAATTCACCTTATTTCATGTATTAATTAATTTTGAAATATGTAATTAATTCATCCTATTTCATTAATTTTCCTCTTGTAGACATGTAAAAATGACTAATACATATCACACATCTGAAAACTACATTTTTCCATCATTAGCATCATTAATCCCCTTTTAACATCATTTCTATCAATTAATTCTATTTCCCATCTTCTAATTAAATAATCTTGAATTGTTTAATTAATTCACTATTTTATTACTAATTTAACCTCATTCCTCTTGATTAATTAAATCAACATTAATTGTCTAATTATGTTGCTAACTTAACTTATTCTTCTATTTTAATTAATATTTATCAATTAATTATTTAATTAAATATCAAACCCACTTTTTATATTAAATAATTACTATTAATTATTTAATTAACCTTTTCCAACATGCATAAATTAAATAATTATCTTTAATTATTTAATTATCCTAATTTCATTTGAAATATCCTAACTTGACTTATCTGAAACATCATCCACATAATAAATAAACATTTATTTATTAATCAATCTTATCTTTGCATGTTCCTCAATTAATTAATTAATTAAATTAATTATCTTATCATGCAAAAAGAAAACTCATCTTTTATCTCAATCTTATCTTGCATGTTCATCCAAAAATTAATTAATTATATCATGCATTATTTCCTCAAATCTTAACTCCCACTCACTCAGAGTCTTTTGATCAATCACTTCTCTTAACACTTCAATTAATATCTCATGCAACCAGTTAACTGGAATCCTACAACCAGTTGTAATTAGTTAACTAGGTAATCAATTCCTCTCATTAATTCTCAACCTTTGATCTTAAATTAACACCTTTTAATCTAGATTGTTGATTTAATTTCCTAAAATCTATAAAATAACCCTTCATCCTTCACATTCATAACCTATAATTTTCATAGCAAAGCCATGTTCATTTGATTCTTGACCAATTTAGAATTTATCATAGCATCTAGGTCATCATGTATTGAAGTTTTTTGAGAACTATCATGGAAGGTTTGTTGGAAGGTGATGTTATTCGACAACATGAGCATGGTATGTACATATTGCATGATCTAGTGTTTTCATTAATGTCAACATTATTTTGGATCATCCTAGCAAGGTTTAGAAGTGTTTTTGAAGACATTGATATAGGATAAGTTGGTTTGAAAAGTATAGCTACTCAAAAATTCACTTAAGTATCAAACCTGCCAGTACAGTGGTTCAATGCATAAGTTTTGGGGTCCACACTCCACTACAAATAGAGATATCACTTTGCAATTCTAACAATAATTTGGTGATCATTAGATGCATCTAAATCCAAGAGGTTTTTTTGTTTGGTGAAGTATCCTAGAAGATATGAATGACAAAGTTTAGTTCTATATATTGCAGTTATTTCCTATATAGAATGTCGGTGTGGGAGATTCCATATTCCTTCACAGATGAACATTTTGTGTTGTGGTGTTGGAGATAAGCTTCAAGATGTTAGTTGAGTAGGAATTCTAGATGGGATTGAGTTTTAAGTTCCACGTGAGACAAATTGGGCAAACAGATGAAGGTTTTTGTGTTTAGGTCTTATTTGGGGCCAACCTAACACGTTTGAAGGATTAATATGTGTTGCAATCTTATGTAGGACCTATATTGGGTCCATCATGACCTGTCTTGAGGTAATTTGAATTTTGAATTAATGCGTGATATGTTGATGAAATGTTTTGAGGATGAAAAGTTTAATTTTGTGTGTTACTTCCAATTAGTCCAACCTAATTGAAGTTACACTTAATATGGATAAGTGCATAGATTGGTTTTGTACTTCATTGGAACTGTAATCCACCATATACTATAGATGTAATTGTAATAGTTCAATAGGTGGTGAGCCACACCACCTATATTCTATCTTATTCTCTGTGGATAGCGAGTCCACTTTCTATGAGCATTTCTATAATATACTATATCTAGATATAATATATTGTGAGCTAACACTCACTGTGGTTTTTCCCATTTTGGGTTTTCCACATAAAAATCATGATGTTCATGTGTTATGTGATGTTGTGGATGTTTCATGCTTTATTTTCTTATATCAGTTGAATGTGCTTTGGTAATTGGATGGTTAATATTTGAATGGTTTAATAGAATACTGATTCACCCCCACTCTCAGTATTTCAAGTGTTCAACAATTGGTATCAAAGTTTGGATCCCTAGAGAGAGCTTGACCGCTTAGGGAAGATCTTGGAGATTGAACACATGGCTGGTAGGAAGTTTCCTCTTCCTCCTGAAGAGATTCTGGCTATTAAATACAGTGAAGAAGATTGCATGATTGATAAATATGGAGAACTCAAAGTTTCTCTTGAATATCTTAACAAATTTGAAGATGAAAACAAATATCTAAAGGAAAATCTTAAAGAGGCAAATGAGTGCATCAAAAAATTGAGAGAGCAAATCAAGAAGTTTAGAGAAAGACATAAGGATGCCAATGAACAATTGAAGTAAGCAAATGAGGACATCACTAGACTAAAAGTGCAAGTGGATGAAAATAAAAGAGTTGAGGAATGTCTAAATGCAATTGTAAGAAGAAAAAATGATGAATGCATGAGGCTTGAACAAGAAGTGGTAAATTTGAGATCGGATTTGGAGAAGGAAAGAAGTCATGAAGAAAAATTCAAGACAATTTCTACAATGCTTGATGAGTTGATTGTAGGTCAGAAAGCATCTAAAGACAAAGGTGGTTTGGGACTTGAAAAATTAGAAAGCTCAAAATCAAATCAAACACCTAATGTAGAAAAGAAGATTGATGAACCAGAGAAGATTGAAGATAAGAAGAACAATGGCAAGATCTAGAATCAAAGAAACAATGCTAGAAGACCCCTTGTCAGACAACCAAATGCTCAAAGGTACCCATATTTCAATGGTATTTGTTATTCTTGCAATAAATTTAGATAGAGAGCAATGGAATGTAGAAGAAAAATGAATTAGAATGTTTCATCCTTTACTTGTCAATGGTTTACATGCAAAATATTTGGACATAAAGCAAATGAATACAAAAGCCAAATGATGAATGTATATAACAATGGTAGAATGATTTAATCCTTCAATGGTTACTATTATGCATGCTATGTATTTGGACACAAATCTAATCAAAACAAATCCAAAATGAATGGCAGGAACAATGCTTAGAGAAATGTTACATCCAACAATTGCAGTAGGCTTGGACATATTGCCAAATTTTGCAGAAGCAGAAACATAAGGAAGGATAATCTAGTAGATAATAATGAACCATTCAAGAAGGTTGATCCAGTTGAAGTAAATAAATAAATGGAAAATATTTGGAGAAAGAAAGAGGAGACTGAGAACAAGGGAGAATCTATACCATCCTCTGGTGCAGATGTTTCCTTCAGTAACTAAGCCTATAGCTATGGCTTAGGGGGAGTTTTAATGGATATCTTATGTCCCTTGCCAAAAAAGAGGTGTTAAAGCTACAACATGAGGATATGTAATGAAGAATGGAATTCTTAATATATTGGAGATGATTGTGAAAGGAAATATGCTAATGCAGAGATTTGTGGAGCTTGAGAAGGTGACCATGGATACAATTTTTAGGGTTACCAACTTTATGATTTGAAGCATTTATTGTAGAATTAGGTCAAATTGGAGAGTTAAAAGGAAATTTTATAAGGAAAATTCATTTCATCAAAAGAAATAGAAGGATAATAGAGAAATGAGAAGTGAATTTGAAGTGAAAAGGTGATTCAGAGCTCAAATCATAAAAACCCTAGTTCAACAAAGCAAAGGAAAAGGTAGTTAACGATTCCTACATACCCTAGTTTTTTGGAATTATTATTTGAAATCAGTTTGAATATAATAGTTACACCAAGGGTTTTAGATGTCTCACAAAATCCACAACCTAAGTTCAAAAGATACCCCACCATAGCCATAGAAGATGATCCTTTAGGTGCATTTTCACACATACCTTATGGGGTTTTACCAATCGAAGACATTAGGAGATACATTCATGGAAGTATGGATGAACACTCTCCTAGAAAGTTACTAGACCTATGGATGAATGAGTTAACTAGAGATGATTTCACCCTTAAGCTAGAATACCAAACCCTAGCCAAGAAGAAGTTGGATGTATGGTAATGGTTTTCGAGTTTTAGCTACAATGAAAAATATATCAGAATGGCCCTAAGTAGAATTCACGATCAATTTATGTGGATTGATGGCCCTAATATATTTACAAAGGAGGTAATTAAGGAGATAACCGGTTTATGATCCACCAGACCGGTTCCAGTCTTGAAATCCATCAAAAAAGATGATGTAATGGAGAGAACGGGTGCTACATTCAATGAAAGAGCTGTCATAGTAAATCCTATCAAGAGCCCAACAGTTAGATATGTAGCTATGTTTATTGGATATAATATTTATTATACCTATAGAGATAATTCAGTCTCTACCACCACAATTCATGTGGTAGAACACATGATTGAGAACAATTCTAATTATGAACTTTGTGAGTTACTCTAGCAATATTTGATGGAGAATTTGAAAGAAATTAAGAAGTATGTATTCAAGTATGGCACATTGGTAATGTGTTTGCTCTTTTATTTCTTGAGGGAAGTTCATGTGGTTGGGAAAGTTAATTGGTCAAGAACAAGGCTTGTAGCACACCAAATAAGGGATTATATGAGAGGTCTTAGAGATATGAATGCTCAGGATGATTCCCTTGCAGCCTTCTTTGCAATATTCTAAAGAAGAATGAATGGGGGACATAAGATTCCAAGAAGTGTAGTGGAAAGATGCAAAAATAAAATCACTTTCCTAGTCTCTATAGATTTTTATATGATGGAAGTAGTGGAACCTAGGACCATTTGGGTTTTGGAACTAGGTTATGAAGTCTTAGAGGTAGAACTTGTTGGTTGTGTAGAGATTCTGTTGAATAGTTCGAAAGATCCTAATAGGAAAATATATGGAGCACATGAAGAAAATTCAATGGAATTTCACCTAGAATTTAAGAAACCAGTAATGAGAAAGAATATTGATGAGATGCTTAACATATATGCACAAGAAAGTGGTCTTTCAATGTAAAAAGTTAAGTATTCCATAGATAGAGCTAGAGCTGATATGAGTACAAAAATAGCCTCTGGTAGCTCAAGGAGATCCGAAAGATTAGCTACCACATATCTCCCTATAGTTGGTGAGAAAAGTAAATCTACAACTACCCCTCTAGTAGTTCATGCCACCAAGGAAGAAGCAAAGAAAATTGCTACCATAGTACCTCCTATTGTTTCTACAAGGAGAGTGAATCAAAAGGAAACAAGACAAAGGGAAATTGGCATCAATGCTACTTAGGAAGAATAGTTGGAAGAGGATGAAGCCCCTCTAATCAAGAAAAGAAAGAGAATTCATATTGTAGAGACAAAGAGTGAGGAGGAAGATGAGAAAGAGAAAGAAAGATTCAAAATTCAGAAGGAAAAGGTCAAGGAAGCCAAGAAGGATTCTCTAGAGAAGAAGAAAAAAGAAACAAAGAAGTCTCTAGTAAAAGAAAAGAAGTAGAAGAAAACTAAGAAACCTCACAATCCTATGAATCTTTATGCACTATTCAACAATATAGTGCAAAATGAGATGTTAAAGGAAACAAAAAAAATGTATAAAGTTGATGAGGTGGATAAAGCTACAATAATTGAAGCCATAGTCAAATACATTGTTGTATTTGAAGTTGATATGCACAATATCTGAAAGGATATACCAGATGATGTTTGGTTTGTTTTGTTGAAAATAAGAGAGGATGTAATAATTGAGCATGAAAAGATGAAAGATGAAGATCTAGAGAGAGTTGGTTCTCCCATGACTAAAGCAGATCAAGCCACATTGGCTACCATCTATAGAAAGGAGCTTAGAACTAAACAAAAAGTAAAAATTCTTATGGGAATGGATAAAAATGATCATGATATGATCTAAAAAGAGTGTAATAACAAGGCTAAGGAACTTGTATAGAAGCTACGTCTACTACTGATAATTGAAGAAGGTTTAAATGATGATTCTGGTGCTCTGAAACATATTAAGGAAGGAGATATGCACAGAGATGATGCTTGAAATGAGCATGAGGTCAATGATGGAGCTAATGATGTAGAGGAAAATATTTAAAATGCTCCTCTAGATACAAAAGAATCAACATAAGAAAATAATGAAGTTGAAAAGGTTGCAGAAGAAGAGACATTAATTGGAGAAGAAAATACAAAGGATAACACTTTTATTCCTATAGTTACTCATGATATTATAGAGGACCTATCCATTATCTCACCGATAAGTAATGATCAAGGCAACTTGGAGACATTTGTTCCTCTAGAAGACATGAAACCTGCCACCAGTGAAGGTGAAAAGCATGATGTGAATAAAGAACAAGAGTAAGGAAAAGAAGATGATAGTGAGAGGAAAGAAGAAGAAGAAGACAAGAATTAGGAGAATGAGCAAGTAAAGGATAAAGATAAAGCAGGAGATGAAGAGAAAAAGGATGATGAAGACAATGATAAGGCCACTAGTGAAGAAGATAAGGTAGAGGGAGAACATGTTGATGCCAAAAATTGGCAAGGTAATAGCCTTTATGGGAAAATCAGTTAATGGGGGGGCCAATTGCGCTAAACTGAGTGACCTCTAGGTTTTTAAAGAAGCCAACTTTTTTTGTAACTAGGGTTTTGAATGGGAAAAGGAAGAAGATATATAAAATTAAAAAGTCTAACTATGGTGATGCGCCAAGATGTAGATTAAGGCACGGTAAATATATCTTTTGCGATTCGATTTAATGGCACGGTGAGCGATCTGCTATGTTCCAAAATCATAGAAATAAAAGAAAAATATCTAAACAATCCATCTAATGACATAAAATGATTATCACATACATTCACTAAAAAGAGGAGTCAAAGACATGATCTAAACCAACAACTTGTATTAAAATCATAGAAGTCTGTAAATGAACAATTCAATACAATAATGGTATAGTATTAATGTTTTATCAAATAACATAAGAAAAACAAAAAGGCCAAACAATGGCACAGTCTGAAAGTCTCATACAGTAATCTAAAAGTAATAAAAGGCCTAATGTCTTTTTCTAGTTTTTCTGCATCCTCCAAACTCGTTTTCGAAAGCAAGAAGCAATATATATAGCCAACAATCCACCACCTAGTGACCTTGTAATAGAAAAGATCTTGTATCTCAAGCAATGATGGCTGCAACAATGATTCCCCTTGGTTGTAATAGAAAATATTCAGGCCATAGCATGTAGTCATTCCCCAGCCAGATGCATCCCTTGTGAATGATGGCAGTGGTCCAAAAAAATCCCGTGCAGATAAGTGTCGCTTCCCAATAGAGGCAGTTAGAACACGCAACAAAATGTCACATCCCATTACTCACTCCATTCTTCCCTTTGATATAACTCTCGCCGAAGGGACGTGTGGTGGATGTTCACAGCCCATGGTTCATTCTCCCTTCTCTTTGGTGAAATCTTGTATTGGGAAGACACGTAGCAACATGTTTACTATTGGAATCGACCGTGGGGTCCGCCTAAAGTTTATGCAAATGAAAGCTACGTGGCATGCAGATGAGGCTCGATGAAAAAATGAAGGGAAGCAACCATGGATAGCTCACAATGTAGACATGTGGAAGCATGACAGGAGTCGGTAGAAGATAAAAGGAAGGAAACGCTGCGAGAAGCGCCTAGAAGAGACATGGTGGTAGCTGGCAGAGTTTAGCAAAAAGAGGCCTGATGAAAAGCTAAGGGAAACATTTCTAACATATGAGGCGTGAGTTGGTACCTAGCAAAAACAACGCCACCCGAAGGGAGCTCAAATAATTTTACATTCATAGCTTTTGGCGACTACTAGGGGCATTTCATCTACGGAATGAGGAACCCAAAATTTTCTTTGGTTCACAGACCAAAGCCCCATCCATTGGGTAATGGAGTTAGAGCTTAGAAAGAGCTTCTTGCAGAGGCAGCCGGTTAGCCTCAGATGGTCTCAATATGTCACACAGATTCTCTTGCACTCCGCTTCGGTCGAGCATTTCTTTATAAGGCAGTGCCACAAGTAAACTAACCCCAGACTCAAATTGGAAGATTAGTCACACAATCAGATGAATGACACCTTCAATATTTGTTGCGGTAGGAGGTTGGCTGAAACTATAAAAAGTGATTGTGTCCTACTCCTTCTCTTCAATCTTCACCACAATTTTCTCTATAGTGGCGATGGACTCATCTGCAAGAAACGGGGAGGGTAGGCCCATCTCAATTAGTCGAGAGAAATTTTCCCACAGGCTATCCATAGTCTACCTCAAAATAGCTATGCATGCATTAGCATGAAGGATAGCTGAGTGGAAATGGATGAATTTGTTCGCCATCTTGGTAGTAGCCTTCTGATCCTTGATCCCTGCCTTTTCTAAGTCTTCATCTGAGACCATGTATAACTTAGAAATTTTTTTTCCTCAAGAACCCTCTCCGCGATAAACTGCGAGAATTGCTCAATTGCTCCATGAACTTCCTTGCTCAATTTTGTTGCCTCTGACATATATTGGAGTGTTGGTTGTAGTGTCAGGTAGAAGGCCTTGATATTTTCCCAGTACAAAACATATAGCTATTGAGCCATTGGAATGAGGTCCGACTAGGTAGCAGGGGCCTAGGGAACACTCCTTAGAAGGGAAATCTCCACATCTTTCAAGCCGATGTCTTGTGTCAATTCTAAAAATCTCTTGTTTGCGGACACAAGTGTTCCAACAAAGTCCTCCATTTAGCAAGCCATTTTTCTTCAGCCTGAATTTTTTTTGTTGACTCCGATTCAAGGGAAGACTTCGCCTCTTGGAGCTCCTTTTCCAATTGGGCCTTTTGGGCCCCAAAGTCTATATCCTTCTATTGCATTTGTTTCTCAAATTGAGCACGCTGCTGTTCAAACCCCTCATCCTTTTGTTGCACCACTTGCTCCACTAAAGTTAATTGGTTCTAATAGTCTTGGTTCCTCTTCCACAACATGTCGACTAGGGTGGGGTCAATGGATTGGAACTTTGCAAGTTCCTCCCAGAGTTTGTTCTATTCCTCCTCTGCTACATGAAATCTCTCTGATAAGTGCACAACTTCTGTTTCCATTGATTTTTCCTTTGTTTGCAAGAACTCGATCCTATCCTTCACAAGTTTCAGCTCCTCTTCCTTCTTTAGTTGGCAACCAGACTTGAGGAAGTTTGTGGTCACCACCCATTACGTTTCTTCCATGAACTCAACATTGTCCTATGGTTGGGCTATGCTTAGATTGAGTCCCATGGCGAACATGTTGTAATTGTGAGGTTGCATCTCCCCTTGTGGTTTGATGACATTTGGATGCATGGTTGCGAAATGGATCAATTTCTGAGCTTCATTGTAAATAGTATACACTTTCGGCTCTATCGACTTCTTGTTATCCTTGGCCTTTCACTTTTGGATCCTGAGAGCTTGTGCTTCCTTTGTAACATCACCCTATGCCATAAATTGGGATGGCGATTGAATGAGCCTGATTACAAAAGGTGTATCGGGAGGTAGGGAAAAATAGAATGTGAGGGTAGAGGTTCTAGTTGCTTTCTTCTTAGGGAGATCAACTATAAGCAAGGAGAAATGAGGGACATGCCAAAACCCAGTTTGTGAACCGATGGGAGGACTCATTGGCTATTGCAGTGATTGTGGGCTCATGATGGACTCCAACTGCTGGGTGAACTGGGTTGTGCTCGATATAGTTGTAGCATGAGGGGTGTCAATAGCAGCCACACTTGAGGAAAGAGGGGAAAGAGTAGATTGGGCAGTGGTGGAAGGTGTAAGGTTCTATGGAGGTGTTAAGATAAATGGCCTCGGATGGGAGAACTGGGAGAAACCTCCTGTGACCATTGTGGCAGAGACAGAAAAAGAAGGACCAACACTTGTAGTGATGGGTGTCGCAGAGACACTAGGGGATACTAAAGATTGCGAAGAGAAGAAGGAGCAAATGTTACCTACTGATTGGATGGTTGCATTTCCTGGCTTGCCATGACCTCCTGGCTCGCCATGACCTCCTGGCTTGTTGTGGGTGCTTGCGAACTCTCCCTAGTAATTGCTTCTATGCCCTGCCATTTGGTGGGTAGGGTGTCCTCCACCTCTACAGTTTCTGACTGTTCCTGAGTCATTCTTGTCCTTCGGCAATCCAGGTGAGTGTCCATAAAGCTCTTGATACGTTCAGCCTTACATTTGAAGCAACCTGGCTAGGTTGCTCCGTTGCCTTTCTCTTTTGCTGAGTGGAGGCCAACAACACTTATGATTCTTTCTCCTTTCCTTTCCCTGTATGCTCTTCAAACTCCTGATCAGAGTCATCATCCTTGCCAGCGCTTGCATCAGAATTCATGTGTGCCTCATTCAAAATTTTTGCAAATTGATCATCCAATGCCACGCTTCCATAAGGGGCCTCAGGTTTCTTGGTCTCTTAGCGGTATACCCATAAATCCCTTATTTTTTCTTCGGTCCATCCTTCTATTTTTAACAACTTGTTTTGAAGGCCGGTTCCCATTTTGCACTTATCATCATACTTCACCACAACAAAGTAGAACCTATTCCATGGTGGCCTACTATCCTTGGTTGGAATGTGGATCAAATCAACCAGTAGATCATCTAGATATTTCAGTAGGTTCCACCTCTCTTCCCAGTAAGGTCAGGGGTTGTGTGTTACCTTGAAAAATTCATTCAGTGAGTCATTTTCTGGGTTGTAATCCCAGTTGTCACAAAATCATCACTAACCCTAGATGAGTCAATTTATGTTGTAGAATTTGGTGCGTCTTTTTTTTTTATGACCACTGTTTTAAAGCTTAGCGGGCAAACAAAGAATCCCCTCTTCTTGGCCTTCCCTCCACAAAATTTGTAGTTGATAATGGATACTTGCTGGAACATTTCGAGGGCTAGCACCCAATTTGTGACACATGCTGGAAGGCAAAATTGTTCCCCAGTGAAACAACACATTTGGATGAATGTGAAATCCACTCAGGGAAACCAGTCACATTTGGGAGTGAAGTTCTACATATAAGTTGTTTGCTCCTTGGTGAGCCAGTTGATACCATCATCCCCTTTTAAATCTTGCAAAATCGGAGTCAAGAAATAATCCAAAAATGCATCATATTCATAAGTGGAGGAGAGGAGAGGAGTCCATAAAGAAATTGACCTTCTTTTTCCTGATTCATCAAAAATAGACAACCTTACATACTTCTTAAAGAAATCAAGGTTCTGGTGCAAAAACATGTGAGTAAGGAAGGAAGGAAATTTGAACCTCCTTTGCGTTTGGTAGTCCTTGATTTTCCTTATCATCTCGTCAACAAGGAATTGTGAAAAATCTTACCAGAAAAAGGAATGTTGCTTGTGGAACTGAAACCCTGGACCCAACTAAAATTCATGCACATCCTTGTCAGTGTGCAAGCCGCAAAAAATACCAACATTGAGAATGCATCCTGCATGTTCACGAGGAAGGTGATGTGTGGCGCCGAAATATTTGGTGGCTTTTTATGATCTTCCTTAGGCCTTTGGGTTTCTTTGTTATAAAATTCTAGATCCTTTTTCATGGGTCTCCATATTTCCTCTCCCTTCGCTAGGTTGAATGGCTCTATCTTTTCTGGTTTGGAGCCGAGGTTAGGGATGCACAACATATTCAAGATAGCTCCCAAGTAGATAGTGACTTTTAAACTCCAGCCCTCGATGGTGTTGGTGCTCAGGTTGAAATGTTTGATGGCTGCATTGACTAGTTCTGGGCAATAGTGAACAAACGAGACCATATATTGTGGGAGCTCGCTGTACTATAGCTTTTGCGACAATGAATCTGGGTCGGTGAATTTCTTCATTCTTTCACATGTCACCTCCCTCAAAGTCTTAGGGTTTTTTGCAAGGATGGGATCATGAATATTATCCTAGTCCTCCTTGATTAGGCTATGATTTCTGTAACCTTTAGGCTTGTCCAGGACCTATGTGTTTACCCATTCTAGCTTCTCTGGTATACCAGGTGAAGCGTAAGAGACATCTTTAAAGATGTAGGTGGCTGATGCTTTATGCATATCATCAAACAAGCTCTGCATTTCCTCTCCCTGTGCCTCTACTTGTGGCTTTGATTGAGAACTCTCTACAATTTCTATTTGCTATAGATTTTTGCTTAGCTCAAATTTTCTGCAATTTACCTCGGCTCTAGTTGCGCTCAAAATGTCTTTTGCTCTAGGTAGCATTTTTGAAAAGCATTCACAATGCAAACCTTTTTGCATGCGATACTTAGTTATTTCCTTCTTGGGGTGGCCAACAACACTCACCTGCTTGCATTAATTCGGCATGTACTACCAGTTATTTGCTCATGTGAAGTGGATTACTTGCCATTTTGAAATGACAAGAATTCATAATGGCCTTTGGTAATGATGTACTCCAGCATGATTTTCTTGGAACTTGAGCCAATGATTTGAAGGTAGCTTAGGCATTTGTATGTCATGCAATTAATATCCCAAACAGAATGATTAATCCCAAATATGGAATAAGTTCCTGAAAAGATTTGCATTCCTTTTTGGAGTTTGAGAAGCGCCTGCAGAACAACACCTCAACATTCGGCTGTATGGACTATTGCTAAAGACTACCACCAACTTATGCTAATTAATTAGCTCCCACTAATCCTGCATGTAGAAAATCGTACCTAGCAGGTGTAACTTGGTGGGAAAATTGAGCAAGCCTTGGTGCAATTTTTTAGATAGTACTTGATTAACCTCATGCTTATGGTATACAAATTACCATGTTTATCCTAGCCATTTCTATAAATAGGTGCTTAGGAAATAGTGAAATCACACTTAGCAATTTTTAGTAGAATTGGTAATAGGTGATTGACTTAGCATTTAGTGTTTGCAGTTGCGTAGAATTTGCATAGGGCTTAGACTTAGGTGATTTGCGTAGAGTTTTTTTTCTGATAGTTGTATAGAGCTTGTCACCATGAACACCCTAATTAGGTTAGTCTATAAGAAATCCCAATCATCTTTTCTTGGTGAAATTTCAACTAGGTGCCTCAAAAGGATGACCAAGAATAAGCATTCTCTGGCCATTATAGCGATAAAATGGGTTATGGGGAGGGATTGCATTGACTATGAGGATAAGTATAGAGTTAACATTGATGTGTGTTCTTACTTTGTGGCATCCATGCTCAAAATTGTTGTTCCCAAGCCATTGGTTCTGCACCTAGTACTCGAAATATTTCTGAAGAAATATCTGGGCGGCCTTAGAGAGGTGGTGGCCAATGCTGCATTTGGAATAGGCTTGCCAATGGAAAATGACCTCTGGAAATACATTGAGGAAGATGCAGTTGTGCCATGGGTACCATTCCTGAGTGGCTTCCATATCTAGTTGCAAGAAGAACATCGCCAAAGGGTCACCCGTGCATGCCATTTCCTATTTTTCCTATACAATGTGGTGTCATTTTATGACATTGACTAGCACACTGACTTTAGGAACCGGGTGTTCCCTCCACCACTTGTTGTTGCTCCCGTGGATGTTGTTGTTGCTGGTCCTGGTGCTACCTCTATTGATGAAATGATTCCAGATGCTTTCATCAATGCCTCCATTGTTGCTGCACATGCCCATGACTGAAAATATCCTTTTATGTTTTAATAACTAATGCCCGTTAGTCCATTTTTTGTACATATGCTTGGAAAAGGATTTATAGTAGCCATATAAAGGAGATCCAAAAAATATATAAATATATACTCTAAAAGCGTGGCCTCTGAGCCATTTTGATATTGTATTTATCAAAGTATATAAATATAATGAAGATATATCTTATGTTAAAAATTATGTCTCCTTTGCTTTAGGCTGTTTTGCAATGTGGGTTTTTATTTCTTTTCCTGCATATGTATGCTCACTTCAATTCCAGATATGGGTGGCATTGCTCTACTTCATGGGTTGCTTTTATCTCTCCCTACACTCTGCAATAATGGGTTCTATTTGTTTCTGCTTCCTCACATTGTAAAATTAATTATTGAAAGACTGACTAACAAAAACACATGGAAGAAAAATAAATTACACTATTCACATATATACATTGGTAGAACGATTTTGAAGTTTAATTGAATAATTTTAGATGAATCCCATTGACCAGAATTCCCAATGCTTCTTGCTCCATGGTTTCTAATTTGAATGCATTATGTTCTTTGCATTGAATTATTTAAAAAGGGCCTTCCCATAGGTTGTCGAAGTTCCTGTGTTGGCCTAGCTTTCCATCCCTTTCATTAAGTTTTAGCACTAGGTCCCCACACTTTAAACCTTAGTATGAAGCTTTCTTGTTGAACCATCTTTTAACCACCTAATGGTAGTTAGACATGACTATCAGGGATTTATCCCTTTTTTCCTGCACTTCCAACAACTCAACCAACTGAACCTCCATTGTGTTGTTTTGCTCTATCTCGAGAGATTTGAGCAATTGCAGTGCCAGAATGTCCCTAGAGATAGGCAATATTGCTTCCTTTCCATATACTAGCTCATAAGGAAAAGTATTGAGGACTTTCTTAGGAGTTATGTGGTTTGCCTAGAGTGTTGCCCGAAGGTTTTTATGCCATTCTTACTTGTTCTCTGAACCGATTCTTTTGACGAGTCAGACTAAATTTTTATTAGTTGACTCTACTAGGCCATTACCCTATAGATAGTAATTTGATGATGTCTTCAAGAATATACCATGTGTGAGTGCGAATTGGCATACCTTAGAGCTTAGGAAAGCTTTGGCGTTGTTAGAGATGATGGTTTTAGGAGGGCCGAATCTCATCACAAGTTCTTCGAGGAAGTCTACTATCTCCGCCTTCGTCGCATTCTTTAGGGGCATTTCTTCGGTCCACCTTGTGAAGTAGTCCATTGTTGTTGGGATCCATTTATGTCTAGTGTTGGAGGTGGGGTTGATCATTTTGATGAAATCAAGGCCCCATTGTGCAAATGGCTCATCAACTACTATTGGGTTGAGAGGCATTGTTGAATTTTTTCTTCTCCCTACAAAGAATTGGCATTCCTTGCAAGCTTTTATTAGGGAGTATGAGTCATTGAACAACATGGGCCAGAAGTACCCAATGCACATAATTTTTATGGAGGTGGTATTTTCGGAGAAATGCCCGCTCGTAGGACTACTGTGGAAAGTGTCAAGAATCCTCTTTGCCTGCTCTATGGTGACACACCGCAATAGAACACCGTTAAAGTTCCTCTTGAAATAGACCCCTTTGATAAGCGCATATCCGCTATTCTGCAATTGGTAGAATCTTCTCTTTTGAGAAGGAAGACCGGGTGGATATTTTCCAGTGTGCATGAATCTCACTCTGTCCGCCAACCAACAACCTTCCAATTCTGACTCATTCATTAGAACCAGCTCTGGTTGTTCTTCTTCGGATGTCATTTCTTCATCGTGCACTAGATATTCACATAGTCATCTTCCTTAGACGGTCTTTGTAGGCTTGACCTCAATTTCATATTCAAGGATCTTGGTGATTCAATTAGCCATTTTTTTAGTGATTTCTCCTTCCATGATGTATTCGTGCACATTGGAATGCACGACATAAACAACCACCTTGTTACAAGAGATTAAGTTTCAGAACTTCTTGAGTCCCTTAACTATTGTGAAAGCTTGCCTCTTGCTGAAGTTATAGTTCATATCATATTCTTTTAGGGTCTGGGAGTGAAATTCTATTGGATGTTCTCCCTTTCCTTCATCATCTTTCTACGTTAAGATAGTAGCAATGCATGACTTGATGTTGAATACATACATTATGAATTCCTTCGATAGGTTTGGATTGACCAACACAGGAGCTAAAGAAATAGCATCCTTAACCTTCTTAAAGGATTCTCTGTTTCTTTAGTCCATTTTAATAATTGGTTTTTTTCAGCATCAAGGTGATTGGTTTGATTATCCCTACAAAATCTGAAATGAATTTTCTCACAAAATTTACCTTCCCCAGGAAGGATTGGATTCTCTTTTTGTTGACCGATAGGGGAAGTTCTTTGATTTATTTCACCCATTCAGGATCAATCGCAATTCCTTCTTTGGACACTACGTGTCCCAATAGTTTTCCTTGCGACACTCTGAAAACACATTTTTTTGGGTTCAGGGATACCACGAACTCCTGATTTTTTTTGAAAACCATCTCAAGGTGATCAAAATGATCATTCTTATGTTTGGATAAAATAGTTAAATCATCCAAATAGATTAGGATAATGTTGTTAATCAATTTATTGAAAGCAATATCCATGGCTTGCTGAAAAGTGGCTCCCGCATTTGAAAGGACGAAAGGAATTTTAGCAGATGCAAACATTCCCCACTTGGTAGTGAAAGTTTTCTTGTTCCGGTCCTCTTATTTCACCCAAATCTGATTGTAACCAGAGAAGCCACCCAATAGAGAAAACATTTCTGAACCTGCCACTGTTTGCAAGATTGCCTCCATAGAAGGCAGCGGGTAGTGGTCCTTTAAGGATGCTCTGCTTAGGTCCCGAAAGTCAACACATAAGTGGATATCTCTATTCTTGTTTCAGAATAGGACCAGGTTTGATACCCATGTGTTGTGATTTATTGAGAAGACAATCTGAGATTGAATTAGCTTTTTCAGCTCTTGTCCCATCATGGCCTCGATCTTTGGATTAACTAGCCTTTATTTTTGGCGGACGGGTTTTGCACCTTCCGTCAGCTCTATTGTATGCTAGATGATATCAGGATCGTATCCCTTAAGATCATCATATGACTAGGAAACTACTCCTTCATACCTTTCATAGAAGTCGATGAGCCTTTCTTTATCATGAGGCAGGACGTCTTTCCCAACTTTGAGCTTTCTTCCATCTTCGACTTGAAGGTCCGCATAGTCCCTTTTGTTTGCTACAAACTTCCTTTTGTCATTTCTTGCATCATCACAATAAAAAAGGTTTTCAAGAGTGACAAGCCCCTTTAGAAGCTTATTAGACCTTAGGTGAATGATTTTTCCATTGTAGGCTTCAAAAATATTTGGTTGGAGTTGGTAAGCAAACTCTCCTGACTATTGGATGAACGAAGCGATATGTTCATCACTGTCAAATACTTGCTAGCTCTGATCATTATTTGGAATCACTGGTCAGAATATCACTCGTACAAAGTGTATATTATGTATTAGGTTGAAGGCCGATTTGAATTGAGATACGATTGCAGCCATGCAACCCTTATCAGCATTTTGTTCTCGGGGCATTGTTTGGATGTTGCAGGCTTGAAAACCCTCAATCAAGTTCCAAACTCTATGTCTGTAGGATCTCATGTGGACATTCTTGGCTATGGAAACCCCTCAGACTTGGTTGACCACTAGTTTGGAATCTCCAAACACCATTAATTGCTTAATGCCCATCTGCTTTGCAAGGCTTAAACCTTGCACTAGGCCTTCATATTTAGCTTCATTGTTTGAACAAGAGAACTAGAAGCGGAAAGACCAAAGTGTCTTTCCATCATTTGGGGATTTCAAACATATCCTGACTCATGTGCCCACTTTGGATCTTGCTCCGTCAAAGTGGAGTGTCCATAGCTCTAAAGCTTGGTTACTTTCAAGTTCCTTCATGACCTTCGAAAGCACTTGATCTTCGTCATAGATGAAATAGGTGCCTAGCCCATTAGCACGATAGTTTCCAAAAGGGTCAACATCTATATATTTTCTCAAGAGAACTTCTTATTGATTGGTCTAATCTCCAGTCACTTTTTCATCTTCTAGGAAATTGATACAATATGTCTCCTCTTTAGTGAAAGAGGTATGAGCAGCTTCAAAGTTGATCATAGCTTCATCGGCCACATATTCTGAATGTAGAGCTTTAGACACTATTTTCATTTTAGCTCCATGCTTGGTCCTTACGATCAAATGTGACCAATCCAAAGACATATATCCTCCTATTTTTGAAGTAAATTCTCAGGATAGGTAGAGATCAAACATAGGGGGAAAATCTATGATGATTGTATCTTGTGGAACTATGATGCTAGGGTAGGATAACAAAGTGAAGGGGAGGTCTTTGATGACTCCTACAGTTTTAACTTTGTTCCCATCAAGTTACTTAACCCCCTTCTTTAAAGGCTCATAGCTAAGTCCTAGGGCTTTAGCTATCTGCTTGGGCATGACTGTAGTGCTAGCATCGGAGTCAATCATGGCATTGTGCAATAATTTCTCTCCCACAATGAGGGTTAGGAAGAAGGGTCTCAGTTTTGGCTTGTCTTTAACCTCAGTAGGGGTTTCCTCTATGCTATTTGTGAGAACTTTGGCAGGAGGTGTTTGATCAACAGCCTTCCCTTTGAGCAATTTCTCTTTTGGTTCAATGATTGGATCCTCCCGGAGAGCCTTCTATAGCAATGTCTTCTATTCTAGAATAGCTAAGATATCCCATAGAGACACATTAGCAGATGATTTTATCAATTGTTCCACCACATTTCATGGTGGTGGATTTGGAGGCTTTTGATCCTTATCTCTTATTATAGAAATTTCCCTTCATGACAGACATTGTTGTGCCACTGCAGAGGTACTGGGCATTTGATCAAAAGCACTTTAGGCTGTGAACTAACTAGTTGTGGAGCAACTGATTCACCTATGAACCTCCTCTTTGAGTGAGTGTTGTAATCAGATTGTACTTGTGATGCTTTAGATGTGGATGCATCATTGGCAAACACTGCATCTTCTTCTTCCATCCATGAGAAGAGTGCATGGTTAGGAGTAATATTTGTTTCTTGCTTCAAGGATATCTCTTGCATTTGAGCAGTCAAGACCACATTTTCCATTTGTGGAGAGGCATATACATAACCTCCATGATTTGACATTGCGCCTTGGTTGTGCTACTCCACCACCTTTTGTTGTAGATTGTTGCACAGGTAGTTTTGAGGCATATGTGAGTCACCGCAAGGGAAGCACTAGGGGTTGGTGTCATTGACTAAATTGTTTTTCCCCACAGTTAGCTCTCTGCTTGAGCTTGGGTTGGCGCTCTACAGCAGAGTGGGTACTGACACTATTTGATTTGTTGTTTGTGCCTACGGATTTATGTGAGTGCATCCTTGGAATTTCTTCTATTGGTAAGAAGACCTTCCTCGATAATTCTGATAGGTGGGTTTTGGAGGAGTGACCTGGTTGCGCTTAATAACAATTATCTCATTGGCCATAGCCTGCAACATCTCCTTGATGTCGTGTATATCATCCTTTGAAGAACCGGATGTGGAACAACATTTTTCGGTACACTCGCGTATGTATACATGGATTAAGGAGGAGCGGTTGTACTGGTAGACAACATCACTTGGGTGGGAACTGATACCTTGAGGAATATAGGCATGGTGGGCTGAGGCGATAACTTTTCAGCATCTATTAGATTGTTCTCCACTTTAACTATGACATTGTATGCATCTAGTAGCATGGTTTCACCAAGAGATTGGATCATCATCAAAATTTTTGGGTTGATAGATTTTAGGTAGAACATGAATGCCAGCTTAGCTGGTGGGTGGATTGTAGCCTGAATTCTTTGCCAAGTTATGTGGAACCGGGTGTTGAAGTCTGTCATGGCTTCATATGGGGCCCATTTGATGATCTCTAGCTACTGATATTGGGAAGACCTGTCTCTGTCATTTGAGAATATTTCATAGAAAGGATCTATGAGTTCATCCCAGGTGGAGATAGTATTAGGTTGTAGTGTCTGGTACCAATCTAGTGCCTTACCTCTGAAAGAGGCTACACGAAACCTTAGTGCTATATTCTAGGCGATGATTCCATACACCAAACATACATCTGCCACATCTTGTAGATGCTCAGATGGTGTTCTTGAGCCATATCTTGTGAATTTAGGTATAGCTTTTAGAGTGATGATTGGGATAGGGGCCCAAACGACGGGTGCTACTGGTGCAACAAGAGGACTTCTGACATCCCATGCCACATAATTTCTATTAGTAGCATGCAACATGGCTAGTGGAAGGGGAGGAGGAAGTGAAACGTTCACTAGTTAGGTTGAGGCTTGTACTGTTCCTAGTGGCGAGACTAGTAAACTGGGATTATTCACTATTTGGGACCTAGTAATAGGCCGATGGCTCATACACCCTCTTTGAATTGAGATTCATTTAAGCAATTCCCACCGAGTGTGCTAGGAAAAAGAAATTGTTGATGCCAAAAATTGGCAAGGTAACAACCTTTATGGGAAACTTAGTTAATGGGGGGACCAATTACACTAAATTGAGTGACCTCCAGGTTTTTAAAGAAGTTGATTTCTTCTGTAACTAGGGTTTTGAATGGGAAAATGAAGCAGATATATAAAATTAAAAAGTCTAACTATGGCGATGTGCCAAGATGTAGATTAAGGCACGATAATTCTATCTTTTGGGATTCAATTTAAGGGCTTGGTGAGCAATCTGCTATGTTCCAGAATCATAGAAATCAAAGAAAGATTTAAACAATCCATCTATTGACATAAAATGATTATCACATACATTCACTAAAAAGAGGAGTCAAAGACATGATTTGAACCAACAACTTGTATTAAAATCATAGAAGTCTACAAATGAACAATTCAGGACAATAATGGCATAGTATTAATGTTTTATGAAATAACATAAGAAAAACAGGAAGGCCAAACAATGACACAGTCTGAAAGTCTCATACAGTAATCTAAAAGCAATAAAAAGGCTGGTGTCTTTTTCTAATTTTTATTCATTCTCTGAACTCATTTTCTGAAGCAAGAAGCAATATATATAGCCAACAATCCACCACCTAGCAAGCTTGTAACATAAATAATCCTTTATCTCAAGTAGTTTTGGCTGCAACAATGATTCCCCTCAGTCATTGTAACAAAAAATATTTTGGCCATAGCATGTAGTCATTCCCCAGCTAGATGCATCCCCTGCGAATGATGGCAGTGGCTCAGAAAAATCCCGTGTAGACAAGTGTCACTTCCTAATGGAGGCAGTTAGAACACGCGATAGCATGTCATATCCCGTTACTCACTCCATTCTTCCCTTTGATAGAACTCCCAATGAAGGAATGTGTGGCTGCAGTTTGTAGCCTATGGTTTATTCTCCCTTCTCTTAGGTGAAAGCTTGCACTGGGAAGACACGTAGCAACATGTTTACTATTGGCGCCGACCATGGGGTCCACCAAAATTTTATGCAAATGGAAGCTACATGGTACAAAGACGGAGCTCGATGAAAAAGTGAAGGGAAGCATCCATGAATAACCCGCGGTGTAGACATGTGGAAGCATGGCAGGAGCCGGTAGAAGAGCGAAGGAAGGAAACGTTGCGAGAAGCGCCTGGCAGACATGTGGTGGTAGCTGACAGAGTTTAGGAAAAAAATTCCCAATGAAAAGCTAAGGGTAGCATTTCTAACATATGAGGTGTGGGCCGGTACTTAGCAAAAACAACACCACTCGAAGGGAGCTCAAAGAATTTTACATTCACAAAACACATTGTGTCTAGGAAGGATGAAGAAACTAAAGAAAACCTAGAGTTACCTAAGCCTTCTGATGAATTTTTATCTGGTAATGCTCTAAAAAATATTTTGTCTAAGCAAGTAAGATTCCAACCGGCCATCTCATCTCAATCATTGCAAGTGCTCATACAACAAGGAGGTGTAGTCTTGGACAAAATTTCTCCCATACACAAGTTGCAGCTAGGTGATGTGTTTCACACATCAACAAGAAAAGAGATTATTGAGACATATCAAAAGAGTGCTAATTTAATGGATGAAGCTATAAAGGAATTGTAGGAGATAACCCCCAGTACAAATATTGATTCATCATTATTTGCAATGGATAATTTCAAGATCTTGGTTGACTCCTTCAAGGAATATGCTTCCATACTAAAAGGTCATGTTGAAATAAAAGTTGAGGCAAGGCTTGTAGAGAAGAAATTGTTGGATATCATAGAGAAGTAAAGACTTTATTTTTGTTTTTTATGAAGTGGCCAAATGCCACACAAAGCATAAAGGATGCCATGGATGCAATTGAGACACAAATAATCATTGATTCAAATGCTTATGATTTGGTACAAGATAGAGATGATCAGACCTGGATTGCTATAGTGGACTTACATGGCCAATTCTTTACATTGTAGATCTAGAAAGAAGAAACAATCAGGTAGTTTGAGAATCTAAGGGACTTGGTGAAGATGAAGTGTATACTTGTCTCAAGTTCCCTTTCTAGTACAAATAATATTTCAAAGCTAAATATAACTCCTAGTACTCTGAAATGAGAGGAAACCTTAGTTGAGCTTGAGTCACAACATAGAATGTTTGCAGCAGAAAATAAAACTTGGGAAGAAAGTAAATCTGTGTGGCAAGTCATTTTACAAAAGCTTCAAGGGTCAACATCTTCAGGTTGACCATTTCCATTCTTATGCATCTTTCAATTTTTTCAAGTTTCTCATATTCTTTTGTAAATATGGAGATGATATAGAAGTTTTGGGTTACCTTCCTAAGAGGGAGTTAGTACTTTGTTTAAGTTATTTTTGTTTATGCATATGTTTGAGGGGGATTATACAAGATTTGGTACTAATAGAGCCTTTTCCATTGATTTCAAAGGGGGAGAGTTACTTGGTGAGATATTTGGGGAGAGATACTTGAGAAGATTGTTGAAGAGATACGTAGAGAGATATTTGGGGAGAGCAAGTTTTATAGAGCATGTTGCCACAATGACAAAGGGGGAGATTATTGAAAGATTTTGTGATGTAGAGAAGGGTGGAGTATGTTCACACAACTCAATTCAACAACTTCTTCAAGGTTTCAAACCCTAACTATGGTGGTTTCTCACATAACTTCACAATTTTGCTTGTAGGTATCCAAATCTAGTTTTCTTTGCATATCTTTTAGAGAAGGTCATTAAACTACAAGCCATTTACCAAATCAGATACCCATTAGGCCCTACTTCAACATATCTAGCTTGGGACAAAGGTTTTTATGTAAAAAATTATTCAAAATAAGTCTACTATGATGCTCCAAGGCCAAATTAGGCCACTTTTCTAAATAAATTATACCAAATTATATCACCAAATCTCAAATCTCCAATTCAGAGGCTGGAAAACATGATATAGGGTCCCAATATGTAGTTTCTTTCACCATAACTCATCACAAAATTGTTTTCACAAAAAATCTCAATCCTACCTAACATTCCTAAGCCTAACACATGAAGATGTTAGGCTAGGGAAAGCTTAATTCTACCCCAAACTCAACCTCCTACTCAAACCACCTCAAAATTAAAAAAAAAACATTCAACCCCTGAATTCCACCGAGTTTATCCAAGTTTAAACAGTGGAATGAACTGCAAATCATAATTTTTGTCTTTAAACCCTTGAACCTAGGGTTTTCAGGCGGTTTATAGAAAAACACTCCTAACTACCTTAAATATTGATGAATTCAGAAAAATCAAAACCAAATCATAGTAGACTCATTCCCTTAACCTTTCACATGAAATTCATATCAAGAATCAATAATACAGATCCGTACTATGCACATAAACAACAGAAAACTCAGAAAATTCACAAAAAATAGAGCTTGCTTTATTGTCTTTCCACCAAAATCACTTCCAAAAGTTGCATCAAATTTTGTGAGGCCATTTTAAACATGTTATAACTGAAAACCAATGGACTCCAACCAATTTTCAAAAAGGTGACTGTTCAACTTCCTAAATATGCCAAAATTGCAAAGTTGCACAAGCAACTTTTGCAACATTTTAATAAAATTGACAAAACTAAACAACTAGACCATATATGACTTGAATACATCAAAAATGGTCTCAACTAGACCTTATTACATCAAAACATGTGATTGACACATCAAACCCAGCCTAAGACACCTATTTACATCATTTTGAAAAAATTCCTTGGTGCCCCTGCACCATACACCCGGAGAGAAAGGAATCTTAGGTTCCACCTGAGACCAACTCTTGGATAGTAGTTCCATGATTTTTGATATCCTCCTCTAACATCCAAGTGACATCTTTAGGAGGTAGGCCTTTCCACTTCACAATATATTCATTATAGACTGTGTGCCTTGTTCTCTTCACCTCCTTAGTGTCCAAAATGGTTTCAAGCTTCAATAGCTCAGTAGGCGTTAGATCTTTGACCCACTCTTCATCAAAAAATCTGCATCAACACCTATACCTGCATCCACAAATCCCTTGAAAGGGTACATGTCGGCAACATTAAAGATAGAAGAGATAGCAACTCTAGGAGGGAGTTCTATCTCATATGCATTGGCCCCAAACTTATGGACCACTCTACATGGCCCAATTTTCTTCATCAAAAATTTGGTGTAATTTCCTTGTGGAAACATTTCCTTCTTCAAATGTGAAAGGACCAAGTCTCCCGCCTTAAATTGTACATCCCTTCTTTTCAAATCAACATGTTTCTTATACTTTTCAACACCTTTCTGTAGATTGCCTCTAATTTGCTGGTGTATCTCCTTCATGGCCTCTACAAATTCTTCTCCCTCAACACTTATCTTCTCCATTCCCTTGAAATCCCTAAGCTCAAATACACCTATAGGTTTCAAACCATATACCACTTCAAATGGGATTTTCTGAATGCTTCTATCGACTGAATCATTATAGGAATATTCAACTTATGGAAGAACCAAGTCCCATTGTTGTCCATGCTCTTTTGTGAGGCATCTCAAAAGATTTCCAAGTGATCTATTGACAACTTCAATCTTCGCATGTGTTTGTGGATGATAGGCAGTACTAAAGGTGAAATTTGTTCCAAGCTTTCTCCAAAGGGTCCTCCAAAAGTGACCTATGAACTTTGAATCCCTATCTGAAACTATTGTTAATGGAAGACCATGAATTCTAACTATTTCTTTAAAGAATAACCTTGCAATATGAGAAGCATCATTTGTGCATTTGCATGGAATAAAGTGAGACATTTTACTAAATCTATCAACCACAACAAACACATTATAATAACCCCTCCGAGTTTTTGGCAAACCTAACACAAAATCTATAATTAGAATCTCCCATGGCCTGTTAGGTATTGGTAAGGGGTGATAAATACCTACATTAGAAGTAAAACCCTTGGCTCTTTGGCAGATTACACAATTTTCCACAGACTTTCTGACATCTATTTGCATCTTTGGCCAAAATTAGAATCTCCTTACCCATTCCAATGTTTTATCAAGCCCAAAATGTCCTCGTAAACTGTAAAAATGTTTCTCCTTTATAAAATTAGTTCTTATGGAGCACTTTGGAATGCATAATTGAGCATCTTTAAACAACAAGCCATCTTGCAACAAAAAATTAGAATATTCCGCATGAAAATAATCTTTAAACTTATCACAAATAGCATATACCTCTTTGAAGTCTTCATCCTCAACATACATACTCTTCAAGGCTTCTATTCCCACACTTTGACGTTGTATTTCATGCACCAACATTGACCTCCGATTTAGATCATCTGCTACCTTGTTAGATTGTCCTTTTTTGTGTTTGATGGTGAAGGTATAGCTCTACAAATACTCTACCCACTTTACATGTCTGTGAGTCATCTTGTCTTGACTGTTCAAAAATTGCAAGGCATGGTTGTCGGTGAAAACAATGAACTCCTTGGGAAAAAGGTATTGTCTCCACTTCTTAATTGACTGCACCATTGCATATAACTCCAAATCATAGGATGAGTACCTCATTTTTACTTCATTAATATTTTCACTAAAGAAAGCCACCAGTTTTCCTTCTTGGCTTAAGACTATACCAATTGCAAAGCCACTTGCATCACACTCTACAGTGAAAACCTTGTTGAAATCAGGTAAACCAAGGATAGGTTGTTGTGCCACTCTATTTTTTAGATATTAGAAGCTTCTTTCTGCCTCATTAGTCCACTGAAATATCTTCCTTTTATCTCCTTGAATGGTGTCAATAATTGGTGAGTAGATGTGACTAAAATTCTTGATAAATTTCCCATAGAAACTAGAAAGACCATGAAATCTTCTTACCTCCCCTACTGATTTTGGAGTTGGCCAACTGAGAATTTCCTCTACTTTGGTGGGATCCATCTTCAATGAACCCTTGGATATCACAAAACCAACATATACTATCTTTTCTTTCATGAATTCACATTTTTTTAGGTTTATCAACAACTTCTCTTCATTTAACTTTTGCAAAACCATGTCAAGATGCTGAAAGTGCTCTTCTCTAGTCTTACTAAACACAAGTATATCATCCAAACACACAATAAAATTTCCAATAAAAGGCTTCAAAACTTCATTCATTAGTCTCATAAATGTACTTGGAGCAATTGACAATCCAAATGAAATTAACATCCACTCATACAGACCTTCATTAGTTTTAAATTTCATTTTCCATTCATCCCCTTATCTTATCCTAATTTGATGATAACCACTTTTTAAGTCAATCTTTGAGAAATAACATGTACCTCCCAAGTAGTCCATTAAATCCTCCATTCTAGGTATTGGGAACCTATATCTAATGGTGATTTTGTTGATTTCCCTTGAGTTAGTACACATTCTCCAATCCCCATCCTTTTTAGGTGATAAAACAGTAGGGACAACACAAGGCCTTTATCTAAAAATTCTTGGACCTGTCTTCTTATTTCCCCATTCTGTTTGGGAGTCATCTTGTATGCAGCCTTATTTGGTAAATTTGCACCAGGGATCAGGTCTATATGATGGCTTACATCCCTCATGGGAGGAAAAGAGCTAGGTAACTCATAAACTACAATGTCCTTGTATTTTTCTAACAAGGCTTGAACCTCACTAGGTATACCCTCAACCTTGTTTGCTGCTAAGGAAAATTTGGGTTTGATTACTAAAGCATATCCCTGTCTACCTTCATCCTTCAATGTTTTTAAAAATTATTTCTCCCCAACTACCATAACAATAGACCCAACTTGTTTGTAAAATTCCTCATTTGTAGGGGTGTCAAGGTGAATGAAGTTCCATCTTTTTCTATCACATAAACATTTTTATGGCCATCATGCTTTTCCTTTTTGTCATGCTACCAGGGTCTTCCTAGCGGCAAGTGACAAACATCCATAGGGATGATGTTACACAGGATTTTATCTTCATAACCCCCAATATTAAACTCTACCCATGTTTGTTCATTGACCAAGACTTGTTGAACCTTATTCAACCAAGATAATTTTTATGGTGTGGGGTGTGGGATTCTCTTCATGTTCAATTTCTCTACCATTTCTAGGGAAACCAAGTTATCAGTAGAACCTGAATCAACAACTACTTTGCATAACTTTCCACGTGATTTATAGGTGGTTCTAAATAATGATTTACTTTGTGGAGGCTCTTTGACTGTTGGCACCTTAATGAGTATTCTTCTCATCATCAAAGACTCACCTACCTCAGGAGCAACATGTTGAGATGGTGAATTGACACTTTCATTGTCTTCCTCATTCACAATTTGAGTTCTTCACTCACCTCCATGTGAACTTGATGCTTGTTTGTCCAGGAAATTCCATGCTAGATGACCAAATTGGTTGCATTGGTAACATCTATCTGAGAAGGCATTGACCATATCCCTTATCCACCAAACCTACCTCTGGAACTAGGTCTTCTACCCCTGAAAATACCTCTACCACTTGATTCACCACTTTTCTCTTGATGGATACTTGATTCTCCTTGTTGCTTTTGTGACTATCCTCTTGCTCCAAAGTTTCCTCTACCTCTAAAATTATTTCCTCTACCTCTTCCTTGCTGCTCTTGTCTCCTTTTTATCCTTTCCTCTGCCTTGATAGCCAATTGAAAACACTCTTCAATTGTCCTAGGTGTATTGAGGCCAATTTCATATTGAATGTTGATTCTAATCCCATTCAGAATCTTGCACATTTTTCTACTTCATCTTCAGTATGTCCTGCTCTAAACTTAATTTATGGAACTCCTCAGTATATGTCATGACATCTAACTCCTTTTTAAAAAAAAATGCAACTTCCTAAAGGTCTGAATTGCATAATCTGTGGACAAAAATTGTGCTTTCACCTTAGCTACCATCGTATATAATGAAATTATCTTATCTTTCCCTTCTTTAATCTTTCCTCTTGAACATAGTTCCACCATATTAGGGTAGGGCCCTTCAACTTGGTATTTTCAAATTTCATTTTCTTATTGTCGTCTATCTCCTCAAATTCAAAGAAATTGTTAAGAGCATTTATCCAACCCAATACTTCTTCACTATCCATCTTTCCCATGTACATAGGCACTTCCAATTTAACCTTTGGAGTATCCCCCTTGACAACCTTCAACATCCTAACCATTCTCATCTCTCCAGGGTCCATTTCCTCTTCATATTGGACTCCTCCTTGAGGATTTTCACTCTCACCCTCATCCTCTTTGTCACTTTGGTCACCACTGAGCATTCCTCTTCTTTGTTTTTTCTCTAGGGCTGCAATTAAGCAAGGGAATCTTTATGAGACTCCTTATATAGTCTCACCTGCTTAGCATATTACTCCTTTAGTTCTTTGACTTCTCTAGTTGTTGGATTGCTCTTTGGAAGCATCTTGCTTATTCAAGCTTTCAACCACTTTTCCACTTCTCAATCATAATCTATGCTTTGATACCACTTGATGTAGAGCAGGGTGGAGTATGTTCACACAACTCAATTCAACTTCTTCAAGGTTTCAAACCCTAACTATAGTTGTTTCTCACACAACTTCACAATTCTGCTTATAGGTCTCCAAATCTAGTTTTCTTTGCATATCTTTTAGAGAATGCTATTAACCCACCATCCATTGACCAACTTAGATACCCATTAGGCCCCACTTCAACATATCCATCTTGGGACTAAGGTTGTTTTGTAAAAAATTCTTCAAAATAAGTCTTCTATGCTACTCCAAGGCTAAATTAGGCCACTTTTCCAAATAAATTATACCAAATTCAATCACCAACTCTCAAATATCCACTCGAGAGGCTTGAACACATCATATAGGGTCCCAATATGTAGTTTCTTTTAGCATAACTCATCACAAAATTGTTGTCACACAAAATCTCAATCCTACCTAACATTCCTAAGCCTAACACATGAAGATGTTAGGCTAGGGCAAGCTCAATTTTGCCCCAAAATCCACCTCCTACTCAAAAAACTTCAAAATCACAAAAAAAAACATTCAACTCCTCCATTCCACTGAGCTTGTCCAAGTTTCAATGGTGGAATGGACTACAAATCATAATTTTTGTCTTCAAACCCTTGAACCTAGGGTTTTCAAGTGGTTTACAAAAAAACACTCCTAACTATATTAAAGCTTGATGAAATTCAGAAAAATCAAAACCAAATCATAGTAAACTCATTCCCTTAACCTTTCACATGAATTTCATATCAAGAATCAATAGTATGGAGCCGTACTATGCACATAAACAACATAAAACTTAGAAAATTCATAGAAAATAGAGCTTGCTTTATTGTCTTTCCACCAAAATCACTTCCATAATTTTCCTCAAAGTTTGTGAGGAATTTTTAAACATGTTCTAACTAAAAACCAATGGACTCCAACCAATTTTCAAAAAGGTTCCGTTCAACTTCCTAAATATGCCAAAATTGTAAAGTTGCACAAACAACTTTTGCAACATTTTAACAAAATTGACAAAACTAAACAACTAGACCTTATATGACTTGAATACATAAAAAATGGTCTCAAATAGACCTTATTACATCAAAACACATGATTGACACATCAAACCCAACCTAAGACACCTATTTACTTCATTTTGACAAAATTGCCTTGGTACCCCTACACCATGTTGTCTGGAAACATGAGCATGGTATGTACATATTGCATGATATAGTGTTTTCATTGATTTCAACATTATTGTGGATCATCCCAGCATGGTTTAGAAGTTTTGTTGAAGAAATTTATATAGGATAAGATGGTACGAAAAGTATAGCTACTTAGAAGTTCACCTAAGTATCAAACTTGCCAATACAATGGTTGAGTGTATCAGTTTTTGGGTGCAAACTCCACTGTAAATAAAGATATCAATCTATGATTCTAACATTAATTTTGTGATCATAATTTAAATCTAAATCCAAGATTTTTGGTTGTTTGGTGAAGTATCTTGGAAGATATGAATGATAGAGTTCAGTTTTGTATATTGCAGTTATTTCCTATATAGAGTGTCAGTGTGGGAGATTATACATTCCTTCACTGATGAACATTTTGTGTTGTGATGTTGAAGATAAGCTTCAAGATGTTACTTGAGTAGGAATTCCAGATGGGAATGATTTTTGAGTTCCACGTGTGGAAAATTGGTCAAGCAGATGAAGGTTTTTGTGTTTAGGTCTTATTTGGGGCTGACCTAACATGTTTGAAGGATTAATATGTGTTGCAATCTTATGTAGGACCTATATTGGGTCCACCCCAACCTATCTTTAGGTAATTTGAATTTTTAATTAAGGCACAAGATGTTGATGGAATTTTTTGAGGATGACAAGTTCAATTTTGTGTTACTTCCAATTAGGCCAACCTAATTGAAGTTACACTTGATATGGATATATATAGGAGTTCATTTGTGTTTTGGGATGAGGTGCAAGTGATAAGATATAGATGACATGTATGACATACCACCTACATGTTTGTGATGCGAATGTGATCAGAGTTGTGTGAATTGTGTGAATTCAGAGCAGAGTAGAGCGTTGATCTAGACCAGTGTATAGATTGATTTTGTACTTCTTTGGAATTGTAATCCAGCATACTACAGATGCAATTATAATAGTTCAATAGGTTGTGAGCTACCCCTTCTATCTTCTATCTTATTATTTGTGGGAGGTGAGTCCACCTACAGTGAGCATTTTTGTAATATACATATCTAGATATAATATATTGTGAGCTAACACTCACTATGGTTTTTCCCATTTTGGGTTTTCCACATAAAATTCTTGGTGTTCATGTGTTATGTGATGTTATGGATGTTTCATGATTTCTTTGCATGTATTAGTTGAATGCACTTTCATGATTGAATGGTTAATGTTTGAATGGTTTAATAGAATACCGATTCACCCCCCTCTCAGTATTATGAGTGTTCAACATGCTATTGTGTTGAAGTAATATGACATATCAAACAACACAAGTTACACAAAATTGGGATGCTAAGGTTGTTTTGGTTTTAGATTTAATTATCTTTTGAATTGATTAATTTTTTTTAATTTTATAACTTGTTTGCAATCGTATCTCATTAGTATTGTGGGTGGCATTCTATCATCCTTCCACTAATCACCGAGGCACAATGGGGAATATTAATTTTTTTTAATCTTGATCTAAGCATAAAATTCTTTAAAAAATGCAACAAGTACATTGTGATAAGGAGGGGGGAAATGTAGACATGTAAATGTCGTAAGGGGGAAATAAGAAGCATATGGAAATCAACATAAATGAATAAAATCCAAAAACTTAATTCAAACAAAGATTAAGATTCCATACCTATTACTCATGAAATGAAGCTTTAAACTAATGAAATAAAATAACAAAATACTAAGATAACATAATAAATTCAAAACTAAAAAAAACCAAAGCTGTATTTTCTTTTGATGTTGAATGTAAAATTGTTGTAATCAATACACAGCCTCCATTATGTGTTGCAAAAGCTTCTAATGTAGGAGCATCCATGGTTGATAGGCTATCCTACATCAACCTAATAGAATTTGAATTTGAATTTTGGTGAGGTTGTGAGATGAATTTGAATTTCATGTGAGGGATGTTGAATTTCATTTCATCTTGGTTAATTTCATTTTTATTCAAGCTCGTTTTGAAATGGTCAAAATTGGCATAGTGCAAATAATGCAAAATTGCAATTTTAATGCAATTTGAATTTAAAAATTCCAAGAAAAGCATTATAGGCACTGGGATATGAAATAAAGGTGTTTTAAAACAATTATTTAGAAATGGAGAAATCAATTGGATTTAATTTTTTAACATTATTTTATGTTTTAATTTATGGTTTTTGTGTAGCTACATGATATGGGTCATTCCAATTTCGGGAAAGGGGAATTTGAAGGAAATGAAATGAAATGAAATTTTGGCAAGGAGTTATGAAGGCATTTTTTCTTCTTGTAGCTTTCAATTTTTAGGAGGAAAGTTGAAAGGGAGTTGGAGAGAGGTTGTAGCATCCCATGGAGGTTGATTTTTGTTGTATGTTTCAGGTGTGAGGAGCTATTTGCAGCAGAAAATAGATTGGAAGTTCAACGTTAGAACTTGTTGAGTGTTGTGAGTGTTTGTTGCAGGTTGCCTAACTGAAGATTGTGAGACATAAGTCTACTTGTGGAAGGGAAAAAATACATGAGTTTAGTTCTCAGTTTTGGGGGTTTGAAACGTTGTTTGTTGCAGGTTTGGAGTTATTGATAACAAAAAATAGAGTGCCAATTCTTTCAGTGAGAAGTTACAGGAGTTGCAGGTGGAGTAGAGGTGCTGGAGAGTGCATAGATTTGTGGGAGCTCTCATAGTTTGAGCATGAGAATGTTTTTCAATGTATTTCATTGGATTATGTGATATTTTGTATGGGGTTTAATTGTTGTCTATTAGTCCTGTGTGACTGAAAATAAGTTGTAATAAGATTTTTCCTTGAAGCATAGCAATGGTTGCAAGTTGCAAACCAAGATTGTGTTGGATTGTTTGCAATTTCTACGTTGTTTGAAGAATCATTGTGAGAGGCTTTTAAGAGGGTTGTTGCAAGTATTAAATGAAAATATGTTTCTTTCCATCAGTCCTTTGTTGACTAAAAATATTTTGTAATCCTTTTTTTTTACATTGCAATATCAAGTTTGCAAGTGCAAACCAAGTTTTCTTGTTTTATCAACAATACTTCCAACTGTTTGATATAATTCCTATGTGGATTTTAAAGAGGGATTGAAGCGGTTTTTGAAGGGTGTTGCAACCTTCTTCATACATTAGTGGTATTAGAGCAGGATTTCCTGAGTGTGTAGGTAGAGCATCGAACGTGAGGTAGTTTGCACCAGGACTTGGGGGTGGAATGTGTGTTGTGTAGACTGATCGCCAAATGTGAGGCAATCTATACCTGAGAGGTTGCAGTTTGAGAGTGTGTGGAAAAGTGTTTGAAAAAATTTCTTGGAAGCTAGGAGAATGTTTTTTGATGAAGAAAGAATTCTAGAGCCACAAACAGAGAATTAAGAGCCCATCCAGAGGATTAATTTATTCCGAACAAGGTGTAAAGTGAGTGGAAATGTTGCAAAGTCATTGTGGATAGTGGTAGCACCAATAATATTGTATTCAAAGAGATGTTAGACAAGCTAAAATTGAAAAGAATCAAGCATCCTAGGCCTTACTATATTTCTTGGTTGCAAGGAGATTGCCAGATATGGGTAAGTGAGCAATGCGTGGTTGATTTTTAAATTTGTAGATATAAGGATGTGATTGTATGTGATATAGTACCTATGAATATATGCCATGTTTTTTTGGTAGACCATGGTTGTATGATCAAAGATCTCTGCATGATGGTAGGAAGAATACATATAACATCATAAAAGGATGGGGAAGAATATGTTTTGAATCCTTTTTAGGATAGGCAAGAGGAAGTGGAAAAAGAAGTTGTAGCAAATAATAAGGATAGAAAGGAAAATAAAATGGGAAGGGTTGAATCTTATTGTTCTTTTGGTGCTGATATGTTTGCAAGTGAAACTTTGTGTGTGGGGAAGAAGGATGAAAAGGAAAATGTGGAAATTCTTGTTCAAAAGGATAAAGAGGGAAAATAAGAGGAAGGTGCAACAATGATTAAGTATGATGAGTGTCCTTTGGAGGACTTGAAAGTAATGGAAAATGAAAGTGCAACTAAGAGTGAAGGTGAAGAAGATATGGAAACAAGAAGTGGTGAAGAAAATGTTGAAAAGAAAGAGGTAATGCATAATATGTTTCATTTTTATGATGAATATGAGAGTAGATCTTGTGTAGATGAAAATATTTCAGTGGTAGAAAAGGAATGGCAAGTGTTGACAAAAGATGGAGTGAAGATTGCATCAAAAGGTAATGAGGTGAAATCAGATTTTGATGAATGGATTGATGAGGTTGAGAATGATATTGCAACAAGTAATGAGAAGGTAAAACCTTTTATTTTTAATTATTTCCATGATCATTTGGATGATTTGGTGAATTCAAATGAAATGGTTCAGTTAGAGATTGCTAGTGAAGTATGGAATGTAGAGCATTTGTATGATGTTGCATAGTTTGGTGTAGGAAAGCTTTGGTGGAGGTGGTTGGTCAATGGTGGGTCAAATACCACAAGAGGAGAGAGGAAAATGTGTGGAATTAGGAGGAGAAAGATGGTAAATGGTAGATACAAGTCGATAAGAGGAGAGAAGAATGAAATGTAGGGTTGTTGGAGGAGGATGGTGAATGTTCCGGCAAGATGTTGGAAGAGGAGGAAGAAGAGATTATCAAAGGTACTAGGATCAATGATGGAGTTTGATGCAGATTGCTTGCAATCTGAAAGGGTGGTACTACCACTCAACTCCATTTTGTGAAACCATATTCACAAAAAATTTCTTACCATGGGTATCTAATGCAGGAGCATCCATGGTTGATAGGCTATCCTACATCAACCTAATGGAATTTGAATTTGAATTTTGGTGAGGTTGTGAGATGAATTTGAATTTTATGTGAGGGATGTTGAATTTTATTTCATCTTGGTTAATTTCGTGTTTATTCAAGCTCATTTGAAATTGTCAAAATTGGCATAGTGCAAATAATACAAAATCAAAATTTTAATGCAATTTGAATTTTAAAATGCCAAGAAAAGCATGGTAGGCATTGAGATATGAAATAAAGGTGTTTTAAAACAATTATTTAGAATCCCTAAAAAATAGGAGTTGTGGAGGTGGGTGCCCAGGTCTTCTTTTTCAAGGATTTTCTTTTTCAGGAGCTCATGGATGAGCGGTCAAACGTAACTCCCAACTTTTGTGGAATGGAGAAATTAATTGGATTTATTTTTTTAACATTATTTTATGTTTTAATTTATATTTTTGGTGCAGCCACATGATAGAGGTCGTTCCAATTTTGGGAAAGGGTAATTTGAAGGAAATGAAATAAAATTTCATTTTTTGACAGGGAGTTATGAAGGCATTTTTTCTTCTTGTAGCTTTCAATTTTCGAGAGAGAAGTTGAAAGGGAGTTGGAGATAGGTTGTAACATCCCATTGAGGTTTATTTTTGTTGTATGTTGCAAATGTGAGGAGCTATTTTCAGCAGCAAATAGATTGGAAGTTAATGGTTAGAACTTGTTGAGTGTTTGAGTGTTTGTTGCAAGTTGCATAACTAAGTATTGTGAGACATAAGTCTACTTGTGGAAGGGAGAAAATACATGAGTTTAGTTCCCAGTTTTGGGGGTTTGAAATGTTATTTATTGTAGGTTTGGAGTGATTGATAACAACAAATAGAGTGCCAAGTCTTTCAGTGAGAATATACAGGAGTTGTAGGTGGAATAGAGGTGTTGGAGAGTGCATAGATTTGTGGGAGCTCACATAGTTTGAGCATGCAAATGTTTTTCAATGTATTTAATTGGATTATGTGATATTTGTATGGGGTCTTATTGCTGTTTATCAGTCCTCTGTGACTGAAAATAAGTTGTAATAAAAATTTTCCTTGAAGCATAGCAATGGTTGCAAGTTGCAAACCAAGATTGTGTTGGATTGTTTGCAATTTCTACATTGTTTGAAGAATTGATTGTGAGAGGGTTTTAAGAGGGTTGTTGCAGGTATTAAATGGACATATGTTTTTGTCCATCAATCCTTTGTTGATTGATTTTTTTTTTTAATCCTTTGTTTTTACATTGCAATATCAAGTTTGCAAGTGCAAACCGAGTTTTCTTGTTTTATGAGAAATACTTCCAACTGTTTGATAAAATGCCTATGTGGATTTTAAAGAGGGATTGAAGTGGTTTTTGAAGGGTGTTACAACCATCTTCATAGATCAACTTCAATGTGTGTGATGTTGAACTAGAATTGTTAGGATAAATCGTAACATACTTAAGAGGTAGTTGTGCAACGCTTCACTTATATAAATTCTGGATGATTTGTGAGAAGGTAGAAGGTTATTTTATAGATTTCCTATTTTGAGATGAACGTGCAAGATTAAAAAATGTTGAATCAAGATAAATGGTTAAAAGCTATTGGGAGGAATCAGATTGCTTAGTTAGCTTCTATGATCAAATCAATTAAGGATGTTAATTGATCAATTAGAGGAAATAGATTTTCTAATCTATTGAATTGAGAAAATCAAGTTGAGCTTTCAGTGGGATTGAAGAATAGATGGATTGGTTAGGAAATTGATGAATCAGTTGGCAAATAGATGAATTACTTAGCCAATCAAAATGAGCAATCAATGATCATGATTTTCTCAATCATAAAAGGGGGTGAGGGTAATTAATTAAGGTTTTTGAGTTGAACATGCAAGTCATGCTTGAATTTAACAAATAAAGTTATATTTGTTTTGTTGACCTCTTTTGAATGGTATTTGAATAATTAGTTTAATTATTCTGATTAGAAAGGGGGAAAATGATTTAATTAAACTATTAAGTAATACTAATTTAATTGATTTAGGGTGAATAAGGTAAATTAATGATATAATTAAAGTTTAGATAAATGGTAAAAAAATGAATTAATTAAATAATTTAAAGATTATTTAATCAATAGAGGAAATCAAGGTTTTTGATGTAAATGATGTGAAATGTAGTGATATTAAGTGTTAATGATGCCGATGATTAGAAAATGTAATTTAGGATGTGTGATAAGTGTTAGATCATTTTTACATGTCTATAGTAAAAATGACTAATACATATCCCACATCATAAAATTGCATTTTTCCATCATTAGCATGATTACAATCATTAGTCTGCTTTTAACATCATTTCTATTATTTAACTCTATTTCCCTCTATTAATTAAATAATCTTGAATTGTTTAATTAATTCATTATTTTATTACTAATTTAACCTCATTCCTCTTGATTAATTAAATAAACATTAATTATTTAATTATATCGCTAACTTAACTTATTCTTCTATTTTAATTAAATACTTATCAATTAATTATTTAATTAAATATAAAATCCCCCTCGCATATTAAATAATTACCGTTAATTATTTAATTAACCTTTTTCCATCATGCATAAATTAAATAATTATCATTAATTATTTAATTATCCTAATTTTCTTTGAAATATCCTAACTTAACTTATCTGAAACATCATCCATTTAATAAATAAATATTTTATTTATAATCAATCTTATCTTTGCACATTCCTCAATTAATTTATTAATTTAATTAATTATCTTATCATGCAAAAAGAAAACTCATATTCTATCTCAATCTTATCTTGCACATTTGTCCAATAATTAATTAATCATTTAATTAATTATAACATGCATTATTTCCTCAAATATTAACTCCCACTCACTCAGAGTCTTATGAACAATCACTTCTCTTAACACTTCAATTAATATCTCATGCAATCAATTAACTAGAATCTTGAAGCCAGTTGTAGTCAGTTAACTAGGTAATAATTTCCTCTCATTAATTCTTAGCCTTTGATCTTAAATCAATACCTCTTAATCTAGATCGTTGATATAATTTCCTAAAATCTATAAAATAACCATTCATCCTTCACATTCAGAACCTAAAATTTTCATAGCAAATCCATGTTCATTTGATTCTTGACCAATTGAGAATTTATCATAGCATCTAGGTCATCATGTATTGAAGCTTTTTGTAGACTATCATGAAGAAGCTCTTGTGTTGAAGCGATCTAACATATCAAACAACATAGGTTACTCCAAAATGGGATGGTAAGGTTGTTCTAGTTTTAGATTTAATTATCTTTTGAATTGATTAATTGTTGTTTAAATTTACATTTTTTTTGCAATCGTATCTCATTAGTATTGTGGGTTTATTGTTTATAATTTTTTGGGTCACATATTACAAAACTTGAATTTTAGTCACAGTTATTATGAGATAAAATCTCTCCTCTTGAAAAGGGGAGGCTCTCTTCTTACTGCATATAGGAATGAAGGTAAACTATTCTAAATTTAATAATATTTACACTATTCTAACCATGGGGGTGTGTTACATTCATAATTTTCTCTTCTTTCAGAGAATATAATTGCAATGTTCCACGTTAATACTCTGTGATGCTTTTCAACTCTAAGTAAAAAATAAAGCAGTAATTTCCAATATTCTTAATTTTTTAAAGCATAATCTAAGAATACCATCATAATAGAAAGATTCATAACTGGAAAACCAACAAAAGTACAAATTCTTTTTGTTGTCTTCAATGATGATTTTTTTAGTAACTAGTGATGCAAAATGAAGCAAAAAGTATTCAATCTACTTCACAAACAGATCCATGAATAGAATGAACAATTCCAAGCACAAATTCTTAAAGATCATTCACCAAAAAGATATCCACAACATGTATAGATTCTTATGAAAATGATATAGCACAAAGTCTATAAGATTCAACTTGAACACCCTTCAACCACAATTAATAAAATTCTGCTAATCCAATCTTATAATAAGATAAATTAATATGAAAGAAATAAGAAAATTTACATTCATTCGAAATTGATCCCAACACAAATTCTAGTATGCAAGTTCACCTTCTTTATTGATTGAATATAGTATCACAATATGAACTCAAAGTCTCAAAATTTCTTTACAATTTGGCAGCACTTTGTTACAATAGATTAAAGGTCCATCATTGAAGAAAATGGAAAGAATTTGTGATTTCATTGGTTTTATAGTTATGAATCTTTTTATTATGTTGGTATTCTTAAATCATTTTTTGAAAAATTAAGGATATTGGAAATTATTGATTTAGTTTATACTTAGAGTTGAAAAGCATCACGAAGTATCAATGTGGAACATTGTAAACATATACTTTGAAAGAAGAGAGAATCATGAATGTAACACACCCCCCATGGTTAGAATAGTATAAATATTGTTAAATTTAGAATAATTTACTTTCATTCCTGTAAGAAGTAAGAAGGGAGCCTCCCCTTTTCAAGAGGAGAGATTTTATCTCATAATAACTGTGGCTGAAATTCAAGTTTTGTAATCTGTAAAGAGATTACAGATTTTTCACCCAACAGTTTTTTAGTGACTCTATTGGGGAGCTTCCTTTGGCCATTCTTTGAAATGATCAAAGGGAGAATAATTCTAGACTCTAAGTGCCTTCATCCATCCATTAGGCATAGAGTCAGGTGACAAAAACAAAAAGACTAAAAAAACTTAAAAATAAAAAGACACAAAGACTACAATTATTTACATGACACATCTATCACCTCATTGAGTAAAGTGTTTTAGATGCTTCTCACTGTGTGGAAGTGGGAATTGTGTGCCATCCTCATTTATGAGAAAGAAGCTTTTTTCACCATAGAGTTGATGTATCTTAAATGGACCTGTCCATAGTGAGTCAAACTTTCTATACATACCCTTTGGTTTTCTTCTCTTGTCCCACAAGAGAACTAGATCTCCAACCTGGAAATCTTGAGACTTCACCTTCTTTTCAAAAAGATTCTTCACCTATTCTTGGTGTTCCATGATATGGTTCACCACTTGAACATGCTTTTATTCCAATTCAGAGAGATACATGATGTGCTTATCAACTGAGCTATCAAAAGCTCATCCTCAATAGCCTTGGCCAACTTGAGGGCAGGTAGTTCTAGTGTGATGGGAATTTTAGCATTCAACCCATAAAGGAGTTGAAACGGGGACATACCAATCACATGCTTTGGGGTAATCCTATTATCCCACAAAGCATTATACAATGCTTTGTGCCATAACCATTGATTCTCGTCAACAATCTTACAAATGATGGTCACTAGATTCTTGTTGCTTGATTCATCTTGACCATTACCTTGCAGATAATAGTCAGATGAATGTGATAATGTAATTTCATCCTCAAAATAAAATTTTGTGATCTCACTTGATGAGAATGTGGAAGCTTTATCTGCAAAAATATTGTTCGACACACTGAACCTAGAAATAATGTTCTCTTTTAAGAAATTACATACTACCTTTGAAGTAGCATGCTTTACTAGTACAGACTCCACCCATTTAGTGAAGTAGTCAGTAGCGGCGAGGACATAGATGTTTCCCACACTTGAGGGTGGATTCACTACACCAATGAAATCAATGCCCCATTGTTGGAAGGGATCTTCAATGATGACTGGTTTCGGGGTAGAGCTATCAACTTCAACTTGCCTATGAACTGTCGACATAGTTCGCATTTATGCGCCCAAGAGTACGCATCTTGAAAAAGAGTAGGAAAATAATATTTAGCTTGCAAAATCTTGTGAGTTGTAACTGGTGTAGAGAAGTGTCCTCCACATGCTAGTTCATGAAAATATTTCAACAACTTTCTCTATTGTGCCTTATCAACATAACACAAGAAAGTACCATCTAAGCTACGCTTATACAATCCATTGTCCCATTAGACATAATTCACTGATTTGAGCTTGATTGTTATTTTCTCCTTGGGTGTAAGGTGATCTGGAAATTCTCCATATGTAAGGAAATGAGCAATATTCGAGTACCCTTCATCAATATTATTGACAAACAAAACCATTGGAAAATCATTAGAACTCACCTCCTCGTTTGAAACTTCTTCATCAAGATTATTATCAACAATAAGTTGAAATAAACCTCACCCACACACTAGTTTTGTAGGCTTGATATCCATGTCATATTACTGTATCTTGGAAATCCAATTTCCCCTTTTGTACCAAATTCCTACTATGTCAAGATGGACTTGATAGTTGAATCTAGAACCAACGCTCTAACATGGCTGTTAAGGATGTAAAACCTGAAATGCTTCATTGCCTTAACCACAATGAAAGAAAATTTCTCCATCTGGGAATATTTTAATTCATGAAACTTCAAAGGATAAATCATGAATGAAATCAAGGACTCAAATCCCTTTCTATTCTCTTGCACCAAGATCACCGAGAGTGTATACTCAAAAGCATAACTATACATAATGAATTCCTTTGTGTAGTCTAGACAGACTAACACTGGTGCATGAGAAATAGCCTCTTTAATATCATCAAATGTAGCTTTCCCTTCTACATTCCAATGAAATGTGGAAGTTCCTTTCATCATATTAACAATATGATGGGTCTTCTCTGCAAAATTAGGTACAAACCTTCACAAAAAGTTCACCTTTCTGAAGAAAGAATAAATAATTTCTTACTTGATGGAAAATTAAAAGATTGGATGATTTTGACCCTTTTAGGATCAATTTTAAAACCTTCCTTGACAAAATGTGACCAATAAGTTTACCCTATGTAACACCAAAAAAATGATTTTTGGGATTAAAGGAAATTTCGTGTTATCGACACCTCTCCAAGATTTGTCTCAAATGGAAGAAATGCTCTTGATGCTTCTTGGAAAATATTGTAAGATCATCAAGGTAAAATATAATGAACTTACCCATTACATCACAAAACACTAAGTATATTTCATGTTGGAACGTGGACCAACATTGATAAGACTGAAAGGCATCCTACGGTACACAAAAGTACCCCATGGTTTTGTAAAGGCAACATTGTGATGATCATCTAGATTGACCTCTATCTGGTTGTAACTAGAGAAACCATCTAACATAGAAAGAATCTCAGATCCAATCACCATTTGAAGAACTTGGTCCATCATTGGAAGAGGATAGTTGTCCTTCAGTGATAACTTATTCAGATTTATGAAATCCACACATATGTGAATTTCTCCATTCTTTTATGAATAGGAATGATATTGGCTATCCTTGTTGAATGGTGAATATTTAAGAAAGAATGGTTCCAGAAATATTTGGATTGAACTGCCTCTATTTTTTCTTATAAAGAAATGCTCCTGCTTTGAGTGGAATCTCATAGTTCACCTCTTTTGGATGAAAGGACTTCAAATATTCATAAGAATATGCCAACATGTCCATGTACTATCGTAGTAATTTAACAAACTATTGTTTTTCCTTAGCAATGCAACACTTTTTTATGTTCACCATTTTAGGATTTTCTTGAGATCCCAAGTTGATATGCTCAACTTCATTAGATGAATCAGAATTAGACTGTTTCTTTTTGACATAATGATCATGTTTGTCAAAAAGTATTCCAAGGGATACCAACCCCTTGGGAATTTTATTTCCTTTGAGTTGAAGAAACTCTTTGCCAATAATTGGATCAACTTCAAAGATAGATTCTCTGGGTGGAGAATCACTTCCTTCAAAGTACAACTCATCAAAAAAGAAATCCTTTTCCAAAAAGGCTATGATCTAATGGTCATCATTGAAAATTTTCCAATTTTCTAAGTTATCAGGAACACTTGGGTGGAAAACCAGCTCGATGGTATAGGTAGGACCATGAAAATATTGATGTGGTATTAAGAGAATTGTTGAAATTGCTAAGGAATCAAGTCTATCATTATACTCTCTTGAAACTATAGAAATATTGAAAGCATCAAAATCCTCAATGCAATCCCAAATGAGATTGTGATAATGCCTAAGTTTATCATTATAAGTTTGGTACAATTCCTTATTTGGCATACTACTAGCTTAGAATCACTTTGAATGTGGAGATTCTTGATTCCTTTTTTGCTTGCAACCTGCATACCTAATAACAAAGCTTCATATTCCACTGTGTTATTTGTATTATCAAACTATAATTTAAAAGAAAAAGGAAATATTTTCCCTTTTGGAGAGAAAAAACAATCCAAGCTCTTGAACTGGTAGAAGAACAACTTCCATTGAACTCGATTATCAAAACATCATTTGGATCACCAAGGTTGGAAGTTTCAAAATCCGTAACTTCATCATCTGATGAAGCTTCATAATCTATGAAGGACAAATCATCTGAAGATGATTATTTTTTCAGAGAAGATGAGTCAATACTTTCTAACTCATGCTTTCTATTTCTTGATGAAGATTCAACTGTGAACCTAAGAATTTTATCCTACTCTAACGTGCAAAATACCTTAAAAATGCAAGTGATAAAAGACTAAGGACACTTCAAGATTAGCCAAAAGAGAGATAAAACAAGAAGGAAAATAGACAAAACAAGATATAAACGATTTCACCTTCCTTGTTGTTGATGTCTTCTTGATTGGCCCTTGCTTGGGATGATTTTGTGTGCTCCTTAGATGATTTCTTGAGTGAATAAATGCAAGATTAAATGTGCAAAATGATTAAAAGAGATGGCTAGATGATGGCAAAGGATTGAAAGTGCAAATTGGCAGCATGTAGTTATCAAATGGCTAAGTGTTGAAAATGCCCTTAAGGAGGGGGTATTTATAGGAGAATTTGAATTCTCTAGAGAATTCAATGGTCAAGATTGATCCAACAGGGCCAAGATGAAGGGCTATGGTGGGTTGAGAACCCACAAGCCCTCACATCTTGACATGTGGAGGGTGAAGTGGCCAAGGGGATATGAGGTGTAAGTGAGGTGTCAAGAAGGTACATGAGGTGGAAGAAGGACAAACACCTTGGGGAGTGAGGAGATTTCCTCAAAAAAGGATTCCTTGTCCCCAAGTGGGAGTGAAAGGGACATTTGAGGAATTTTGGAATTCCTCAAAAATCTACATGGGAAAAGGAAAGGTGGTTGGGGATATAAATGTGAATTAAAAATTCACATTCCTAGGAGGATCTAGAGGATAAAAGGTGGGCTCCAAAAGGTGGGACTTGGTCACATGTGGAGATTGTGACAAGTCCAAGGTTCTAGAAGCCTTGAAGAATGGAATGTGAATTAAAAATTCACATATAAAGGAGGGGAATCTAGGACAAATAAATGTGAATTAAAAATTCACATGGGAAAGGGGGTCAATGCCAAAAGAAGGTAAATGCAAAGGTTGGCTAAAAAGTGGTGCTAAATCTAGTTAATGACCTTGGTTAAGGTTGTGCAAACATTGGATTAAATAATGGAAGATTAGAGGCAAGTGGCAAATGTAGGAGGATGTGACATTAATATCTGATTAAGAGGATGCACATCATAATCATGAATTAATTAAATTAATCAGATTAGGGCAAGGTTATGGAGGATGTGACAAGGAGAGAAAGTGAGGAATTTTAAATTGATTTTAAATCAAAAGGGGGAAAATGACTAAATTAAATAAATTAGCGTATTTATTTAATTTAGAGAGGAATAGGGTGAAAGACAAAGTATTAATTATTAAATTAAACACTTTACCAATATGAGATAAAAGGTATAATATTAATTTAATAAATTAATAATTTAATATGATAGACGAAAAGGGAGTAAATTTAATCATATGGGAGTGATTAAATTTAGATGTCTAAATTTTGCCCCTCTTCAAAATATTGTTAGGATAACAATGTTTCGAAGAAAAATAAAATGCGAATGAGGCAAGAGGTGACAGATGGTGATGCCCCTAGCGTGGAAAGGTTAATGATGCCCCAATGACCAGGCTGAAAGAATGGAGGAATGGTAAGAGGGTATGCCCCCTCGAGAGGGCGGTCGGGGGAGGAAAAGGGGGTCCCCAGGTGACGTCTCGATAAGAAGAAAAGAAGGACACCATTGGATAGAGCTCAAAAAACTAAGAAATTTTGTTTTTTGAACGGAGGTGATTCGACGCACGGTTTGCAAATGGCAGCCTCGGGAAGTTTGGGATTAGTTGGAGGAATAAAAAGTGAAATAGAAGGTAAAAAATACCTTTTTGGAGGAAGG